>VWZE01020048.1:296092-362845 GCA_013396675.1 Eubucco bourcierii
TGCCACCAGGGGAACAAGGGGACTGTTAAAATTTCTGCCAGAAATACTGACTTTCCAATGGTCTGTTGCAGCTGGGCCTAACATAGCCTGAGCAAGCTGTGTTTTCTTGGCTGTTTACAATGGTTAAGTTAAAAACAAAAAAAAGTAATAAAAATAGGGAGCATGTATGCAGTGTTAGTGATCCCAATGTCTCTTTCAGTGTGCAGCCCTATATAGTCCTCCTAAAACTAGTATCCACCTTCTATTGTGTTGTTTTTGTGGTGAGAATTTTCATCTTTCAAAGTGGTATACAAAGGAGCTGGTTTGAAACCTGAGTTAGAAACATAGTACACACCTCCCATTTAATTGTAATCTGGAGTATAATAAAGGAGGAGTGCTGCCAGAAGGAGAATGTACCTGTGACCTTAAAAAAATACAGCTGGCCATGAATAACAGACAAATCATTTAGTGCCCCATCTTCCATTAATTTGTCAAGATTCACCCTGTGGGAAGAGCTTCAGGTGTTTTCTTGTATGTCACTTTACCTGAGTACTTATTAAATCCTACTTTTTTTTAATTCATTGAAATAACATCTTCAAGACATAGGATCAGAATAACTGCATGTCCTAGTGGAGGAAGCTAAGAGGATCACTTTTTTTTGGTAGAGATGTTTCCTGTGGAGAACAAAGGACTACTAACTAAGCAGTGATAATAAATAGGTGTGGCAACATGTGTGGATAGGACTTTGATAACAAGTCCACATGTTTCTTGCCATGTCAGTTATTCATAGAATTAACCAAGTTGGAAAAGACCTCCAAGCTCATCCAGTCCAACCTATCACCTAATACTTTCTAACTAACCCATGGCACTAAGTGCCTCATTCAACCTCCTCTTAAACACCTCCAGGGTTGGGGGCTGCACCACCTCCCCAGGCAACCCATTCCAATGCAAATCACTCTTGCTGTGAAGAACTTCTTCCTAATGTCCAACCTAAACCTGCCTTGGCACAGTTTGAGGCTGTGTCCTCTTGTTCAGTCCCTGGTTGCCTGGGAGAAGAGACCAACCCCAGCTGGCTACAACCTCCCTTCAGGTAGTTGCAGAGAGCAATGAGGTCTGCCCCGAGCCTCCTGTTCTGCAGGCTGCACACCCCCAGCTCCCTCAGCTTCTCCTCACAGAGCTGTGCTTGAGCCTGTACCTTTCTGCTGGTTATGATTTATCTCTGAATCCAGATTTTTAGTTACCTGGCTGCACCTAAGCAATATGAATATCCTCAACTGCCAAGAACCTGGAGGAGATTATTTGGAAGGAATGAGATTGTTTGGGATGGAATGGAAAAAGGGAACATTACTGTATCACTACACAAGTTCAGAGTTTCAGTATATAATAAATGTGAGGAACAGGTGTAAAAAGGATACATTTTTTTTTCTTAGTGTCAAGTGCAGGGACTTTCAAATTCCCTTGGTGTGTTTTGCCTTGACAGTTCTGTAGGATTATTGCTTCACTTTTGGCAGGAACCCAAACATGGCAGTACTGTGTCTGCATGGATAATATAGACTCAACTCCTAACTGTTGGAATGAAGAGCTATCAGTGTAACTTAACTGGACTGGATTGGTTAAGTGTGGTTCTTCATCTCAAACTACTCGGTAGATTTATGTTAATCTGCTCATCAAGTCCTTCTACCAGAAATCTCTTTTGTATCACTCTCTGAACCTACCAGAAAGTATCTAATTTTCTAAGTTTGTGATACAGTATAGGTCACCTATAGAAAGTGTTGTGAGGGGTCATACATGTTTGAGTTTGGCATTCATTGCACTGGCAGTTGATGAAACAGTCACTTGTTAGTATATGGCTGGATGACCACATCAGAGTGGAATGCCACCACAGGAGTGGGGGAAGGATGTTCATTAACCAGCCATGGCAGAAGTGTGGGCATTTCAGAACTGAAGAGAAATAGGCTATAGTCACATGCTTCTCTTTTTCATGTTTGCTATATTAAGAATCAAAGTACTAGTCCCCAACCACTGCAGAGTATATGAAATATCTTCCCAGCATATTAAATATTGTTTATTCCCCCTTCTCCTTTCTGCTACTGCCTTTTTTTCCCCCCACAATTAAAAAAAAAAAAACCAGCACTGACTGGCTCAGTGGATTTATAATGAAAAAAAATTAATAGCTAGATAGGGCCTTGTTTAGTATTCATAGTGCAATGTTTTCTAGGAAATGAGATTAAGCTCTTAAAGCATCCAGAAAGGCCCTAATTTTTTTTTCCCTGGGACTTGTGCTTATGTGTAATTATGTATTTTTATCCTTACTGCTAAGCATGTCATACATCTCTGGCCTAAAAATGTATCACATGAAAGATTAGTTATTGTTTCATGGCTGATGAAATCAGCAGAGGCAGATTCCCCCTGGCTGTAAAAAATGAGTGATGCTTCTTGCTCATGTGTAAGCCAAGGAGATTGACCTAGTAATGACCCATCAAATGGTATCATGATAAGGTGTTATGTATCTGAAGTTTGCAGCCGGTCTGGGTGACTTGCAGAAGGTGTGGTGTTGTTCCTCTCCTTTCTCAGGCTTTGCTCAGGAAAGCAGCATGCTGAGTTGCTGCAGTGGACATGGGGGGTGGAGAACGTTAGCTTGTTTTGCAGCTGAAATACTTGGTTTTCTTCCAGTATGGTTGCTGTCGTTTACATCTCATAAAGGCTGTCTGGGATTGCAGGCTCGCAGCTTTTTGAAGGTGGTGCTTCCAAGTGCCTTTTCTTACCACATTTAATGAGAATCGTAGAATCGTTTTGGTTGTAAGAAACCTTTAAGATCATCAAGTCCAACCATTAACCCACCACGGCTAGGTCATCACTAAACCATGTCCCTAAGCACCAATCTTAAATACCTCCAGGGAGGATGACTCAACCACTTCCTTGGGCAGCCTGTTGCAGTGCTTTACAACCTCTTCAGCGAAGAGATTTCCCCTAATATCCAATCTAAATACCCCTGAAGCAACGTGAGGGCATTTCCTCTTATCCTATTACTTGGGAAAAGAGACTGACCCCCACCTCTGTACAGCCTTCTCTCAGGTGGCTGTAGAGAGCAATAAGGTTCCCTGCAGCATGCTTTTGTCCTGACCTCAGCACAGTTCCCTTAGCTGCTCTTGCTAAGATTTGTGCTCTCTGCCCTTCACCAGCTTTGCCCTTCTTTGGATGCACCACAATGTGCTTCTTGTAGCAAGGACCTCAAAACAGTGCAGTATTCAAGGTGTGGCCTCATGAGTGCTGAATAAAGGATTATGTCCTTAGTTCTGCTGGTTGCATGTAGCTATAGGCAAGTCTTGAAACTGTGCATGCTTCTAGAGTAGAAAACTTAATAAAGATGGTGGAAAACAAATAATAAAAAGGGAATGCACAAACACAAACTTTTAGAAGGTGTAGATTCTGTGATGGCTGGGAGATAGCAGTGGTCTACTGCCTCATAGGTGCAGCTGAAGTTGGGAAGAATGATTGCAGTTATCAAAAAAAAAACAAACCAAACAAAACCAACTGTTTACAGGTGCTCAGGAATCCTCTCACTTGATCCCAGGGAGGGACAGCAGTGTGCCAGGAAAGAGACTGGGTATATGACATGTATAGAAACAGGTAAAACATTTTTGCAGGAGAGTACCTTATGTGGTCTGTGCTGACAGCTGTTTTATCTCCACAGGAAGAGGAAGCACAGTGCTGGTTACCATTTGTTACCATTGAAATGTGCATTTATCTGACTGGAGAAAGGTTGGAGGATGCTCTTCAAACGGGATGTGAAGCAGCTGCCACTGTTTCCAAAGGCTTTGCCTTTTCTAGTTCACAGAAGTCCCTGTTTAATCAGCCAGTTTCCTGGCAGAACCTCAGCCCTGCACCTCTTGCACCTTTTCCAGTTTGCTGTAGTGACATGACAAAGATTTTAAGACTTTGTTTACAACAGGTTTGCCAAAAAAGCGTCAGGCTGCAAGGGCCATTTCTTATCCTGGTGATAAGACAGAGCTGTACTATCCAGGCATTGTGTGGGTTTCACTCGATTTCAAGGCCGACACTGATGCTGAGTGCTGAAGGCTGGTGCGTCACAACCATGGTGTGAGATGAGAATGCGTGTAGCTTGTTTTTTTTTCTCTTACAAGATTGTGCCTTGCATTTTGCAGGGTTACTGCCTTGCATTTGGTGTTTTTGAGGGTGAGAGAGGGTGTTTTGGCATGTTATTGGTGCTGTAAAACTCCTGGGTAAAGATCTTTGTTCAAAAGATGGTGTGGGCTATGTTTGGGTCCCAGAAACCAGCTGGTGTCAGGTACCTAATAGTTAGATGTAAGGGGAGGGAGGGGAAGATGTCCCAAATCCTACTTGCTCTTGTTTTGTTCCACTTCTCCTGGCAGCTGGGTGCAGAAACGGTGCCCATGCAGTGGCAGTGGAGGAACAACTGGGAAATGACGCCGGTGATTAACACTGAGTGGCCAGAACAGGATGTTCAGATCCTGAAGGAACACAAACTTCCCTACTTTTTTTTCCCCTCATCTGCTATTGTTTAAAACGGACCCCTTGCTTTCTTAGCTGGTGTCTTTTTTTTTTTTCTAAAGGAGTGTGAATTCTGTGAGTTTCAACTTCTGAAGCAAAGAAATGAGTAATTAGAACAATTCTAATAGTGATGAGGAAATCTGCCCCCAGCAAGGGGGTGTCAGTAAGGTGCTCAGTAATGTATTTGTCGGGTAACTGAACTGAAAACATGCCTCTGTTTTATGCTTTATTTTCATATTGCCAAACTGACTCCTGATTGTCAGCATTTCACTCATTAGCACCTTAAGCTAATTGACTGTACTCCTTGGCAGTTAAGTCCTCTTTTTGTTTTCATCACTTCTTGAAATATGAATCTTCATACTGCTCTTACAAGAAGCCCATTACAGGGAAGGCCTTTCTTATTCTTAATTAACTTTGTAGTGAAAATCACTACTTATTTATTTGCAGCTCCTGTTCATCAGCAGGCATGACTTTCCTCCTAGATGAGAACATACATCTGTATCACTTCTTACTTGCAGGTGCCTCACTGTTAAATAGATTGTAATGCATGTAAAAAACAGCACGTGAAAAGAGACTTGTTTTAACTTGTTTTACAGTCATCGAAAATGTGGCTCCCTTCAACAGTAATGTTTTTCCTTCAGTCAGTAACAGGATCATTTTTATGTGATACTACTGCAGAATTAGCATTGCTCTAGTTTGGAGATCATAGAATCATAGAATGGTAAGGTTGGAAGGGACCTCAAGGATCAGCCAGTTCCAACCCCCTGCCATAGGCAGGGACACCTCCCACTAGCACAGGTCACTCAAGGCCTCATCCAACCTGGCCTTGAACACCTCCAGGGAGGGAGCAGCCACAACCTCCCTGGGCAACCTGTGCCAGTGTCTCACCACCCTCACTGTAAAGAACTTCCTCCTAACATCCAGTCTAAATCTCCCCCCTGCCAGTTCAAACCCATTGCCCCTTGTCTTGTTGTTGCAGGACCTTGTAAATAATCCCTCTCCAGCCTTCCTGTAGCCCCCTTCAGATCCTGGAAGGCTACTCTAAGGTCTCCTGGAAGCCTTCTCTTCTGCAGGCTGCAGAGCCCCAACTCTCTCAGCCTGTCCTCATAGCAGAGCTGCTCCAACCCTCTGAGCATCTCCATGACCCTCCTCTGGACCCGCTCCAACACTTCCATGTCCTTCCTGTGCTGAGGGCCCCAGAACTGCACACAGTCACTTGACTTTCACTTCACAAAGTTATTGCCAGGTGTTTAGGAACTTTGTAGTTTCAGGTTTTAAGCTGTGATTTAATGGCATTCTCTAGTGTGACCTACCCTTTTCCTATAGGCAGCTTTGAAAGATAGGTCATTTCTCTACCACTTAGTAGGTAACAGAGGAGTCTCACCCATGCTACTACTTCAGATCAGTTGGTGTAGCTGCTGGTGGCAGACAGTTGGGAGGTTGACATGTTGAATGGTTTGCCCAGAAATGTGCTGGTGGAGGAGAATTCATGCATCAGGGTCAGGTTGACACTAGAAACATAGAACATCTCAAGTCAGAAAGGACCTTTAAGGATGTTGAGTCCAAAACCCTGCTCCTCGTGGGACTACCAAAACAAAATCATATGCCTAAGAGACTCTTCTTGAACTCTTGAAAGGCCAGTAACTGATCACACTCTTGCCTTTTCCTGATGCCCAACCTGAATTCCTGTCTTGGCTTCATTCCATTTCTTTGTCCAATTGCTAGCCAGCAGAGAAAGGACATCTCCTATCCCTCTATCTCCCTGAGGAGCCTGTATACTCTGAGGAGAAGGTGACACTGGGTTGGCTATGCCTTGGGAGTAGAGGGTTGGACTGGACCACTTGTGTATTGAGGCAGAATAAACCATTGTGAGATGAGAAAGGACACAGAGGTGAGACTTCTGCCACAGGCTAGGTGACTGGAACTGCAGAGGAGCAAGTCTGAGACAATTCCATATAGTGAACTTATGTCACAAATACTAAGGGCTACAATATAAAATAAGCAATATTTTGTCTGTTTGTTTTGTTTGGTAAGATATTTTCCTTCAGTTTTTCTCAGGAAAAATATGATTTATTGGCAAATATTGCAGGCACAGAAACTGGTATCATCACTGGCTGTTGTTACAGGAGGGGACTTGTACCTAGTGATTGTCCAAGGAAAGAGTATAGTAGCAACTGGTGTGTGAAATGGGCTGGCTGAAGGCCCTCCTGGTTCTGTGGCTCTAAGTGAGCATGGCTGGCCAGAGCAAGGCACTCTTAGGTGTGGAGAGGCAGCATTACCTCTGCAAGCTGGTGTTGAGTCCCTTTTACACCACTGTGCCCATGCTGAGGAGGGGACTCAGCCAGCCCTCACCACAGGGCTCCAGGTTGTGGTTTCCTGTCAGGCTCAGGGGACAGTGCCAGCAGCTTCTCTGTGCCTGGGCTGCTCTCTGCAGACAGCTTCCTGCAGGCTTCCAGCACTCTGTGCTCAGCCAGAGCTCACCTCATAACCTTGCAGAACTCTTTAGGAAAGGGCTTCCCAAGGAGGACAGCACTTTCTTGTTATTAACGTAATCAACTTGTATTTATTCAGCTGAGGGACAGGATTACAATGAATGCTGAGAAGACTTCAATCAGAAGTGCTGTAGACTCAAAAGCAATAGGAAGAGCTGATTGCTTGTGGGGAATAACTATCTGTGGCATAAATTATTTATGGTGTGCTTCGGTTGTCAGAGCTCTTGAAAGCAACTGGGAAGTTAGTTGTGGTCTGTGGCAGGGTTGGCTTGTTCAACCTTGCAGGATGAGGGGTAAAGATGAGCACAGCAAACCCCACTTGTCTGAACAGAGGGTGGGTGTCCACTCCTAACACACCCAGAGTTTGCTGTCACTCTGGATGTTGATGGCCATCATGACTCCTCATCCTGTTGCTGGAGCAGCAGTGCTCACTTGTGCCCACCCTTAAATAGCTCTGGTAGTGTGCTGCTTTGAACAGTTCTGGGTCTTCAGAGAAGACTGCCCATGAAAATCCCAATTTTTAAATATTTGGATCCCAAATCTGTGCACATATGGCTGCCTGGATTAATACTATATTGAGCCCAGGGAAACTGTGTGCATGTGGTGGTTGTGTGTATGTGCTATGTGTAAAATAAAAACCTGAGCTTTAAAGTCTTCTAAGATTTGGTTCATAGATAGCTTAGCAGTTAAATGTAGAAGGCATTGTGGTTTTGCTAAACACTGTGCTGTGAGACGGGGTAATGATGAGGTCATTCTTTGAGAATCGAGGTACTTAGCATCCTGCCTGCATGTTTTGTAGCTGATTGGGGTGGAGAGCTTAGAAAATTGCTCCTAGAGCTGTGAGATGATTTGAGGTGCTACAACACTGCAGAGTTTTAAATCCCTACAGAAGAGAAATAACTTTGAGTGTGCTTCAAGTGATTCTATGATTCTGTGATTGTATTTGGGGAAAATACAGGGCAGTTCCCTCCCTTCCCCATTCAGCAAGATAGTGATATGACAATGCTGTGCACAAATGCTTTCAGGTTGGTTTTTAGATGCTGGTATATTGCACGTGATTGTTTGTAAAGCATACCCAAGCAGTTATATCACATCTGGCACAAACAGGATTGTACTGGTAACCACAACATCCCGTTAAATGTTTAGCTAACAGAGTATTTCCTAGAGGTTTTCCTCAACTGTGCAAAACACAGCTGCATTATACTAAAGAAAACAAATGCCATGAACCCATGGGCAGCAATGGAGAATGCATGGAAATTACTTGAAGGTTGAGGCAGCCAAGTGCTGTCCAGGAACAGGATTCATGTGAGCACTTTAAAAGCGCCTCCTGCTTCAGGCTCTTCAGCCTTGTGGAGTACTGCTGTTGTCTCTCTGAAGGCTCTGGAAATCTGTCATCTTTCCCCTTGCTTTTGAGAACCACTTCTGGATTAAATAATGCACCATGCTCTTTGAAGGCCTCATTCTGTAGAGGGTTTGAAGATTTGATCCAAAGCACAGAAGGGTGTATATTGGAGCAGCAGGGCAGCGCCAAGGGATCCAGGGCTTTGCTGGATTACCTGACTGGTAGTATTGCTCGCTGAAACTTTAATCTCCTGTTTTGAAGATGGAATAAAGCAGTGGAACAAAAAGCTTACACTAATGACTTTTTGGCATTGAGAGGGTGCAGTGCAGAATTATATGCAGCCAAAGTTAAACAAAGCTTGCTGTTGAAACAGGACAGTTGTAATTATTCAACTTTAGGGTACAAATTGTGCTGTGGTGAGCTACAACAGATGGATTTTTTTGTTCCTTATGTTGGTCTTTGACTTGTGTGGCAAAACTAAATATACTTCCTGAAATAATGCAATTCCTGTTGCTGAAGTATTGCCTCAGACAAGGTGAAAGGAGGTGTAACATTGCTACAGAAGGCAAGAATGTGGGAGGGAACGTCCTAAAAGTCAGGAAGTGTGGTTATAGGATATAGCAGCTGCATGTTCTTAATACAGGCTAAAATATTTCGGGGAAATCTTCCTATCTGCATTCCTACAGCAGTGAGCCTCATGCCTCAATCTTGCTTTCTCTCTATCCGTTGAGAGTCTGAAGATGGGCTGAAGACACAAGCACAGCCGGGGAGGGTAGCTTCATGAGCCTGGGAAAGAGAGAGAAATTGACCCGAGTGCGCCTGCTGACTTGGAGAAATTGGCTGAGGAGTTTCTATCAAGCTCGTCATTTGAGCTTGTGCCTTCTGTATCTGTGGTGGTGCCAGTTCAGCAAACTCTGCCTGTGAAAGTCTGCTCAGCTGCAGAAGTGTATCGGCATTACCTGTGAGGAACAAGGTGCAGGCATGGTTTTTACTGCCCCTCTGGATTAGAGGTGACTGAGTAACAGGGACCGTGCCTTGCAGTCAGCATGTGCTCTCCCTTTGTCCCTTGCCCCTTCCTGGCTGCCTGGAAGTTGGAGATTCCATTTGACACTGTTTAAATGCATTCATGTTTCTGTTTAGGTGAGCTCTCGCACATCATCTGAGCAAACGCCCTCTTGCAGCTCACTGGAGAAGTTCTGGTCTCTGAGGTGGCAGTTAGGCATTTGACTGGCATCAGCAGAGTCTTCAGATACCTCTCTGAACAAAGCCAAGATCTGCATTGCTGTAATAAAGTAAACTGAAGCTCACTTGGGTACCTCCTCTGCTCCTGTTCTCTGAAAGTGTAAAATCAACCTTGTAAAGATGCGCAGTGTAATAAAGCCTAAACTCTTATTGCCCATTATCTCTCCAGCAAATTCTCTGGTGTCTGTAATATTTGATGATACATGCTGAAGGCTGAGAACAGCTCAGAAATGAGCTTTGAGTAGTTTGCTCTGACTGTTCCTCATAACGAGGTCTACTAGTCACAGTTACTGTCATAATCATCTCTCCTTGCTTTTAACAGTTCATTCACAAATCTGACACAGCTGAGAACTAACCTCTTCTTGTTTGTGTGTAATAGATCCAGTGCTTAAAAAACCAAACCTCACTGAAATACTTAAGTATTTCTAAGCTGTACAGAAAAGACAGCTATAACTCATCATTAAAAAAAACAGCTTGTGCCTAGAGTTACTGTTCTTGCTATGTGATTAGCTGCTGTTGTTGCTACTTGACTAACCATTACTAGAAAGTCATTTAAATATCAAATTTAATTTGTTTTCATATCAGAAAGCTTTTTTTTTTCAGAGTTTCATAGAATTTGTCATGCAGAGGATATAGAATGAGATTAGAAAACTCTGTAGAACCTTAGTGTAGCTTAAAATGTTTTAATTGCAGTAAAGAATTAGTTTCTATAAACCACACTGAAAAAAAAACCTCTTAGAATTCCAGTTAGGATTCATATTAGCTTGATAACAAAATAAAGAAGAGATGTCAGCAATGAAAACAAAAAACTGTGATTAAGTGAGTTGTCAGGTGTCAGTAAAGCCATTATTCTAAGCTCATTGGGTGCTCAGTGACTTTGAAAACTGTCCTGTAAAATGTTCATTAATATATTAAGGGTCAACAAGCAATCAGAGAATCGCAGGGTGTTAGAGGTTGGAAGTGACCTCCAGAGTCCAACCTCTCTGCCAAAACCAGGATACCGTTGGGCAGTCCCCACAGGAATGCATCTGGGTGGGTCTCTAAAGGAGACTTCACAACCTCTCTGGGCAGGCTGTTCCGGTATCCCATTGCTCTCACTGTGAAGTTTATTCTCATGTTGAGGTGAAACTGCTTATGTTCAAGTTTGCAATCCATTGTTCCTTGTCTTATTACTGTGCACCACTGAAAAGAGATAGATGGGTTTTTTTGGTTGTGGGTTGGTAGGTGGGTTTGGTCTGGTTTGAGTTTGTCTTGGCGTGTGGGTTGGTTGGTTGGTTTGGTTGGTTGGTTGGGGTTGGTTTTTTTTGTTCCTACAATGAACTCAGTATGTGCCATTTGAGAAAATAAAGGGAGTTTGTTGCTTAAGTTTTCTAAATGTGTTGAAGGCTTTTCTTAGCTGGGAATTCTTCTGAGGATTGCCAAGCACCTGTATTAGATAATTCTTGTCCCTTTGGGTGTGAAATAGCCTTCAGTCCTGCCCTATGGCTGTCCTGGAGCCCTTTCTTCCTTTTGTAGTTGAGTGTACTGGCATTTTTTAATCCTGCCCTTTGGGAACCTTTCTGTTCATTTGCATTGAATGGAAGTTCCTCATAAACATTATTTGATCCTTTGTCTTCACTGAAAAGAGAATATTTTGCAAATGACTAAGTCATTTCTTGTGCAGTGAAGAACAAGGCTGCTCTTAAACCCATCAAGTTGGTCACAGTACTATCCACCTATCCTTGGCAAGCAATCTGTTAGGATCAGCAGGGGTGCTCAGTGATTGTCCCCCTGTATGTGACACTACTGAGGCCACACCTTGAATATTGTGTTTGATTTTTGTACCCCTTGCTACAAGAAAGACAAAGAAGGGCAACAAAGCCAGTGCAGAGTTTAGAGCTTAAGTCTTATGAGTAGCAGCTGAGGGAACTGGGGTTGTTTAGTCTGGAGAAGAGGAGGCTGAGGTGATAACTTGCTGCTCTCTGCAAGTACCTGAAAGGAGGTTGTATTGGGGTGTGGGAGTTAGTCTCTTCTCCCAAGTAACAAGTGATGGGATAAGAGGAAATGGCTTCAAGTTGCACCATGAGAGGTTTAGAATGGACATAAGGAAAAATGACTTCACTGAAGGGATAGTCAAGCACTGGAGCAGTCTGCCCAGGTATTTATAAGCTATGTATATGTGACACTTAATGATACAGTTCAGTGATGAATTTGGCAGATTAACAGTTGGACTTGATGATCTTTAAAAGTCTTTTTCTTCAATCATAGATCTTCAACTCTGTAATGTAATCACCAAGTGTTATAATCAATTACTATCAGAAACTGGAAGAGAATCCACAATGATGTCCCCTCTTCTTTTTCTTTATAAATATAACCTTTATAGTGTAGGTGTGCTGAACAAGTTCAGCCTGTGATAGAGGTTTCTATGGAAAGCTGTCTGAGCCATCCAGCTTCTAAGTGTGAGTCTGCAGCAGATCCTGGACTTGTGCAGCCCTCCAGCAGTCTCTCCTCCTGCCCAAAGCTGATGTGTCAGCAGTGGTGTGCTTGATTTTTGAATTAATGAGGTGTTCTGCTGCTGGGCTTAGTTGAATTCATGAATTAATAATGTTGTGATTGCTAGGGAGGAAGGAAGGTGAAGTGTTGGCTGTGTCCAGCAGATTTAAAGAATGTTTATTTCTTGCAAGTTTAAGTTACTAAATGAATTTTCTGAATTGAATTGTTCCTTCCAGCTCTTTCCCATTTCTATAGCAGTATTTATTTTAGGTAGATGTTTTTAATGGAGGTTTGATTTAAATGTTTTAATTCAGTTGGAAAAACATCAATATGAATAAAAATTACTTTTATTTCCCTTCTTTCCCCCCCATTCCCTCTTCCTGTTATTGTTTTTCTACTTTTCAGAGTAGCAACCAGTAACTATTTTTTAAAAAGTTGCAAGAACAGAGTGAAACAAGTAGAGCTTAGAACATTTTTAGCCTGGCAGGCTCTGGGGTGGTGGAGGGGAAGCAGGGGAAGGACTGGCCATTGGGTTGGCAGGTTTCTCAGACAGGAAGGCTGGGAAGGGACTGTGACAAGGGCTTGCAATACCAGGACAAGGGGCAGTGGGTTTGAACTGGCAGAGGGGAGATTTAGACTGGATGTCAGGAGGAAGTTGTTTGCAGTGAGGGTGGTGAGACACTGACACAGGTTGCCCAGGGAGGTTGTGGCTGCTCCCTCCCTGGAGGTGTTCAAGGTCAGGTTGGAGGAGGCCTTGAGTGACCTGTGCTAGTGGGAGGTGTCCCTGCCTGTGGCAGGGGGATGGAACTAGATGATCCCTGAGGTCTCTTCTAACCTTACCATTCTATGGTTCTATGAATTGCTTGATGCTAGGAGATATGAAGTACTGCCTCAAGTTGTCTGAAGCATTTCTCCCTACTCTGGTATCATCAGTGACAAAAACCACTCTATAACCAGAGGTGAATTTTCACAAAGCTGCCTTCTCGCAATGAAACTGTTTCTGACTCACAATGTAAACCCAGAGGAAAAGTCTTGGGGTTTTCCTAGGTGACTTCTAAGGAGATAAAGTCCAGGGAACTTTGCCCTGTTAGCATTATAGTCTGACAAGGGTAAGGCAGCTCTGGATGACTTTTGGAAAAGAAACTTTCCAGAAGGGTAGGACTGTCCCAACCTGTAGCCAAATAGTTTCTTTTGAACATTTGTCTGGAGTAGTTTCACAGGACCACTGAAGATGTTCACAAACTAACAGCGTCTGTGCTGTTTGTCCATATCCCATTGTCTGGCTGCCTGCAACATAAGGCCTGCTAGAACTGTGTTGGCCTCAGTGCTGTGTATCAGGTGGCTGCTTCAACAGCATGAAGTTTTCCTTGATTGCTGTACATGTGTAGCCATTGGCTTGTACTATTTTAATACCTCATTGTGTCAGCAAGCTGTATGAAGGAGGAGACATGTGCATTGCTGTCAGAACTTGATGGGAGCTGCTATCTTAGAGGTGGGTGCTGCAGCAAGGACACTTTGCCAGAGAGCTGCTGCAGAGCAGGGAGGGTAATGGTAGCTGCCAATGGACTTGTCCTGCCCATGACATGTGCTGGATCTTGTAGCTTTCATGAGAGTTACAGTTCATGAGGTATGTGACCATGTTAATTGAAAATCTTTGTCAGCCAAGGATGAAGGCTGTTAACAGCTGTTCCATTAACCTCTGCACATTCAGAACCAGTTGCCTGTCTCTGAGTGAATTGGCTAAGATCTTTGGCACCGCTGTGTGTCCTGCATGTGACTTTTCCAGGTGCCAAGCCCTTTGTAGTGTTCCATGAATTGTGACAAGAAAAGTCACAGGCCTTTCTGTAAGGTATTGGCTATGATTTCAGTTGTGTCCAGTTTCTTATATGGGGAATTCTGTTCTAATTTTCAGGAAACAGAAGACCTTAAACAATTCTTGACAGAGATTAATGTGTGCAATTGTACTTTTGAGTATTTCTGATTGAATCACAGAATTAACTGTGTTGGAAAAGACCTTGGAGATTGAGTCCAGCCCATCAACTAACACCTTCTAATTAACTAAACCATAGCACTAAGTGTCACATCCAGTCTCCTTTTAAAAATATCCAAGGATGGTGACTCTGCCACCACCCTGGGCAGCCCATTCCAATGCCAATCACTCTTTCTGTGGAGAACTTCTTCCTAACATCCAACCTAAACCTACCCTGGCACAGTTTGAGGCTGTGTCCTCTTGTTCTGTCACTGGCTGCCTGGGAGAAGAACCCAACCCCACCTGGCTATAACCTCCCTTGAGATAGCTGTAGATAGCAATGAGGTCTGCCTTGAGTCTCCTCTTCTGCAGGCTGCACACATTCAACTCCCTCAACCTCTCCTTACAGGGCTGTGTTTCAGCCCCTTCAGCAACCTTGGTGCCCTTCTCTGGACATGTTCAAGCACCTCAACATCTTTCTTAAATTGAGGGGTGCAGAACTGGACACAGTACCCATTGGGTTCCCATCTCTGTACCTGAAAGTAGACAACAGCTGTGTTGTAACTGACTTAGTCAAAATTTCTCATTGAAACAATTAGTGTGATATGAGACTGACTTGTTTCACATTTTAAGAATGAAAAAAACCAGTATTTGTTTGAGATATGTCTCAAGAACTTGGAGAGAAGATTTTGAATGTTAACTTGTCTTTTAAAGATCTTGTGAAAAACTCTATTTTTGGTAAGAAATTTAAATGGTAAATGCTAGTGGAAAACCATTTTGTCACACCCCAAATATATTGCAAAGTGATCTAATAATGGGTGAACAGCTTTTAAATTTCTATCTCTCGACCTGGGGTCTGGGTTGGTGAAAAGCTCAACATGAGCCTGCACTGTATGCATGCAGCCCAGACAGCAACTGAGTGCTGGGCTGCAGCCAGAGCAGTGTGGGCACCAGGGCAAGGGAGGGGATTCTGCCCCTTTGCTCTGCTCTCCTCAGACCCCATCTGGAGTCCTGTGTGCAGTTCTGGAGCCCCCAGCACAGAAAGGACATGGAAGTGTTGGAGTGGGTCCAGAGGAGGCCANAGTTGTTTGCAGTGAGGGTGGTGAGACACTGACACAGGTTGCCCAGGGAGGTTGTGGCTGCTCCCTCCTTGGAGGTGTTCAAGGCCAGGTTACCATAGGAAGGGGGTTGGAACTGGATGATCCTTGAGGTCCCTTCCAACCTTACCATTCTATGATTCTCTCAGTGATGCTGAAGCTGATAGGAGTATGGAGAAAAGTCACCCGAGGATAAAACGAATAATATCTGCCATGAGTAATAATTTTAATTTTGCTTCATCAAACAAGACACTAATGAGATACATTCTAAAAAAGTCACGATTCTCATATTCTCATGGTAGCTATTTGTTTCTTATAACACCAACTATGTGCTTGAGCTGATTATAGTAGAGCAAGAACAACTATGATAATGCTAATCATATCTTATTGCTTTTAAATCCACTAGTACTTGTGTGACAGAAATCCTGCATTTGTTCAGTCTGCTTCCTGAAGGTTTAATTCACATAACAGCTTGTAACATGTTTATCCAGTGAAGTATGACTGCTTGAAATACACATTTCCAAAATAGATTTATTCCCTCCCATCTCTTTCTGGTTATTCTGTGCCTGTTTACTGATTCGCTGCTGTAGAATTCAATAGGAAAGAAATTGTTTGACACAGACGTGTTGCAAAATCTGAGTGAATGGAGAAGTGGGCTTGCTCTAGGTTGTGTGAAATCAGTCACATCTGTAGTCTGTGGGTTTAGAAAGCTGTAGGTTCAAGAAGAATGATAACATGAGATGGGAAAAATAACATAAGAAAAAGTGGAAAAGCAATTGCTTTATATTAAAAAACATGAACAGGGAATACTCTTAACTTCACAGTATCACCAAGGTTGGAAGAGACCTCAAAGCTCATCAGGTCCATCCTGTTACCAGAGACCTCAAGACTAGACCATGGCATCAAGGGCCACATCCAAACCTGCCTTGAACACCTCCAGGGACGCTGACTCCACCTCCCTGGGCAGCCCATTCCAGCAGTCAATGACTCTCTCAGGCAAGAACTTTCTCCTCACCTCCAGCCTAAACTTCCCCTGGCACAGCTTGAGACTGTGTCCTCTTGTTCTGGTGCTGCTTGCCTGAGAGAAGAAAGCAACCTTCTCCTGGCTACAACCACCCTTCACGTAGTTGTAGCCAGCCAGAAGGTCTCCCCTGAGTCTCCTCTTCTCCAGGCTAAACAATCCCAGCTCCCTGCACACAGGACTCCAGATGGTGTCTGAGGAGAGCAAAGGCCAATGTACAACAAACTCAACAGCTCTTCTCTAGTGTGTGGTAGATGGTAAAGCCAACACTGTAGAGCTTTCTTTGTCATAGAGCTGAACCAGCAAAAAAAGATTCTCTTCCCTCTTTTGTAGGGTAGGGCTGCACAGCTCCTGCCCTTTTACGTTTATTGAGCAGTGCTATTTTAATTTCAGCATGCATGCTGATATTCAGCTGGTTACAAGTGCCTAATTATTGTGATTATATGCATGCAGACTTCATTGGGGGGGGGTTAATTTTTTTTTTTCAAATGGAGCTGGCAGTGCAGGAGGAACTTGGCATTTTATCTGCTGCATAATTTGCTTGTTTTTATGCTTGGTGTAACAGCTCACTGAATGAGTGCCGGAGGGAAGCGTAGATAAATAGCTTGGGGTGTGTGGTCACCCTGGCACACAAGTCTCAAGTGGTCATTAGACATATCCAAAAATACCCATCAAACAGATGTTGGAAAAGCCAAAAAAGCAAATTCAGGAGTAATCTTTGCTGCTTGTCTATGTACCCCTGTTGACACCTGTATGCCCAGGTTTTCCCCTAGGAGGTAATTCTCTGAGTGACATCTGTCACTCAGAGAGGGTTTCTGTATTGGCTGGGTGTGCACTGCTGGGGCTTCCCCATGGGGACAGCAGTTAGAATTATAGAATCATAGAATTGTCAGGGCTGGAAGGAACCTCAAGGTTCATGTAGTTCCAACTCCTCTGCCATGGGCAGGATCACCTTACACTAGATGAGATTGCTTAGAGCCCTGTCCAGCCTGGCCTTAATCTCCAGGAATGGGACTTCTACCACTTCACTGGGCAACCTGTTCCTGCCAGTGGCTCCTTGGGATGTATGTGGGTGCATGGGGAGGATGTCCATTACCAGAACTCACATGCCCCATAATTTCTGGGTTGAAGGGAGCCAGGGACAGTGGTGTTAGTCTGCAAACAGGACCTGACCACTAACCTGTCACCAGGGCCACTGTGGTTATCACTGGCTCTTTGGAATTCTAAGATGGCTTGAGTCAAGAAATACTTGAACGAAGATCTGTCTGCCCTACCAAGGCAGAACAGGAGGCAGAAGCTCCCAAAGGGTAACCTGCTGACAGGACATGGTAGTGGCTCCTTGCTTGTTCTAGGAGGACTCAGCCTGGGCAGACCCAGCTGAGCAAAGCACAGGAGCCTCAGCAGTGCTCACTGCCTTGATCTTCCACACCTTGCAGTTCCACAGCAGCCCCCACACCTCTAAAGCTTTACTGCCTGTCACAGCATGCAAACTTGGCCTGAGTTTTGTTTTACTTTCTTGGGTAGCTGTATGTGCTTTACAGGTGACGTGGAGTAGTTTATTTGAGTTAGTGCCATGTTTGTTTTAGCAACTTGCTTCTCCCATAGACATCAGACAAGGGGTGAGTACTCCATGTGAAAGGCTCTTTTTGGTTCCTGGCTCCACAGACAGCTTGTGACCTCTTTGCACTGATGGATGGGGCAAGGCTAGAAGCAACTTGGGTCAGACCAGGTGTTAATTCCAGTCAGCTACTTAAATATCTGTGAAGGCTTTCCATGGCCATGCTTGCTGCTACCATCCTTATTCTTGCTTCAGGGAACCTCTCTGCTGATTGGGCTGCTTGTCCACCTCCCCTTTGCTTTGCCTTCTCTACACTAAGGCAGCAGGATGGTGCAGTTGCCATTTGGGTTTTCTCAAGACCTGGTCAAGTTTGTTCCAGCCTGAAGTGGGACAGGGTAGAATTACATGTGGATCAGCTTACTCCTTGGGAAAGCAACTTCATCACCCTGGTCTGGGGTCTGCTGCAGACCCAGCAGGCAACTTCCACCACCTGTGCCAAGTGCTTTTGTATATTGCTTCAGTGGTTCCCTACTGTTTGTGTGTGTCTATGGGCCCACACTGAAGCATCCTGCTAAGGGCTGTTACTGTCAAGTGACATTAGAGGATGCTAGGAAAACAACACATTTCACAGGCCTCTTTTGGGCACATTCCTTGGCAGAATAGGTAGAACTGTGCTAAGAGGCTTCTTTGTCACCAAAGGAAAGATTCCAGACCTGTGCAGCAAGACCTCCTGAATTCTGTTTTTCCACTTGACCATCCTCTGGATTTTGAGTTGAAGACTTTGAGATGTTTATGGTTGTCCTTAAAGCACTGGTTTGGTTTTAGTTGTGTTCTGCTACTGTAGCTTTTTAGAGTGAACTTCAGGAGCATGTCCAGGTTTTTCTTTGCAAGCCTGAGGTCCGTGCTCAGGTGGCTTTGAAGAATATAAAGAGACTCCAACATTGCCCTGATACTGAGATGAGAATGTGGGATTTAGAGAAACTTGGCAGTGAAATGGTGGACGGTGGGTTGACATTCTTTCACAATTCTGCCTCAAGTAAGCTGGTGGAAGTTCTCAGTTACCTCTGAAAGGTCACTAGTTTGCAGTAGGAGCTGATTGGTACTTTGTTCTTTCGGTAGTTCTGGCATTGCAATAGGAACTTACCGTTTTCTTATCTGAAACTGGAAAAAACCAAACCAACCCAAAACCCAACAGTGGTTTGGGGGAAGTATTCTTGAAATAAGAATTCTGAAACAGTTTTGTAGGGCGCACTGAGATGTTGAATTCCAATGATGGTGTGAAATGTCTTGTTAACAAACAATAAAGCACTAAATAGAACTAAGGCTGCCGTGGTGAATGAAGAGATGGAGAGCTAAACAACTGGCATAGAAATGTCAGTGTCAGTTTAGTTTCAAATGCCTTTATACCTCTACATTTGCATGAAATGCTGAGCTTGTGATGAAATGTTTTGGTGTGGGTGGGTTTTGTGGGTTTTTTTTGGTTGTTTTTCTTTTCTTCCTTTGTTGGTAACATATTTGTTTGAACTATTTTTAACAGTCAATCTCTTTCTCTCCTGCCCATTCCCCTTTCCTTTATTTTTTTTTATCTGCCATATGCTGCATGTCTTCCTTCAAGATCTCTGGGGATAGATGATAACTAAATATACTCTTTCTCAGTTTTAGCACATTGTGGCTGTGATCCTGATTGGGACTGGAGTGTTCTTCAGGATAAAAATGTTATGGGATGTAATACCATTTATGAAATGGGCCCTTAATGAATATGGAGGGGTGCTTGGAGCCTTCAGCAGAATTGGCATTTCTCCAAGGTGTCTCAATAATTAAGGTGAATAAAGTGATGGCCAAAACCCTTGAAGTATTAAATAGATATACAAGAAGTGTTTCTGCTTCGAAATCAGTTTTTAAGTCATTTGTATAGCTTATTTTCATGTTCTGCTCTGAATCCC
Source organism: Eubucco bourcierii (assembly GCA_013396675.1). Classification (NCBI taxonomy): domain Eukaryota; kingdom Metazoa; phylum Chordata; class Aves; order Piciformes; family Ramphastidae; genus Eubucco; species Eubucco bourcierii. The sequence goes on from VWZE01020048.1 coordinate 315,741, forward strand.
ACAGCCCTTGAATAAGGATTTCAGGACAGATACATGTTCGGACTGCATTTAAAAATGTGGAGTTGAAATAAGAAAAAGAAAAATGTAAATAGATTTAATAAATGCACTCAAAATGCCTTTTAAACTTTTTTCTATGCCAGTAAGAACAGTTCTTCCCATTATAGAATCACAGAATGGTAAGGTTGGAAGGGACCTCAAGAATCATCTAGTTCCAACCCCCTGCCATAGGCAGGGACATTGTATCCTCTCCAGGTATCTCTGCCATGTTTTAATGCTGGCATGCTGGAAAAGCAATGCCTGCAGGAGGTTTAATGGAGAGTTGCCCCTTATGTGCTGTTTTGGTCTCGAGTTGGATCCATGGCTTGGATGAGTCTCTGAAAGCAGGTGACCAGGAGTCATAAACTGAGAGTACAGTGGGAATTCCCAGGCAGTGTACATGTGCTCTTCTGATTCCATCCTGGTATTTCCTGGGTAGATAAGGGCAAGCAGGATGTCTGCCTGAGCCCTGGTCTGCAAACCCCAGTGTTTTTCAACATGCTCTGTTCTTCTGTGCTTTTCAGTTATAGTGGGCTCTAGAAATCCAAAAGCAGTTATCTCCAATATTCAATAGAATGGGTAGGGATCCTTGAGCAAGCCTAGAAACTAGTTTAGTGTGCTGGTTTGAGGCTAACAGGAATATTTTAATGGAGAAAATTAGACTATAGGTTGTGAAAGGAAGACAAAGGTGTTGTCTGCTGCACTCAGAGGCTTGCTGAGAGGGATAAGAACACAAACATAGATAAGATACAGACTCTCAGGCTCTCCAGCTTCTTGCCTTCTCTCTGCTGAGTAACCCAACTAACCACTCTGCTTCTAACCCCCCTGGCCCATCCTCCAGACTCACCTTGCACATAAGGCAGAGGGGTGGGAAGAAGGTGGAAGGGTGGTTGGGAGCCCCTCCTGGAGACTCTGATTTCTGGGAGGGAGATTGTGTTTCTGTATTACTTTTAACTTGTGTATTTCTGTAACTATTCCTGCCTGTTGTGTATATCTCTGCTTGTACCTTGTGGTAAGCTGTAAATAGAGCTTCAGTCCTTAACTTCCATCTGGTTGAGTCTATTCTGGGGGATTTTACAAAGTGTGGGGGGAGGGAACTCCCAAACCATCACACTTAGATACTACAAGCTGCATGTCACAGAAAGGAGAAGGTGATAGCAGCAAGCTGTGTCTTCATAGTACTGTAGCTGGGCTGTTTCTTGTCAGAGGGGTGTAGATAGTAGTCTGGGGAGACAAGAAGCAAGTTTGCTTTGTCCTCTTGAGTTTTGGGATATAAATCACAAGCTATGGAAAAGGAGAGCTTTCTCTGTGAGATTGCAAATGCAGTCAAAAATATTTTAAAGTCTAGACTGCAACTACTGCAGCAGCTGTGTAGTATTTCTGCCTGGCAATTGTGTGCTGTTTGAGCATGCACAGTAGCCTTTCTTCATTAGGACCAATAAGAGATGGACTCAGAAGGAATGGAAATCTACTTGCACTTATTAGATGACTCTGATTTCCCCCTTTAGCATCTTACCTTCTTACTTTGTGTCAGTGAATGTGAGGTCTTTGGGATTTGTAGGTATTAGTTGCATTATGTTAGTTTCCTGGCAGCAGAGGAATCTGGAGGTGTAGCGAGCTTTTGTTTTAAATATTTGTACTAATAAAACCAAACACAAACGACTGTTTCCTTTTTAAAACTACACTTTATTTCAATGTAAGAGTTCTGGCCTTTGTGTTTATATAAAATAAACAATAACTTCCAGCTCAGGAATATTATTGTTCATGTCACTGCAACTTAACCACAAAAAAAAGAGATCAGATTTACTGACTCATTTCAAGGATATTTGAGCAACTGTTTTGCTTTTTTGTTGTTGTTGATTATCATCTATTACTTCTCACATCATACTTGGCAGCTAATTCTGTCTCCCTTACACACCATGCTGTTCTGGATCCATTGCTTGTGGGTGGGTGTTTTTTGCTTGCCATTTTTTTGTGGCTCATTACATGTTTGGTTTTTTTTTTTTCTGTCATTATCTACTTTTCTCCATCTTCCCAATGAGAGGAGTTAGTGAGAACACCCCTGTGAAACTGAATTGGGATATGAAAGTTTGACTTTCATATGTACCTGACATGAATTCTGGAGATTCTGGAGGCGGTTTGTGAGAAGTGAATGCACTCCTGGACCTACCTCAGTGTTAAGCTGATGCTAACTACACCTACAGACCAGCAGAGTCCCCCAAGAGTCTAGTAGGATTGCACAATTAAAAACCCTAAATTCCACCAGGCCTCCTCTAGCTGATTGTAAGAAAGAGAACCAGACAGCAGTAAGAAAGGCTGACCAGTGGGGAGTAAGAACTCTGGGAATGTTAAGTACATTTTAGATGTCTGAGGTTTGTCTTACAAGAAAACCCAGTGGCATTATTAAAGTGCACTTTGCCTGACTCTTACTAAACCTCTCCTGTTGTCAGTGACGTCTGTGACTCCTGCATTTCTGCTGTATAACATCAGAACTGGACTAGTGCTGCATACCCTCATTGCTCTGCCACTCTGAGGAGAAGCTGCATGGGAAGTTGGTGTCCTGAATGCACCCCCAGAACTTGTTTCTGCAGAGATTCTTGGGGTCTTTGAGACTTGGCTCAGAGCAAGGAGGCAAAGATAGTTTAAAACAGGCAAAGCAACTCTCCTGCCTTTGCCCAAGTGTGGAGCTCTTCTGGTATTGTCACAGGAATATTTAAATACAAAGTTAGTGCAGCTGCAATCTTTAGGTCTTCTGGCAAGCTTTCCTCTGACTGTTTTAGTAAGCTCTTGTGGAGTAGGAAAGAGGCACTTGTATCAAAATCTGCTAAAACATTAGGAGGAAGTTGTTTGCAGTGAGTGTGGTAAGACACTGGTACAGGTTGCCCAGGGAGGTTGTGGCTGCTCCCTCCCTGGAGGTGTTCAGGGTCAGGTTGGAGGAGGCCTTGAGTGACCTGCACTAGTGGGAGGTGTCCCTGCCTATGGCAGGGGGTTGGAACTTGATGATCTTTCAGGTCCTTTCCAACCTTACCATTCTATGATATCGATGAATGGAAGAAACCTGTATGAGAGAGGATGAGGAGTGTCTGAGGGAGCCATGATTTAGTCTGTTGAAGGGGAGGTCTTACTGCTCTCTACCTGAAAGGAGGTTTTAGTGAGGTGGATGTTGGTCTCTTGTCTATTATTAGTCAGTTGAGAGAAGAGGAAACAGCCTCAAGTTGTGTCAGGGGAGGTTTAGATTGGATAGCAGGAANACCCTCACTGTAAAGAACTTCCTCCTAACATCCAGTCTAAATCTCCCCTCTGCCAGTTCAAACCCATTGCCCCTTGTCCTGGCATTGCAAGCCCTTGTCAATAGTCCCTCCCCAGCCTTCCTGTAGCCCCCTTCAGATACTGGAAGGCTACTCCAAGGTCTCCTGGAAGCCTTCTCTTCTCCATGCTGCAGAGCCCCAACTCTCTCAATCTGTCCTCAGCTGCAGAGCTGCTGCAGCCCTCTGAGCATCTTGGTGGCCTCCTCTGGACCCACTCCAACACTTCCATGTCCTTCCTGTGCTGAGGGCTCCAGAACTGCACACAGGACTCCAGGTGGGTCTGAGGAGAGCAGTTGATGGGTGTTAAAGTCCTATTCAGATTCATGAGCAGCATTTCCATAGCCAGTCAGGTGAGTGAACCCACCTCATCTCCAGTTTCACTGGGGAACTACAGAACAGATAAGAAGGTAAAACCACCACAACAGAACAGCTGTTTGTGGAGGGGTTGTGACTTTGCATGGTAGACCTTTCACTGAAGACTTCTCTTAAACATGTAAGAAAAATTTGAAGCTTGGTATGTGACCATACAATCTGTTGTTGAGACTATAAAGATGGAGACTGGGGGGGGATGACTCTTGAAATAACTTGACACTCTCAGAGCAGCAGTGCAGTGTGTTTCTTCTTTTCTCTGGTCCCTCCTTGCCTTCTATCTGCCCTCCCCAAACCCTAGACAGCAGATAAAAATCCCATTAAATTCAGGCTGCTGTTTGCAGAGGGAGGCTGGAAGGCTTCAAGCAAGTACAATTTTTAAAGCTCATGAAGCATCAACTCTCTAGCTGTGGTGTTTTCATCTTTCTTCTTCCTCCTGAATTTCTCTGGGGGCTAGGAATGAATCTTAAATACTTTACAGTTTTTTAGAAGTTAAGATTTTGAAATGTAAAGTTTTAGAATCAGCAGAAGCGAGGTGGCAAGGGCTGCCTTTCTGAACAGGAGAATTTATGCAGTGGGGATGATGCTATTGCTTCAGGAACTGCCTGCCCCTAGCCGCTTCTGTTTGGATTGCTGTTGGAGAGGCTTGTTTGACTCTAATGTTTTTTGTCATTGCTAAGCCAACTTTTTTTTTTAACCTTTCATGGAGCAGAAAAGACTCCATGCTCACATTTTGAGGAGTATTTGAAACCTACTGTTGCCTCAAGCTTTAGCTTCCTGTGCTAGGTGGTTGAGTGCCTGATAATGAAAGATGAAAGCTTTCTATTTTTGTCTTGTGGATGTAACTTAGGTTTCATGGACTAGATTGGGTGTTTTTTGTGTGTGTCCCTTTTCATTGCTACCTTTACCTTGGGGAAGGAAGGAATGGTGACTTCACTGAGATGATGAACTTGGAGTGGTTAGGAAAAATGAGGAGGCATATTTGGGGGTGTGATGGTTTGGGAGTTCCCTGCCTCCCCACTCTTTATAAATCCTCAGACTAGACTCAGCCAGCTGGAAGTGAAGGACTGAAGCTCTATTTACAGCTTAGCACAATGTACAAGCAGAGATAGACACAATAGACAGGAATAGTTACAGACATAGACAAGTTAAAGGTAATACAGAAACACAATGCTCCTCCCAGCAGAGTCCCCAGGAGGGGTTCCCAAGCACCCTTCCACCTTCTTTCCACCCCTCTACCTTATCCCAGGGCCTGCCTTATGTACAAGGTGAGTTTGGAGGCTGGGCCAGGGGAGTTAGAAGGAGGGTGGTTAGTTGGGTGACTCAGCAGAGAGGAGAAGGCACAGCAACAGCCAGAGAGACAGTGAGACTCTCTATCTATATTTGTGTCCTTGTTCTGAACCATCTCAGCAAGCCTATGAGTGAAGGTGAACATCACCATTGTTTGCTTTTCACAGCCTATAATCTAACTTTGTTTCATTAACATATTCCAATTAGCTTCAAACCTGCACAGGGGTCTTCACAGCTTTCCATACTGAAGGCACCTGAAGAGGCTGGTAAGTGACCAAGCATGTCAAGTTGAAAGGGTGGTGCCTGGGCACCCAGAATCTCCTTTGCCACAGTGACTATCACAAGTGGCAAATGTCTACATCCCATGACACATGGAGACAATCTTTCTTGATGTCACTGGAAGTATACACTGCAGAGGTCACTGTAGGTGGTGATGACCTGAATGTGTGGGTTTGTGGAAATCTGAAAATGGGGGTAGCTCATCTGTAAAAACTCTTCAGTATTCTCCTTTAGGTGTGTGGGTTTGGGTTTCTTTTTATAACCAAACTGGAATAAGTTTATAGAATTGTAGAATCATAGAATGGTAAGGTTGGAAGGGACCTCAAGGATCATCTAGTTCCAACCCCCTGCCACATAGGCAGGGACACCTCCCACTAGTACAGGTTACTCAAGGCCTCATCCAACCTGGCCTTGAACACATCCAGGGAGGGAGCATCCACAACCTCCCTGGGCAACCTGTTCCAGTGCCTCATCACCCTCACTGGAAAGAACTTCCTCCTAACATCCAGTCTAAATCTCCCCTCTGCCAGTTTAAGCCCGTTGCCCAAGTTTAGTAGGGGATCATTTGACTAAAGATAAAATAAAACAATACTTGTAATCAGTGGTGGTCAAAATTGTGGCTGAAGTGCTGGAGTGAGTGCAGAGGAAGGCAACAAAGCTGGTGAAGGGCCTGGAGAATAAATCTTACGAGGAGCAAATGAGAGAGCTGGGACTGCTTAGTTTGAAAAAGAGGAGGCTGAGGGAAGACCTCATCTCTGCCTACAGCTACCCAAAAGGATGTTGTGGAGAGGTTGGTACTGGTCTCTTCTCAGAGGTAATTAGTGATGGAAAAAGAGGGAGTGGCCTCAAACTGTAACTGGGTAGGTTTAGACTAGGTACTAGGAATTATTTCCCTAGCAAGAGTGGTCAGGCATTGGAATAGGCTGCCTAGAGAGATGGTTGAGACACCAAGCCTGGATGTGTTTAAAAGTCATTCAGATGTGATGCTTGGGGATGTGGTTTAGGGTGCACCTTGTAGAGCAGGATTATTGCTTGGACTTGCCAATCTTCAGGGTCTCTTCCAACCTGAGTGTTTCTGTGATTCTGTAAACTATCAGATGGAAGATGATGAAAAACAGCCTGAAAATGGTCCTTTGAGATGTAACACTGTGTTGCAATCAGTGTTACTTTGCTGGGGAAATGAGAAGTGGGATGAGATCCTGTATTTAGAGGAGTTCTTTGTGTTGAGAGGGAGCTGGGATGTTTGTCGTGTTGGAGGCATGTTCCCTGTTTCAGAACCCTGGGACTTCTGCTGAAACTTTTGGGAGAGTTAACATGTGGTTGTGGTGACAAATGAGCTGGAGCTGGTAGTTCCCAAGTAACATGTGACAGGGTCAGGGGCACAAAGCTTTGCAGTGATGCTTATAGTAGTAACATGAAGATCAGTGGAGTCTGGGCCATGTGTCCAACGAACAGTTCTGGCTGGGAGGGCATCCCTGTGTTGGTGGGGAGGGGAGCAGCCCCATGAACATCCTCATCTCTGCTTTATCCACAGTCTTTCCCCCTCACAGAGAAGTGTTCCTCTCATGTTTTTATTTTTCTGATAGCACTATCCAAACTACTGTTCTGTGGAGCCACGTGTCAGCTCATGTTGGTGCTGCTGACAGAAGGCAGCAGCTTCCAGGTAAACCTGCTGGGTTGTGTGAGAAGAGTTCAGCTTGCTTGTCAGGCCTTGTGTGTGTGGTACCAGCTCAGCTGCTTGGGCAGCCTTTCCTGCTGAGAGAGGAGGTGTTCTGGGGATGAAAGCTGTGTCTCACATGAAAGCATCTGGGAAGGCTTTATTCAGCTTCCTAAGTGTACCTCACTTCTGGGAAGCAAGAGGTGCTCTAGGGCACACCCACTTGTCAGAGGTTTCCTTGCTTTGAGTAAGTGATAAGATCCCCAGTGATTTTTTTTTTTTTTAGTACTCTTTATGTGATAGGCTCCCAAACTAGCAAGATGAGCATAGAATGTAAATGATGAACAGTGAAGCCTTGTAGGAGAGTTCACTTAACGTTTGCTCTGCAATAGGAGCTTTGGGCTTGTTTTTACCTGGTTATGACAATAAGATTCTTAGAGTTAGCTATTTCATACTTGTAAGACAGCACAAAGGCCATCTTAAGGGGTATCCCTTTGATGCTTCTTGTTAGAATTCAAAGTACTGTACTCAGAAGACATATAAAAGTAGATTTGAATTAAAATAAAAACTGTCAGAAAGGAGTATATGTTGGCAGGGTGCCTTTGGAGTATGTTTTACCTGCTGCTTTGTTCTCCAAGTGTTGTGAGACAAAACAGGCTGTTACTTGAGACCTTTGCACAGTGAATCCCCACCTCTCCCAGAAGTTAGGAAGCTCACGTACCTGGTGTGGTAGACATGTGAACCTCTTGGTAAGCAAAACAGGTCACACTGAAGTCAGTGATGGGAGACAGAGAGTATGGAGTGTGCACTGTGGTTTGTGTGCAGGATTCAAACCAGGAGCCTCTGTGCCCTGCTCTGGAGGGACTGTGTTCGTGAGTAAACACGTCCATGAGTGCACACAGGCATGGTCAGGAGTGACTGTCTCCATGGAAGGAATTGCAGAAAGCTGATTAGATGTCTGGCTAAACAGTTACTAGATCTGGTTAAGCTCTTGCAGGTGGATCATTCACAAAATAATTGGGCTGTTTTCACAGAGTCGATTAGGTCTGTCTGGCTTGTTTAGCATGAGATAGGCAGTTGTTTTTCAGTGCATTAGGAGCTGATTTTCTTCAGCTTCATACTTGTAGCTGTTACTTTTCCACGTGTGCAAAGCTTTTCAACATTTCTGGAACTAAATATTTTTTCTCTGCATTGAAATGTCCACAGTTTAAAAAAAAACAAATCAATTCCTCAGTCAGCTGGGTTCCTGGTGGCTACAGGATTGCTGGAGGATGACCAGTGGGGTTTGCTGGCTGAAGATAAGAATTGGAGAGTGGCAATGTGCAAGTCTAGAAATGGGAAATGCACTTGGCCACACGCAGCTACACCTGCTTCATGAGCAGAGGCTGAGCACCATAAAACAGCTGGTGACTTGTCTCTCTTTGAGAGATGGTTCTGGCTTACAGTCCACACCTAATGAGTTACAGAACAAACTTCAATTATTGTTTGCATTTTGTATGTTAGGTGCCTCTTTGTTAATGTTGCTCAGCATAATCTGTATATGTTCTTCACTTTTTTTCCTCCCTTTCTTCCCTCTCACACTGTGATGCAGTTGCTTCTCTGTGATCTTACTGCTTTCTGTTGTCCTTCTCATGCTCCTCCTTGCTTCTTAGGGCCCTAGGGAAGGGGGTGTCAGTATCTGAAGTAGCCCATTCATAGAATCAGCCAGGTTGAAAGAGATCTCCAAGCTCATCCAGTCCAATCTATCACCTAACCCTATCCAGTCAACCAGACCATGGTACTAAATGCCCCATCCGGGCTTTTCTTGAACACCTCCAGGGACAGCAACTCCCCCATCTCCCTGGGCAGCCCATTCCAATGCCAGTCACTCTCTCTAGCAAGAACTTCCTCCTAATATTCAGCCTGAACCTCCCCTGGCACAACCTGAGGCTGTGTCCCCTCATTCTGCTGCTGGATGCCTGGCAGCAGAGCCCAACCCCACCTGGCTACAACCTCTGTTCAGGTAGTCACAGAGAGCAATGAGGGCTGCCCTGAGCCTCCTCTTCTGCAGGCTGCACACCCCCAGCTCCCTCAACCTCTCCTCACAGGGCTGTGCTCCAGGCCCCTCCCCAGCCTTGCTGCCCTTCTCTGGACACCTCCCTGTACCTCAACATCTCTCTTGAATTGAGGTGCCCAGAACTGGACACAGGACTTGATGTGTGGCCTGAACAGTGCTGAGCACAGGAGCAGAAGAACCTCCCTGCTCCTGCTGGCCACACTGCTCCTGATCCAGGCCAGGATGCCATTGGCTCTGCTGCCCACCTGGGCACACTGCTGGCTCGTGTTCAGCTACTATCTACCAGTACCCCCAGATCTGTCCCTCCCAGGGTGCTCTCCAACCACTCTGTCCCCAGCCTGTAGCACTGCTTGGGGTTGTTGTGGCCAAAGTATAGAACCCTGCACTTAGCCTTGTTAAATCTCATCCCATTGGCCTCTGCCCACCCATCCAGCCTGTCCATGTCCCTCTGCAGAGCCTCCTGCTTTGGTTTTCATTTTCTGGGCTTTGTTTTTTATTTTATTGATACCCCTGCTCCTGTTTTATGTTGCAAATCTCCATTGCTGTTTAAAAGCTGCTGGAACTGAAAGAGGAATTGTGACAGTTCAGCAAAAATGAATGTGTGAAAAAATGGAAATGTGTATTTGATGTAAGATCGTTGGAGACACATCCAGATGGAGAGAGGGTACTGCCTGGTGCTGGCTTTGTAGGAAGGAAATTTAGAATCATAGAATGGTAAGGTTGGAAGGGACCTCAAGGATCATCCAGTTCCAACCCCCTGCCATAGGCAGGGACACCTCCCACTAGCACAGGTCACTCAAGGCCTCCTCCAACCTGGCCTTGAACACCTCCAGGGAGGGAGCAGCCACAGCCTACTTGGGCAACCTGTGCCAGTGCCTCACCACCCTTACTGCAAACAACTTCCTCCTAACATCCAGTCTAAATCTCCCCTCTGCCAGTTCAAACCCATTGCCTCTTGTCCTGGCATTGCAAGACCTTGTCAATAATCCCTCCCCAGCCTTCCTGTAGCCCCCTTCAGATCCTGGAAGGCTACTCTAAGGTCTCCTGGAAGCCTTCTCTTCTCCAGGCTGCAGAGCTGCTGCAGCCCTCTGAGCATCTTTGTGACCTCCTCTGGACTGTCTCCAACAGTTCCCTGTCCTTCCTGTGCTGAGTGCTCCAGAACTGCACACAGTAATTTCATTGTTGCCCTATTGAGGCAGTGATTTTTCTAAAAGTTGTCAAGTTTTTTAGTTAATTTTACATTCTGTAATGTGCAGTAGCAAAAAGCCAAAATGTTCTGATGATAGTGTTTCATAGTTCATCGAGGCATTTTATGTAATGTCTTTGCTTAGCAAATGTAATTGATGCTGCTGAAATCTGGGAAGTTAATGCTTACATGGCTTCAAGGCAAACAACTTTGAAACAAGTCCATTCCTGAAGTTTTCAGCTCCAGCAGATAGCTCTTGCAGGCCATACTTCAAAATACCCATGACTCATGGCCACCAACTGGAAGTGTTTTATTGTTCCTAAGGGTACAAAGCAATTTCTTTTATGTTTTTGGGCAGTGAATCGTGGCTGAACAAACATTGCCAGTAGTGCTTCGAAAGGCAAATTGGATGCAGTGATTCTGTGGACAGCTTCTGGAGTTCACTCACTCTTAGTTATTTCTGGGGATAGACTGGTTTGCAGTTGTGGATTTAATCATACAATCATAGAATCATGGAATGGTAAGGTTGGAAGGGACCTCAAGGATCATCTAGTTCCAACCCCCTGCCATAGGCAGGGACACCTCCCACTAGTACAGGTCACTCAAGGCCTCATCCAACCTGGCCTTGAACACCTCCAGGGAGGGAGCAACCTCCCTGGGCAACCTGTGCCAGTGCCTCACCACCCTCACTGTAAAGAACTTCCTCCTAATATCCAGTTTCAGTCTCCCCTCTGCCAGTTCAAACCCATTGCCTCTTGTCCTGTCATTGCAAGACCTTGTCAATAGTCCCTCCCCAGCCTTCCTGTAGCCCCCTTCAGATACTGGAAGGCTACTCTAAGGTCTCCTGGAAGCCTTCTCTTCTCCAGGCTGCAGAGCCCCAACTCTCTCAGTCTGTCCTCGCAGCAGAGCTGCTGCAGCCCTCTGAGCATCTTGGTGGCCTCCTCTGGACCTACTCCAAACACTTCCATGTCCTTCCTGTGCTGAGGTCTCCAGAACTGCACACAGGACTCCAGGTGGGGTCTGACTAGAGCAGAACAAAGGGACACAATCCCCTCCCTTACCCTGCTGCCCACACTGCTCTTGCTGCAGCCCGAAACTCAGTTGCTGTCTGGGCTGCACTCACACTGCAGGCTCATGTTGAGCTTTTCATTAACCAAGATGATAAAGTGGTTGGTAAGGTTTGTTCTGCTGGTGTGTTTGAACTCCTCAGGAGTAATTGACAAGGAACTGTGGGTTTCCATAGCCTGACACTGCTTATAGACAGATAAGATTGTTGATGGTTATGATTTCATTAGAGATGAGGCATGGGGTTGTGCAATGAGCTGATAAGGTCTGGCCTGATTCAGCATTGCTCTCCTGTTGTGCTCTTACTGGGGTCTGCAAAACGTGCAGACCTCTGTGGCTTCCACTCTGCTCCTCAGCCAGGGTGACAGGGCTCTGTCTAATGGTCTTGTGGGGTGCCCAGCTCAGTGTCTGTGCTGGCAATTGCTGGCTGTCTGGTTTCTGACTTCATGTTGCATTTAAGGTAAAAAAGAAAGTGTCTTGCCTTCAGTGAGCTAACCTGAGAACAGTTTGGCCTCATGAAACTATGGATGGTTTAAAAATAAAAAGACCTAGTTCCCTGGCAGTGAGGAGGGATGTCAGCATGTGCTCTAGCACAGTAGCTGTGCATGTGGAAGAGAAGTGTTGTTCTCACTTGCTCTTCCAGGTGAAACACTTTTGCCTGTGCATAGTTGGCAACAGCAGTCATTGATTCGAGCTGCCTTGCCTGCCCGCGTGTCTCAAGTTGTTTTCCTCCTCAGTTGGAGGGAGTTCTGTGCTCTGGGGTATGTATTCTGGCTGCACAAGTGTGCTTATCTCTCTGTGCTGCCCTCAGTGCTGAGGGAGGGCATTTCAACTTCTCAAGCTGACTTTGGTAGCATCCAGCTGCAGAGCTGTGGGAATTCACACAGCAGGTGACAAGTCAGGGTTGGAAGGGTGTGATAACTGGCATGTCTTAGTAGCTTCTTCCTGGAAGGGCAGCTCTTCTTTGTGCAGGGTGGTAGGCACCAAATAAGCACAAGGATGAATGCTGCTTGGCCTCTGGAGTGCAAGTATTTCACAGTTTGAGGCAACTGGGCAAATGACTAAGTTTCCTGAGGTCTTCTTCCTCAGAGACACAGATTTGGTATTGTGAAAGGTGTGGACTGCTGCCGACTTCCCCAGTGACTCTGCTTGTCTGCTGACAGTGTTGTAGATGGAAGATAAATTGCTCATCATTGCAGTCTGACAGCTGCCTGGAGTGCAGAAATGGATTAATTCCTGAAGTTCTTCCTTAACTGTTTCCTTCACCTGACCTGCATGCTCACTGCTGAATTTCCAATCTCTTTAGAGGAATGAACAGTAAATATAGTTACCTGTCTTGTTCATTTGTGTACACTTAGTAACCTAAAGCAGCTAATAGAGAGGTTATCTGTTGCTTAGGAAAAAAATGAGGCTGTTAAAATAAACTGGTAATGCTGTCTTGCTCTATTTGGCAGAAGCTGTTGCCTTGGGCTATGGCTTGTCTCATTAACCAACCAGGAAAACTGCACAGTTTTCCATCTTGCTCTTCATCAGGTATTTCACCATTGATGTTACCTGTCTACAGCATGGTCAGGGCAACAATGGGCAGGGTAGTTGTGTATTTCTGGTGTACTTACCCAAGGCTGCTCTCTGATGATTGCAGACTCTGGAGCTGGGACATTTAATGCATGTGGTGATGGACAGCTGCTCTGTAATTAAAATGCCCTATTCATTCAGCAGGGAGGTTTGCTTACCTTGTATTGTGCCATTCAGGTACCTGTGGAGGTGTTGTCCCTGTGAATGTGCTGTGAAAACAATGGGCTGTTGGAAAAGCAGGTAACAAAACAGTAATCTGAAATAAAATACTTTCTGGAGGCATCTCAAGGGTGTTTAATTGACAATTCCTGAGCTTTGAGCTGTTAAAAGTCTGCTCTGAGCTCCAGCCAGGTTGCAAAACATGTTTTGTCTGGCATTAGTATGGATCAGTGAGCCAAAGGGTTATGAACAGTTGAAAAAACTCTTTGAGGGAGTTCAGGAAGTTGTTTTGAAAAAGCTGTTGAGAGAGTATGAAGGAGGCAGGGTTCCTGCTGGGTCTCAGCGTAGGAGTTTGGTAGTCTTTAGGTAAGTGGAGCTTGCAGTGTGTATTTGTTGCTTCAAACTCATATTTCCCTAATTTTTTTTCTATTGGTAAGATTCAGTAGTGGTTGAAGGCTGCTTAACCATCTGATTTAGTATGGTCACAGCCATCCAGGAGGGAGAGATTTGGGTTACAAGGTCCTGGGAGATGGGTTGGGGATCTGTGGGTACCACAGACTGGGTTCAAGTCTCAGTAGGAGCAGGAAGGGACCCAGTGACAAGTTTGGGAGCAGAGAGGGGTGTGCTAGCAAGGGCTGGAGTGCAACCCAAACATGCAGCCTCCACCCACTGACATTGTGGCTACCTGTGCTATTTTTGTTAACATTGTAAGTGGTGCTCTGTGAATGTATTAAAAAAGAGACCCTGGAGAATGTTGTGTGTTAGAATGTCTAGTTTCACATTGTAATTTATTGGAGATTTACTGAGAATGAGCCTCAGCTGATTTTTTTCAGGTGTCTTTTGGGTTTTTTTGGGCATCTTGAAAGTGAAAATTCTGCTGTAAAATGAAACTTTACTACTGCATTGCGGTGCTGGGACAGATGCTGTATGTTGTCATGTTTGAAAGCAAACAAAACCAGAGCTTCAGCAGTGTTAAATGCTGTGACTAACCTAAGACACTCTCTTCCATACTGTTTAAGGTTTTCTGCAGCCAAGCATTTTATCTTCCACCCAAGAAGCATTTGCTACAATTTTATTTTAGTAATCTGCAAGAAGTTGCTAAGTGTACATGACAAACTGATTGCTATTTACAGTCTTGTGAAGAGTATTCCAAAGAAATCTTGATAATGTTTTCTGCTCCTTTAGTACCAAAGAAAGTCCTGTGGTAAAATGGCTGTGTAATCTTTAATGTGTGTTTTCTCCCTGGACTGTACACCTGCATGTGTGGATCTCTGTGGGGAGGGGGGAAATCCACCACACTGTAAAATATTTATTTCCATTCTCCTCTAGTTAATTGCTGATTACATTAGAACTAAGAGGGCCATCAGGTCTCACAGTTTTGTGTCAAGTCTTATTTAGTTTTGTCAGAGATGTGGACAGTGGCACTGAGTGCACCCTCAGTAAGTTTACTGATGACACCAAACTGGCTCACTTGAGGGAAGGAATGCCACCCAGAAGGGTCCTGGCAGTGCAAACTGCATGAGGTTCAACAACTCAAAGTGTCAGGTCCTGCATCTGGTTGGGGCCAGCCTCAGGCAACAAATACAGGCTGGGTGCAGAGTGGATTGAGAGTAGCTTTGAAGAAAGACTTGGGTATATTAATCGATGAGAAGCTCAATGTGAGCCAGCAGTGCCCTGAAGGCAAACTCTGCCCTGGGCTGCAGCACAGGCATGGTGGAGGGTCCCTGATGGGGAAACGTGCTGGAAGTTAGTAGGGCAAATAGAAGTGTGGCCAGCAGGGCAAGAGAGGGGATTCTGCCCCTTTACTCTGCTCTTGTGAGACCCCACCTTGTCCAGTTCTGGGGTCTCCATCATAAGAAGGATGCAGTTGTTGGAGCAAGTTCAGAGGAGGGGCATAAAGATGATCCAAGGGCTGGAACACCTCTGCTATGAGGATAGGCTGAGGGTGCTGGGGTTGTTCTACCTAGAGAAGGGAAGACTCCAAGACCATTTAATTGCTTTCCAATACCTGAAGAGAGCCTTCAGAAAGGCTGGAGAGGGACTTTTCCTAAGGGTGTCTGTTGACAGGACAAGAGGAAATGGTTTTAACCTGAGGGGGAAGAGTAGGCTTAGGCTGGATCTTAGGAAGAAGCACTTCAGCGTGAGGATGGTGAGAGTCTGCTGCTCATGGAGGTGATGGATGCCTCCTTCCTAGGGGCATTCAAGGCTAAGTTGGATGAAGTTTTGAGCAGCAGAGTCTAGTTGAGAGGTGTCCCTGCCCCTGGCAGGGAGATCAGAGTAAATGATGTCTAAACTTCCAGCCTAAGCCATTCTATGTTTGTCCCTTTCTATTTCACCATTTGAATATATACTTCTTGTATGAGAAATAGGCTCCTTGTAGACACAGTGTCTTCTTCCATGGTGCTGTGAAGATTACCACCTAGGTGGCCTCTGCTTTTTAACTCTCCAGCAGAACAAGTTTGTGTGAGCACAGTCAAGCACATTTGTATATTCTTTTTTAGTTTGGTTTTTTTTTTTTTCTGAAAGGAACCTTTTAGCATGAACTCTTTAGAAAACTGCCTTAAGTATGAGTGTACTTAGCTGATGTGATAGCTAAATGGAAGCTGAAAGGGCTCTTTGGAAACCACTTGTGTATTTGTGGCTAGCAGGAGTGGCAGAATTGCAGCCAACTTGACCAAAACGACATGCTTCGTGTGTTAGGGCATACAAACAAAGCTTGCTACTAGGTTAATTTGGCCACACTGGGAGCAGGTTTTACAGTCAGCTTCTTTCTTTGCCTCAGTTTTCTTGAGTTTGCTTTTTAATTCTGTGAATTAGCATCAATCCAGGTGGGAGGATGTTTACTTTGGATCCCACACTACATTATTCTGTACTGTGTAGAAACCCTGACAGTGAGAGGAGTTGAGTGTCTCCTCATCTGTCCTGGCAATGGGCTTTTCACTCTGTGTTTTTGCACCTATTTGAAGCAGTGATATGAGTCTCCCAGTTATTGTTCAAGCTCTTTGACTGCACCTGTGAGCAGTTACACAACAGATCTGAGTGTTTGTTTTTTTCCCAAGTGTAGGCAAGGACCAGCAGGGCAAGTATTTGCTTCTTCCTGCAAGTTAACTCTGGAACTGAAATTCAGAGCTCAGGTACTCTGAACAGATGCCTGGTAACTGAGGATGAGTGGCTGCTAACTGTTGTGAAGTGGATGCTGCATGCTACACAGTGTCAGGAGAGCTGGATTTCAGTCTGGTCTGTCTGAAATGTTCAGTGCAAGTTCATGTAGCATTCTCACCATTGTAGGTGGTGGCTTGACTTATTTCAAGTCAACCTGCCCAAGCAGCACTGATTCTTCTAGTGTAGTGGTTAACAAAAACTTGAACCCTCCTGTGTGGGATTGTTACTGTGCTACTTGGTGCACAGTGATCTGCCCCACTAACGTCCTGCATGTGTTCCTCTGTCAGGGCCTCTCCACCATGCCTGTGATGCTGCCCTTTGAACATGGAGCTGCTTTGGCAGGTTTATCAGCAGAAGCATTTCCAAATGAGTTGCCTGTGCTGGTAGGATGTTTATGGGGGTGAGTGGTTATTACCAGAGTGGAGTGTGTCAGGGCTCTAAGTGCCTGGATCAGAGAATGACTCAGAATCATGCAGCATCACTGTCTTGTTTAGATGCTTAATTACATTACCCTCCTTTTGCTTTTTCCTACGGTAATAGTAGTCATCCTGTCTGGTCCTTCCTAAAGATGAGTCAAGCTGAGGTTTTCTTCCCTATTTAGGAGTTTGTCCTGTTGATGAAAAGCAAAATGAAAACTGTGGAATGTGTCTAGCTCTGGGGGTAGGTCCTGCTTCTGGTCCATGAGGACCAGCAACTTCTGTCTGAGGCGGCTGTGCCAATTTTGGGAAATGTCCATTTAATTTGCTGCTGGTCTCTTTGGCAGAGTGTTCTGCTCCCTTGTCAGGATGGGCAGCATGGCCTTGGTCAGGTGCTGCAGAACTGATGCTGTGTGTGTGCACATGTTGCCCCTATGCTTGGGTGAGCAGCTGTGTGGCATCACAGGGGCCAAAGAGTGTGGTGGAGTGGGGAGGAAAGTGAGCTCAGCTGCCCCAGGATAAGCCTCTAGTCACACTGGCTTAGCTGCAGTGCACAGCTGCATCCTTACACTGCATTTGGGCACTTGCGGGAGGCTTTGCGCTTCTGATTGATTTCCCTTACTACTTTCCTGCTTCGTGGGAGGTGTGACCTAGAAGACAGGAGTGCCAAAGCTGGCACAGTGCTTCTTGCACTGCAAACAGTTTTATGCATTATTACAGGGCATGAATTCTTTTAATTATGGAGGTTTTTCACTTGGGTCGAGTGATTTGAATTTCCTGCTGCATATCAGCAGTTTAATGGATGTAGCTGGATCCTGGAAGAGAGCAATTCATATGCATAAACAAGGAAGAAGGAGGAGGTGGATCCTGTGTCTAGTGCTGGTAGACCATCTTCAAGGATTCCTGCATGACTATGTGGTCAGGAAGAAAGCCATTGTATCTTTTCACAGAGTCATGGAATGTGAAGGGTTGGAAGGGACCTTGCAAGATCGAGTCCAACCCCCCTGCCAAAGCAGGATCACCTAGAGAAGGTCACAGAGGAATGTATCCAGGCTGGTTTGGAATGTCTTCAGAGAAGCAGAATCGTTTCCATTAGCATCTGAAATTGTGTAGCCATTCTGTGATTTTGTCCCTCCTTTGTTTTACTTAATAACTTGAGTGAGACAGAGATGAATGGTCAGCCCCAGATTATTTTTTTTTTTGTGTGTGTTATATAGATTTTGTGACCACTGTCTCTTTGTATTTTAGGATCATAGAATGGTAAAGTTGGAAGGGACTTCAAAGGTCATCTAGTTCCAACCCCCTGCCATAGGCAGGGACACCTCCCACTAGAGCAGGTCACTCAAGACCAACTCTCTCAGTCTGTCCTCATAGCAGAGCTGCTGTAGACCCCTGAACATCTTGATGGCCTCCTCTGTACCTGCTCCAACACTTCCATGTCCTTCCTGTGCTGGGGGCTCCAGAACTGCACACAGGACTCCAGGTGGGGTCTGAGGAGAGCAGAGCAAAGGGGCACAATCCCCTCCTTTGCCCTGCTGCCCACACTGCTCTTGCTGCAGCCCAGCACACAGTTGCTGTCTGGGCTGCACTCACACTGCAGGCTCATGTTGAGCTTTTCATCACCCCAGACTCCAAGGTCCTTTTCCTCAGGGCTGCTCTCCAGCCATTCCCCACCCAGCCTGGAGTTGTGCTTGGCACTGTGCCTACCCAGGTGCAGGACCTTGCACTTGACCTTGTTGAATTTCATGAGGTTGGCCTGGGCACACCTCTGCAACCTGCCCAGGTCCCTCTGGATGGATCCCTGCTCTCTAGCAAGTCAACTGTGCCACACAGCTTGGTGCCATCTTGCTGAGGCTGCACTGATTCCTCTGTCCATGGCACTGACAAAGATGTCAAACAGCACTGGTGCCAGCACTGACCCCTGGGGGAGCCACTTGGCACTGGTCTCCAGGTGGACATTGTGCCCTTTATCACCACTCTCTGTGTGCCACCATCCAGCCAATTCCTTATCCAGCAGTGCTCCACCCATCAAGTCCATGTTTTTCCAGTTTGGTGCCCAGGATGCCATGTGGGACAGAGTCAAATGCCTTACTCAGGTCCATGGAGATGCCATCAGTTGCCCTTCCCTTGTCCACTGTTGCTGTGACTTCTTCATAAAAAGTCATGCTGGTAAAAACAGATGCTAGTAAGTCTTGTCCTTTCCTTGTTTTCAGAGCATTGTTTATTTGTAATTCCAAAAGATTTCTCTTTTCTCTAGGAATTAACTATTTGCACACAAAACTCAGTGTGGCTTTATACCATTAAAATTGGTAGTTGCTTGGTATTTGTAGTCTCTCTGCATTTCTTGGTTACAATGAAACAGGAAACAGTATTTGCATTAATGCTTCATTGCAAGAGCAGTAGGAATTTAGGCATATAAATCCCAGAAGTATCTGCATTTCAAGGTGTAGAATAGAATATGGAATCTGGAATAGACCAGCATTGACTCTGTGGTTCTGCAGCCATCCATATATTTGCTGCTGAAAAGGTTTATGTTTATAATATCAACTGAGTGATAATCCATGGTAAAAGTACCTGGAAAGAAACATTCTCATGTTGTTTTATCACAGTATCACCAAGGCTGGAAGAGACCTCAAAGCTCATCAAGTCCAACCTATTACCACAGCCCTCAAGACCAGACCATGGCACCAAGTGCCACGTCCAAACCTGCCTTGAACACCTCCAGGGACGGTGACTCCACCACCTCCCTGGGCAAGCCCATTCCAGCAGTCAATGACTCTCTCAGGCAAGAACTTTCTCCTCACCTCCAGCCTAAACTTCCCCTTGAGACTGTGTCCTCTTGTTCTGGTGCTGGTTGCCTGAGAGAAGAAAGCAACCTCCTCCTGGCTACAAGCACCCTTCAGGTAGTCGTAACCAGCCAGAAGGTCTCCCCTGAGCCTCCTCTTCTCCAGGCTAACCAATCCCAGCTCCCTCAGCCTCTCTCCATAGGGCTGTGCTCAAGGCCTCTCACCAACCTCGTTGCCCTTCTCTGGACATGCTCAAGCACCTCAATGTCCTTCTTAAATTGAGGGACCCAGAACTGGACACAGCACTCAAGGTGTAGTCTAAGCAGTGCAGAGTCCAGGGGGAGAATGAGCTCCCTGCTCCTGCTGGCCACACTATTGCTGATGCAGGCCAGGATGCCATTGGGTTTTATGTTGTCACTGTTTTTCTTCCCTTGGCTGAGATGTTCTTTTGTCTTGTTTGTTGGATTCAGGCTTCCTGGCTTTTCTGTAAGAATTATTTAGTGTCCCAGATCTGCCAATTATAAGCTTTTCAAGCTCTGGGCACAGGAGCAGAGGGGTGAACCTCCAGGCAGAAACCTGGTGCAAATAGCACTGAAGCAGCTGCAGACAAAAGGGCAGGCTGTGCATTTGAGAAGTAAGAATTCAGTGCACTGGGATTGAAATGTAGGCATATGAAAGATGACACATTTAGCCTCAGGTAAACTTGCCTGTGGGGGAGAGCTCAGTCCCTAGTAAGTGTCAGGTGTTCCCAGCTTTTACATCAGGACAACTCTACTTGGCACAGGTTAACCCTTTTGTGAACTTGTGCTCAGTCTCTGCAACCCATTTGGGTTTCTCTGGCCCTGTTGTTCAGTTCCACTTGGGGAAAAATCCCCACAAAACTAGGTGAAATGCTGAAGGTGTGGTGCATTTGTCCTGAATTCCCAGGCCTGTGGGGGTTCAGATGAAACCATGACTCTGAAGAGGATGCTGGACAACAGATCATGACCACATCTGCTCTAGGTATATGTGAACTCAACAGTCAGAGTCAAATACAGCTTGCATGATTTGCATGTCAGGAAGTGCATCCCTGAGGAAAAGGACCTTGGATTCTGGGTTGATGCAAAGCTCAACATGAACCTGCAGTGTGCACATGTAGCCCAGACAGCAACTGAGTCCTGGGCTGCAGCAAGAGCAGTGTGGGCACCAGGGCAAGGGAGGGGATTCTGTCCCTTTGCTCTGCTCTCGTCAGATCCCATCTGGAGTCCTGTGTGCAGTTCTGGAGCCCCCAGCACAGGAAGGACATGGAAGTGTTGGAGTGGGTCCAGAGAAGGCCACGAGGATGCTCAGAGGGCTGCAGCAGCTCTGCTATGAGGACAGGCTGAGAGAATTGGGGCTCTACAGCCTGCAGAAGAGAAGGCTTCCAGGAGACCTTAGAGTAGCCTTCTAGGATCTGAAGGGGGCTACAGAAAGACTGGGGAGGGATTATTGACAAGGTCTTGCAATGACAGGACAAGGGGAATGAGTTTGAACTGGCAGAGGGGAGATTTAGACTGGATGTTAGGAGGAAGTTGTTTGCAGTGAGGGTGGTGAGGCACTGGCACAGGTTGCCCAGGGAGGTTGTGGCTGCTCCCTCCCTGGAGGTGTTCAAGGCCAGGTTGGAGGAGGCCTTGAGTGAGCTGTGCTAGTGGGAGGTGTCCCTGCCTATGGCAGGGGGTTGGAACTGGATGATCCTTGAGGTCCCTTCCAACCTTACCATTCTGTGATTCTAAATATTGGAACAGGTTGCCCAGGGTTGTTGTTGAGACCCTGTTGTTGGAGAGACATTGAAGTTCAGACTTGCTGTGTCCCTGTGCAGCCTGATGTAGTTGGAGGTGTCCCTGCCAACTGCAGGGGGATTGGACAAGATGACCTTTGAGGGTCTCTCTTCCCCGGTGCACTCTGAAGCTGTGTTTCATTGTTACATGCATGTTGTCAGATTAATATACTGTTGAAGGAACTGTACAGGTAAAACACAGGTAATAGTAATGTCATACATTTAAGTATGAATACTGAGAAAGCCAGAAAGCATTCAAACAGCTTTTGTATTGGACAGGAGCATATTCATCTTTAATAATGAACAGCATTAGATGACTCACATCGTTCAGCTTCTAGAAATCAGCACACAGAATTACAACCCTCCATCCACAGTTACTCAGTGCATGCAGCTTGTACTTAAGGCAAACAGGACAGCTTGCATGCTGGGAGAGGGGTGAAACTGCAAGCAATTTATTTTTCAGGACGTTGGAGGCAAAATTGCTTTCTTGGAATGTGGCAATTCCTGAATTTCTGTCTAAGGGAAAGGCAGATGCAGTCAGCCGTGTGCAGGCTTGGTGCTGGGCTGGCCTTGGGGTTTTCTGCCTGTTAGATACAGAGTGGGAGAAAAGAGAGGGACTTTGAGCTGGACTTTGTAATCTGGTGCAGAATTTCATAGGAAAGAAATCCATCTAGCATCATGCCTGTGAATGTCAAGGGAGTGCGGATGTGGTTCATTCCTCGGTTGTTTAGCTGCCCTGGCTGTAAAAGTGCCCAACAGAAGCCTTTCTGTGTTTTTCCTAGGAGATTGTAACTCCACATCCTCTAAGCTGCTGGGTGGGTGATTGATACTAAAGTTGAGGATGCCTCAACCATCTTTGGCTCCCAGTGCTTAAATAATGAACTATGGGAAAGGAGGTGCAATGGGTAGTGAAAGGGAAGTCCCTTCAAGCCCTGACTACTTGTGCAGGGACTGGGGAGTGATTTTTTTTTTTTTCTGTTGTTCTCACTTATGGGCACTGTTTAAAAAGATTTCTGTAGGGGAAATGTGATACAGTAGAAATAAAATAGCTATAAAAGTGACCATCTTATAAAATATAATACAATATAACAAAAAATCTGAGTTTGGAGGCTGTGAATATTGTGGTGGCCTTTAAGGATTTTAAATGGCCAAATGATTGGTTGCAGAACTCAAGCACCATTTTTCTCTTGAAAGACTGATGATCTTAAGATATTAAAATACAAGATGGAAGACTTGCAGCATTCCTCAGGTGCTTAAGGATGGAGTAGTTGTCACTGTCATGTTAGCTGTCCTGGGTACTTTGTAGTTTTCAGATTGTAAGAGATGCAAGAAAGATTCTGCAGGGAAGCAGGAGGAAGTGGAAATCAGTGCACTAGGGAGCTGAAGTGAGGCTTTTGGAGTGATGTAGAAGAGTAGATCTTGAGAACTCTTCCCTCTGGACCTTATGGGGAAGAGAGTTTTGCCTGCTGACTGGTTTCCTTGGGAAAGAGCTGCCTTGGCTCGGAGGTTTTTGTAGCTCTTAACCTATCGATTTGGTTTTGTTTCAGTTTGTATATGCTATGGAGGAGGACAGAAAGGACTTTATGCTTCAGATTTATTGAGCTGACATCTTTCTCTGACCATTAGCTCTTGGGGCTGCCCAAGGTCAGTGTTTCTGTGGTTTATGGCAGTAGGCATTAAGTGAAATCATCTTATGATGCATGTTTACTTCATTTTAATATTAAGTGGAGCTAAATGCACTACACTTGACTAATTGAATCTTCATTTAATTGTTGATAAAGCAGATATGAATGGTTATAGGAGGGTTTCTTATAAAATGCTTTCCTTGTGGACCAAATTGTGGTCCCTCTGTCCCTGAAGTTTTTGCTTCATTTCCTGGTCTTCAAAATTCCACATTATGGTTGGGCGTGACATAGTTACAAAGAGAGCAGCCCCATCACTGAGGAACACAGCAAAATGTTTAATCTAGCATTTCCAAGGGGTGAAATTAAAGAAGAATAAAAGCACTGCAACAGCAAAATCTATTCATAGCTGCTTCTGCATAGAAACAGCATCATACACAACACACCAGAATGCTTCCAGCCTTACCTGCTTTCCATGAACCCAGAAAGAGGCTCGGTGTAGGGAGGTGTACAGATGTCTCCTGCTATTAACACCAGGGATAGCTGAGTAGTGGAAGGATTTTCTAAAGGTAGCTGCACACTGGTTTTGTCATGGAGAGAAGTAATATGAGAGCATCAAAACTTGTGCAGAAATACTGGAGCACAGGATCTTCTGAACTCCAAGCCAATGGATTGTTTTCAACCTATTATTTAACTGAGTATCAAGGGCTAGAGCGTCTTAAAAGGCTGATATGTGGGGAAGGTATTGTGCTGTAGCACTTTGTAAGCTGCATGGAGGCAGGTGGGTCTGTGTAATGGCTGTGTGCAGATGAGGATGAAAGTGGGAAAAAATCTGAAAGGAAACTGTGTTAACACTGCTGTGCTAGTGACCTATTTATGTGTAACACAGGGACAGGCAAGGAAAAGCCTCACTGAGTTACAACTGAATGTACATGGTTGAGCTTTGCACCCCTTTTGCTCCCCTCCTCTACCTTGGCTGGGGCCAGGGCCACAGAGAAGGCTTTGTATTGGTCAGATACTGCTCTCTGTTTTCTATTTTCATGTCTCAGGGCAGGCTTAAATAACACTGCAGCTATGTCTTCTGGTATTTAGAGCTTTACAACGCTATGGCTTTTTGTTGCTGGGAATTATGTGGTGATGAGAGGAACAGCAAGGAAGTTCTGCAGTCTGCAGGGGGTTGCCTCAGCTTAAGTGCTCTGTGTTGTACATCTCTCAAAACACCATAAAAAAATCTGTTCAATGACTGGTTGGAAGAAGGGAGCCTTGTGCCCATGCACAACATGTCTGCCCCTCTGCAAGCAGCTCTGCAGTTAGTGGAAATGGGAGTACATGATAGAGCATCTCTGGAGATATTAAAAAACCATGTGGATGCATTCCTGTGTGATCTGGTACAGGAGATCCTGCTCTGGCAGGAGGGTTGGACTGGATGAGCTTCCGAGGTCCCTTCCAGCCCCTGACATTCTATGACTCTGTGATTGAGATGACAGGGACTAGCAACCCATGGCTCTAGTTGCTGCCATTGGTGATATCTGGTCAAAGGTGAACCCCTGTCTCAGCATCATCTGCAACACCCCCTGTACTGGAGTAGCTGGGTCACTTGCAGACAGGGCTGTATATAGCAACTGTTTGTTTCTATTTGTGTGTGTTCAGTGCTAAAGAAGAAGAATTTGATTCATGCATCTTTCCAAACATATTGCAGAGCTGGGACACAGCCTGAAGGCAGTAGTGATGGTGTCATTGCAACTGTTGGAGGAGCTAACGAACAAATTCGGTTTCAGCAGGAGATTTTGTTTTCATTTGCTGTGCTAAACCTTTAAGCTATGTTGTATCCTCTCATACTCCAGAATTAGGAGCCATTTACTCCAAACTTCTTTTTCAGACTTTGCCACTTCATTCTGCCTTCTTGTTTCAGACAAATCTCTTGAAGTGTCCATCCCTCAGTGAGTTTTAAAATGAGGATACTTTCCCCTTCACTATCATCAAGGGGGATGTGTTTATTGTTGCCTTTGAAGTAGAAACTGTTCTGCATATTGGAATAGCTCTTCAAAAGCTACATAAATATTTCCGGTCAAAGAACCTTCTCTAATTTAGATGGGAAAGGAAATTTGAATGAAACACTCCATTGTGCCATCTTGTGGTGTCCTCTCTCTTGTTCAGTAAATGAAATTGAAAGGTGCTTCTCTTTAAACACAGCAGATATGCCGCTGGTTCTGGTATCCAAGCCCACCTTTTTGTAAGAAACAGTTTCAACCAAAAATATGTTCCACATACCATCATTTGCCATACAGAAAATAAGGAAGTTGGTGGCCCATACATAACGCATCAGGCTTGTGCATTTAATGCAGTGACAGCAGTAAGGACTGGTGAAAACCTGCACTCTGCAGAGCGTGCACCACATGGCAGCTCAGCTGGGCAGGCTGCTTGGCTGTGGCTCCAGCCAGGGCACCTTGTTGAGGAAGATGTGGAGCACTTCAGGAAAGATCGCAGAGTAGCACACAGCAGAAAATTCTTCACGTCAGTGGCTAAGGTCACTGCTTGTGCTGAAGATCATGTCCCTGTCTTGGGCAGGAGAAGATTGTACTGATGTAAGTAGCAGCTTCCCTCACTGCTGAGGGTCTGCTCTGGAGTGTTTTGTGGGGGTCTTTAGCTGACTACACAGGCACTGGTTATTTAGGCAGGCCTGGGAATGTGTTCTACTTGGCTAAGGTCCAGTACAGGGAAACTGTTTTTGTTTGTGAGTGCCAAGAACTGTATTGCACTAACGTTTTCCTGAATAATCCTCCCCAGCTGCAAAAGGTTACTTTAGTGTTGGTGTATAAATAAGTAGGCATTTAGAACAGGAGTTATTAAATTTTGTAAATGGCTTTATCACAGAACACTTTTAAAGTAGAGATCCCTAATGGTAACAGAAATTCAACCCTGGACATCTGAGGGCTGTGGGTGAAGGTGGTGGTGCTGTGAGTCCACAGGTTGGGGCTGAACTGGGTTGCCTTGCTGGAGTCAGCACTCTGCAGAGAAACCCGCCATATGCCAAGTTGCCAAAAAACTGTGCTCTAGGCCTGGCTGGCAAGTGAACGTGTGGGATGGGGAGGAGAATTGGAAGAAAAAGGTGAAAACTAGTGGACTGAGGTAAAAGCAGAATAACAGGGTAATGCAAGGAAAGAACGAAGAATAGTAACAGTAATACCAGTAAAAGAATGTGTAAATCAAGTAATGCACAATGCAATTGCTCACCACCCAGAAGCCAATGCTCAGTCTGTTCCCAAGCCACAATTCCTCCTTTGCACCCTGCCCTGGCCATCTCCCTCAGTTTATATACTAAACATGATGTCATATGGTATTGACTTGTTTAGTTCAGCTATCCTGGCTGTGTCCCCTCCCAGCTTCTTGTGAAAATTAACTCTATCCCAGCCAAAGCAATACCACTGCTTCAGAAGCAGTGTACATGTTTGTGTTGGGCTGGAGATAATCAGCCCTCCGAAAAAGACCTCCAGGATGTCAGCCTGCCTCTTTGTGTAAGGAGGCTCAGTGCTTTTAATGGAGAATGCCTCACTTGAAACCGGCTGTAGTATCTCTGACATGGCGCTGAAAGAGGCCTTTTATCTAATCGAACTTCAGTCGCTTCAGGATGGAGCATTTACAACACCAGGCATGCAACCTGGGAAATGAACGGTCGATCCTGGAGAGACTGGGAGAGACTGGATGCTCTAACGTCTATTGATTCATCTGTATTTTAACAAAACAGAAACTGGATTAGTGCTACTGCTTTGCCTTGCATTATTGTGTGTACACTAGAGAGTGAGTCGGTAGTAGTAATGGAAAGTAAAGCAACTAATGCAAAAACTTAAGGGTAATATTTGTGGTAATAATGGCAACGAATGATGATAAAAATAGGGATGGTATAACTGAGAAGTGTACAGAGAAAAGCAACTTGTCTTCCTGCCTTTGAGGAGTTCTCAAAATGATGAATATCTCAATAGGAAAACTTGTCACAAATGCTTCTTTCCTTAAGCAAATTGTAATGGAAGAGACTAAAGCAGTTTTGAGGCTGACAAAATGGCAGGTGCAGGGGAGAAAAAAAACTATAGTGGAAGGAAAGAGTCGGAGAGTGTATTTTAAGATGGAAAGCTACAACAGTTGATCCAAAAAAGTACTAAGCTTCATACATATCTATGTGCGTATGGTGTTTTGTGTGTGTGTATATATACACACACATATTTGTGCACACGCACGCATACACACGCCTATTTGCGTGCACACACATTTGCGTACGCGCAGCCATAAGCACGTGCACGTGCGCCCTTTTGCGTGCACACACCCATAAGCACGGGCCCTCGCCCATTTGCATGCGCACACATTTGCGTACACGCAGCCATAAGCACATGCGCATTTGCACACGTGCACCCATAAGCACGCGCGCATTTGCGTACGCGCAGCCATGTGCACGTGCACCCATTTGCGCGCACACACCCATAAGCACGGGCACTCACCCATTTGCATGCGCACACACATTTGCACACGTGCACCCATAAGCACGTGCGCATTTGTGTACGCGCAGCCATAAGCACGTGCACGTGCGCCCATTTGCGTATGCACAACCATAAGCATGTGCGCACATTTGCGTACGCGCAGCCATAAGCACTTGCACCCATTTGCGCGCACACACATTTGCACACGTGCACCCATAAGCACGCGCGCATTTGCACACGCGCAGCCATAAGCACGTGCACGTGCGCCCATTTGCGTATGCAAAACCATAACCATGTGCGCGCATTTGCGTACACGCAGCCATAAGCACGTGCACGTGCACCCATTTGCGCGCACACNACATTTGCGTACGCGCAGCCATAAGCACTTGCACCCATTTGCGCGCACACACATTTGCACACGTGCACCCATAAGCACGTGCGCATTTGTGTACGCGCAGCCATAAGCACGTGCACGTGCATGCATTTGCGTACGCGCAGCCATAAGCACTTGCACCCATTTGCGCGCACACGCCCATAAGCACGAGCACTCACCTATTTGCATGCGCACACACATTTGCACACGTGCACCCATAAGCACGTGCGCATTTGTGTACGCGCAGCCATAAGCACGTGCACGTGCATGCATTTGCGTACGCGCAGCCATAAGCACTTGCACCCATTTGCGCGCACACACCCATAAGCACGGGCACTCACCCATTTGCATGCGCACACATTTGCGTACTCACAGCCATAAGCACATGCGCATTTGCACACGTGCACCCATAAGCACGCGCGCATTTGCGTATGCGCAGCCATAAGCACGTGCACCCATTTGCGCGCACACGCCCATAAGCACGAGCACTCACCTATTTGCATGCGCACACACATTTGCACACGTGCACCCATAAGCACGCGCATGTGCGCCCATTTGCGTATGCACAACCATAAGCATGTGCGCGCATTTGCGTATGGGCAGCCATAAGCACGTGCACGTGCATGCATTTGCGTACGCGCAGCCATAAGCGCGTGCACGTGCACCCATTTGCGCGCACACACCCATAAGCATGGGCACTCATCCATTTGCATGCGCACGCATTTGCGTACGCACAGCCATAAGCACGCGCGCATTTGCGTATGCGCAGCCATAAGCACGCGCACCCATTTGCGCGCACACACCCATAAGCACGGGCACTCACCTATTTGCATGCGCACACACATTTGCACACGTGCACCCATAAGCACGCGCGCATTTGCACACGCGCAGCCATAAGCACGTGCACGTGCGCCCATTTGCGTATGCACAACCATAAGCACGTGCGCGCATTTGCGTATGGGCAGCCATAAGCACGTGCATGTGCGCGCATTTGCATACGCGCAGCCATAAGCACGTGCACGTGCACCCATTTGCGCGCACACACCCATAAGCGCGGGCACTCACCCATTTGCATGCGCACACATTTGCGTACGCGCACCCATAAGCACACGTGTATTTGCACATGTGCACCCATAAGCACGCGCGCATTTGCGTATGCGCAACCATAAGCATGTGCATGTGCGCCCATTTGCGTACGCGCAGCCATAAGCACGTGCACGTGCGCGCATTTGCGTATGGGTAGCCATAAGCACGTGCATGTGCGTGCATTTGCGTACGCGCAGCCATAAGCACGTGCACCCATTTGCGCGCACACACCCATAAGCACGGGCACTCACCCATTTGCATGCGCACACATTTGCGTACGCGCAACCATAAGCACACGTGTATTTGCACATGTGCACCCATAAGCACGCACGCATTTGCGTATGCGCAGCCATAAGCACGTGCACGTGCGTGCATTTGCGTATGGGCAGCCATAAGCACGTGCATGTGCGTGCATTTGCGTACGCGCAGCCATAAGCACGTGCACCCATTTGCGCGCACACACCCGTAAGCACGGGCACTCACCCATTTGCATGCGCACGCATTTGCGTACGCGCAGCCATAAGCACGCGTGCATTTGCATATGCGCAGCCATAAGCACGCGCACGTGCACCCATTTGCGCGCACACACCCATAAGCACGGGCACTCACCCATTTGCACACGTGCACCCATTTGCACGTGCACTTGCACATTTGTGTACATGCACACATACGCACCTGCACGGACTCATTTGCGTACGTGCACACATTTGTGCATGTGCACCTTTGTGCACACGTATTTGCATGTGTGTGTGCACATATATGTATGCATGTATGTCTATGTGTATAATTTGTATCTGTCAGCATCATGTGTCTTCCTGGGGCCTTGGAAATGCTGCGACGGTTTGATTTTAGTTTATATTCAGTCACGAAGCCGTGAACGCTCACTGTGTCTTCCAAGACTGTTTGCTTCTGGGCATTTTTAAATGTGTAGTAGTGATTTTATAAAGGCTGCTTCTATTTACTCCCAGATTTGAAACCATTTTAAACATAGGTAGCTGGAGTTGTTGTGGTCTGTCTGTCTGAATAGCACAAAACTGTGTTGCTATAATGATCCTCAGGCTGTCAGATATGGTGGCTGGGTTTATCCAGTGCAGCCCTGTTAATTTAACTTATAGTACTAAAATGAGTAATAAGGCTCAGATTTGACACTAAGTCACAAAACAAATCAACAAAGCATAAATATACAGATGCTTGCTGAAGATTTGTGTTTAAATTGATTTTCTTTACTGAAACAAACTATTTATTCTGTTAAATAGCAGACAACCTTGTAGGCCATAGGTCTCTGGAGAAATAATTTGCAGGCGATGTTTTTGGTGAATTAATTTCCAAATTTTGACTTGTTTCATATACATTGGAAGCAGTGTAGGGAGCGTTACAGAATATGGAGTTATAAAAGTATTAAGAACTCATCAAGTTATAGAATCATAGAATGGTAAGGTTGGAAGTGACCTCAAGGATCATCTAGTTCCAACCCCCTGCCATAGGCAGGGACATCTCCCACTAGCACAGGTCACTCAAGGCCTCGTCCAACCCGGCCTTGAACACCTCCAGAAGAGCACCCTGATAAGAGAGCAGAATGACAGGTTTTGAAGCTGCACCCCAAANAAGGTCTCCTGGAAGCCTTCTCTTCTGCAGGCTGCAGAGCCCCAACTCTCTCAGCCTGTCCTCATAGGAGAGCTGCTGCAGCCCTCTGAACAACTTTATGGCCTCCTCTGGACCCACTCCAACACTTCCATATCCTTCCTGTGCTGAGTGCTCAAGAATTGCACACAGTACTCCAGGTGGGGTCTGATGTGAGCAGAGTAAAGTGGCAGAATCCCCTCCCTTGCCCTGCTGGCCACGCTTCTCTTGATGCAGCCTAAGATTCTGTTGACTGTCTGAGCTGCATGTGCACACTGCAGGCTCACGTTGAGCTTTTCATCAACCTAGACTCCAGGGCCCTTTTCCTCAGGGCTGCTCTCCAGCCGTTCACCACCCAACCTGTATTTGTGCTTGGGATTGTGCATCTGTGTGTGAGTCATTTATCAGAATTGATAATCCTATTTTGTGCTTGGAAAAAGGTAGAGTAGAAAGATAGACTAAAGCTGCTGTAAACTAAATGTCTTTCATTGTTCCTTCTGTGGAGCAGCAGCCAGGTTATGTACCCTGTGTAAAATGTGTCTGGATATGCTTGTTGCCTTCAGATCAGTCACTTGCAAACGTTTTGGCATAGAGGTGTGTGAAAGCATGAACCTGCTCCTGAGTGGATTTACCCTTCACGTGTTTTATCTTTTGATGTGATCCTTTAACTTTATTAGCGATTGAATACTGCTTGTGACCAAACACTTTCGTTATGGAGAAATGAGGCTGTAACTCTTGAGCTGGACGAGTGAATGTTTTCTTATCAGAAGATAGGGTAGGTTATATAGACTGTGCCCACCTGACATTCCTGATGGATTGTAAGGAAACGCTTTGTTTCAGAGTTGTCCTTGGAGCTAGGAGTTTGCCTACTCCTTTGAGTCGCTGGCGTTTAGTGCTTTTGACCATGATCAACCTCCTGTGCTGAAAGCCCCCCCAAGTGCAAAACAAGCCCAGTGGTGGCAGTATGTTCTTCTCCATAACATGCTTGAGAACTGCTACTGTTGGCTACTTTTACTTTTTGCTTTCTTTGTATGAAGAAATTAAAAACTTCAGGAAATCCGTAATCGACCTATTCATAAACTCCATCTCTCCCGGATACTACCGAAAGCCCTAGAGAATTGTGCAATTAAGCACATATTAGTTATTCATGTCACAGGAATGCAGAGACCTGGGGCTTCTTTCACAAAAAGAGCTTGGCACTTAGAAGGCTGTCAGTGTGAAAACATCTCCGGTGCCTCTCCCTTTGGCGCCAGCATCGTATTTCGCCAGGGAAGGGGTAGAGGGATGCCTTGTTTTAAGTAGCCTGTGCTGGGTGTTCTGTTGCCCTTGCAAGCACTAACAACCGTGCCGAATCCTGTTGACCGAGACTTGGGTGAGCCGATCTCTTAATAGCCATTGTTTGTTTATGCATTGCAACCTTATCGAGGAGAAGGAGGTCACTGAAAACTCTTTCGCAGTGTATCCAACAAGCCTCGAGCTGATTTGGGGTAGTGGCTACGATGTTGTTAAAGCTGAATAAAAGTGGTGGTGTTAAAACGCAGATGTCTCAGACAAGTTTGAAAAGATTGGAAAAAGACAAACCGAATTAAAATGAAAAATAACAAACCAACCAAACAAAAAAAAAACCCAAAAAACCAAACCAAAACAAATCCTCAAACCCAACAAAACCAAACAATCAACTTCTTAAAACAGCAACAACACCACAGAAATTCAGAAAGCAGTAAGCTGAAGTTAATGGTCACCATGCATACTCAAAGATTGTATCAGCTAAACGTTGTGAGAAATGCCAGATTTCCCCTTGGCCACTTCTGGCGTTGTCAAGAAATGAAAGAAATCTGATCTGCAGTTGTCAAGATAGGACATGAATTTTGCAGTAATCTTAACTTCAGCTGACTTTCTGTAGAAAAAACAACTCTTGTTTGTGACAGTCTTAACTGTGAAAAATGTAGAAACCGCAGTGGTGGTAGATTAGAGGCTCAGGCTTTCTTGTACCATCTTATTTCTCAAGAGTAGTTTCTTTGCCTGCTGAGTGAGGAGTATCATCTTACAGCGGCCCTCTCCTTTGTATGTAAATGCGCTTGCTTAAGGTAAGTGAGGACTGGAGCTTTTCTGGTTTTAGCAAGATCATCCTGGGAGCACTGACACATTGGAGCTGCCGAGGGAGGTTGTGGAGTCTCCCTCTCTGAGATAGTCAAGAACTGTCTGGAGGGGTTCCTGTGTGATCTGCTCCAGGTGATCCTGCTCTGGCAGGGGGGGGCTGGACCAGATGATCTGTCGAGGTCGTTTCCAGCCGCTGATATTCTGTGGTTCTATGGTTCATCATGGGAATGTATAGAGATGCTTTGCAGTGATACAGCCTCTGGTTACCTGGTTTGCTTGGTTGTTATTTGGACCGCTCATGTGTGCTGTGATCATGTTAAGGGGACCCTGTCAATGCTCATAAAGTAGCCTGAACCTGTATATGCAGAAAAGTGTTTCCTAACAGGATTGCCATGATTTTCCTGTAACCAGCTGTCCTGCTGTGGTAGCACATGCATAAGCACTGACCTCTCTAGTGTTGGACTGCTACCGAGAAGACAAATGTGGGAAGCAGCTCTTCAACAGGTGTCATTATTTTCCTGTCTCACTTCTGCACCTGAGGTGTGGTGACTCAAAGTAGATCAGGAGAATCTGTGGCAACTTCTCTGTGTACTGCTCTGCAGGCATTTTGCTGGTGGTGCTGAGTGCAGGAAGGGTGCCTGATCATCTACCCCTCTTCAGAGCTGAGTAGCTCGTTTGTGGTGAGATGATGGGCGAGAGAGGCACTCTTCCTATCGATAATAAAGCTTTTCTTGTGAGCTTGAAGGGGTGTGACTGAGGATGTGATCCTCCTTAGAGGATACTAGGAGAGTGATGCAGGCCTTACAACAGGTGATTGCCCTAGGAGGTGGATGAAGGTGGAGAAAACATCAAGGTTTTGTTACTGCAAGAGAAAGCTGCTGTCAAGCTGCAGAAACTGTGGCTGCACAGTGGTAAAGCCTCTTGGTTGATCCTTCCCCTTTTTTTGTATGCTGGGTTGCAGAGGATATGCTTCTGGTAGACACAAATGGGAGGAGAGAGAACAGGAGAGACTGCTTCACCACCACATGAGTGCAAGGGGACAAGGCACATCTGTCTGACAAAGCCTGGGCATGCCAGCTGAGTGGCAGTGGAATAGCCCTTCAGCGGTGAGCCTTACAGGAGGCAATAGTCACTATTCCACAGTGGTTTGGCTCTACATGCCTGATGACCAGAGCACTAGTTATGGTCACATCAGCCCTGAAACAGTCTGCTAACATTCAGCACTAGTACAACATTGCTGTTCCTGGGTTTTAGCAAGATGTGGTTCAGCTGGCACACTGAAGCCAAAACCCAAGCTCCAAAGTGTTTGAAGAGAACTGGGTACTGAATTGCATTCTCAGCCTGGTTTTCCTTGTCCAAGTGAGGAAATCACTTTGTGGTAACCTACTCATGTGGAACTGGATACTTACTCAGCTAAACTGCGTTCAAGAGGTTCCAGCTGTGCAAAAATCTCTTCAAGTGTGGTGAGATTTGAATCCAGATGTTCAAATTAAGTTTGTTTCAACTTGTTGCCTGGCAAAAGATGGGAGCCAGCAGCAGCCAAATCAGAAAACATAGTTTTGCAAACTGGAATGAGTCATCCCTTTTGCAAAGCCTGAAACCTGTGAGTGGGATGTGCTACGGGAGATTGGAATGGTGCTTTTATATATATCATTATGTTTTGATTGGCAGCAACTTCCAAAATATTTGGTTTGTTGTCTGTTTTTCCCAGAGCCACTAGGGCTGGAGAAGTAGTGTGGGTGAGGTCCATGACAAATCTTTGCATTGTTGCACTAGAAATGCTCCAAATACCTCCAAAAGAAGGTGTTTGCCTGTGATCTCTTACCTAACTCTGGTATATCTATCTTGTATATTTTTATTATATTAACTACATCATATGCTCCTGGTAGGATTTCTTATTTGGGCTTCTTTTTACATTGTCATTAGGATTGTGATTAGATGTCCTTGAGAGATGGATTGAATACATCTCTTCAGTTGAACACTGTACTGAGAGCTTGTAACCGATTGGATTCCATCAGTCTCCGCTGCACTCTGTTGGATTTGAGATCAGCTTTGCTTCCTTCAGTAAAGGGAATTGACAGTCACTGTGCTAGAGGATTTTTCCTTCTGCTTTCAGGACTTTCCTGGAAAAGGGTCTTTAATAATATTCTTGATAAATTAGATATTTCTCACAAATACTCTCTCTCTTTCTTTCAATAGGTGTTGGCATCATGTCGGGCATTTCTTTTAACGTCTCGGATTCCCACCAAGGTAAAACCACTCTGTTTCTCTAAATATTCTGGGTTGGTTTTTTTTTTTTTCTTTTAAGATATCAATGTAAGCTGCATAAATTTAGCATATTTTATATTTGTACATCTGTTTAAAAAATGAAGAAATTGAGGAATGATATGTTGAGTTAAAGTGGTACTTCATGTGAGGGGATTTGTCAGTGTATGTATACTGGTTCAGAAGATTTTTAACTTCTAAGAATGCAGATGGGTGAAAAACTATATTGGCAACACCAACTTGTGAAGAACTGTGGAATGACCCTGATAACCTTTGTGGTGGGACAGTTTATCTCCAAACAAGCTGATGATGTCATTCCTTTTAGTGTCAAATAGGAAAGTACTTGATTTGGAGAGAGAAATTAAGTTGAGTTTTGTTACATTTGAATGTTTCTGATGATTTCAGTGGCTCACTTTGGAAAGCATCTTGCCAATCTGCATTGCCAGTGTCAGTGAATTATATTTTTTCTGTTCTTGTTGCAACCCACAGTGGTAGATACTTTTAGCAGAGAAAGATATTTCCCACATGAATGCGAGTGTCTGATGTGGAAGAACACCTCCTGTCCAGTTTGGAGTCAGTGAATGGGAATTCTGTATATGTTCTACACATATGTGGGTGGGGGGCTGGGGTTGGAAGTGTATGGATGTCTGAATGCATATGTTTTATAGGAGAAACAGCATCAATAAATGGAATAATCAGGTTTTCAGTTATAGTGACTGATAAACTTGACTCTCTCTTACCTATTATTTAAAAATATTGACTGATTCAAAGGGTGAAGTGTGAATTCCTGCAGAAGTTTATTTCCCTCAGCTGATTCAACCAGTCATAGAATCATAGAATAGTAAGGTTAGAAGGGGCCTCAAAGATCATCTAGTTCCAGCCCCCTGCCACAGGCAGGGACACCTCCCACTAGTACAGGTCAATCAAGGCCTTGTCCAACCTGGCTTTGAACACCTCTAGGGAGGGAGCAGCCACAACTTCCCTGGGAGGTGTCCCTACCTATGGCATGGGGTTGGAACTGGCTGATCCTTGAGATCCCTTCCAACCTTACCATACTATGATTCTATGAAAAATGAAGCAAAGATGAGCTATAGAGGTGTTGCCATGTTTCCTGGTATTTGTCAGTTCTAGTCAAGAGGATTTTTGCAGGTTGAATTCTGAAGTGAGTCTAGATCTGGGTAAGTTTTCTAAGGAGTAGAAAGTTTTTGGTTTTTTTTTTGTTTTTTTTTTTAATTATGTGTAGATATATATGTTTGCACATATGCAGTACACTAGCAAAAGGAGAACCTTTCAATCTGGTAGGTGAGTAATTTGCGAAGTAGGAAGGATTTCAAATTTTCATCTGAAATGGCTTGGTGATTTGGGTAAGCAAATGTTAAATACTCTCATGTGTTTGCTTAATGTGACTGCCATGGGGCAATGAGGCTGGGGAGAGGCCTCGAGCACAACCCTATGAAGAGAGGCTGAGCGAGCTGGGATTGGTTAGCCTGGAGAAGAGGAGGCTCAAGGGGAGACCTTCTTGCTGTCTACAACTACCTGAAGGGTGGTTGTAGCCAGGAGGAGGTTGCTTTCTTCTCTCAGGCAACCAGCACCAGAACAAGAGGACACAGTCTCAAGGGGAAGTTTAGGCTGGAGGTGAGGAGAAAGTTGTTGACTGAGAGAGTCATTGGCTGCTGGAATGGGCTGCCCAGGGAGGTGGTGGAGTCACCGTCACTGGAGGTGTTCAAGGCAGGTTTGCCATGGTCTGGTCTTGAGGTCTGTGGTAATGGGTTGGACTTGATGAGCTTTGAGGTCTCTTCCAACCTTGGTGATACTGTGTAGTCTAGATTACTGCAGCAACCAACAAGAGCATTGGATTGTGGTTTGCTGGTTTGTGTTTGGTTTTTTTGTTGTTGGGGGTTTTTTGTTTGGTTTTTTTTTTGTGTGTGTGTATGGAGTTTGTTTTGGGGTTTGTTTGCACAGGGCTATGTCCTATCATGACAAAAGAATGTCAGTGTCCACTGAGAAGACAGACACAGAAGGGGCCTGAAGAGAAGCGAGCTTCTTACCCTTGGATAAATGCAGGGCACTGGTGTGGGCTCCAGGAACAGTGCTTGTGCTGGTCTGACCTCTTCTGCCTTGGTTCCATGTGCGTGCTCACTTGATAAGCAGCTGCGGTGGCATGCCTCTGGTGGTCTGAAACTGACTATTTGCTGTGCTGTCTCTGGAGCAGAAAAAGTGAAACAAAGCATGTGAAGACTTCTCAAAACCTCCAGAGTGAAGTTTGGTTGCTAGGTTAGGTTTTTGGTGGAAGGTGAACTTTGTACAGAAATAGCTGAGGGGTGCTTGTACCTTCTGATGCTGTCAAATCATGAGAGCAGCTGAAGAGAAAAGGGTTCAGGAAAGAACAAAGAACAAGTAGTAGTAATGTCTTCACTATCTTCAGCTACAAGTTGATAACATAGGTAAAACGCTAAAGAAAAAGGTCTTTTACTCCAGTAAACCACTCAAAATTTCAGTGAATTCTAAATGCTAATTATTTTAATTGGAAATTTCTAGGCCACTTCATCCTGCTTGGAACACTGTTTATGGCTGTTTAATGATTTGATAGTGAGATTGTGACGTTTAAAGAGCTCTCTGTGCAATCTTGCTGCTTTCTGGAAAACTTTTAGCTGATTCTTATGGTTGCAAGCTGGTACCTCTGTTGCCACCTTTCTGATGTGCTGTTGCAGCTGAGAAGCTGAGCTCTGAGCACCCCAGGAGTCATTCAGGGTCATCCCTTAGAAAGATTGCTACAAAGACAGAAATAGAATAATATGGTGTTTGCCAGTTAGCCTGGGTGCAGCTTGGCTGTGAACCTAGGATAAGATAAAGTACAGGAAATTTTGTGCAACAGACTGCTCAGTTACAATGGGTTTAATGATAAATAAAAGGAAATGACCATGCTAATGCCTTGACCCTTTAGTTGTGATTCAGTCCAAGAGTTCATTTCTTTCTGCATGTCTCAGCTGTCAAGATGTTTGTCTGCACAATTTTGAATTCATATCTTAGCACACTCCCTGTAACCCTGGAAGAAGACTGGACTTTTCCTGTTTTCTTCCAAGCTTTCATTTGGATTCAGTATGTTCACTCTCCTTCCCTGCCTTTTCTGACTGTTGTCCAGGTAACCCACTCAGGCAAAGCAAATGTATTATCTCCACTCACACTTTCAGAGATGCTGAGGCAGTTTTGAGCATTTCTATGTCTGTATCCATTTATGGTATTTTTACTTACATCTGTATATGTGAAAAAGTGGTGTGTGTATGCCTCTTCAGCTTCTGTGCAGTAAAATTTTCCTCAGCTGTGTTCAGTGTAACTGATGAGAGGGTAATCTGTGATGCTGTAAATGTTGTAATTAATGGTTATTCAGTCACAGGAGTGCACATCAGGAGGGTATTGAATAAACAGTGCTTTTTTATGGTAAAACTTCATTACAAATCTTCTTATAAACTTACCTGCTTGCAGCAAAAAGCCCAATGTGGTCTTTCTATCATTTGAAACTAAAAAGCAAATACCAGTGTTCTTCTGGTGAACAATGCAGTCAGATGTCAACAAATGCTCGGTGTCAATTACAGAAGCTGATATAGATTAACAGAAGCATTGCCCAAGGTTTCTTAACCTCATTGAAAAGTGTAAGTGCTCTTTAAAATGATATTTGCACTAATGTGGCATTTTCTTTTTCCTAACTGCAGTTAGAACTAACGTTCAGCTACTTGGAAATCCAAGGGGTAACTTCCAGTAAGCCAGGTCAGGTGAGTGTATTCTAGATAAGTGGCACTTGTTTGCTCCCTGCTGACTCTGTTCCATTTAAAGGGGAGATGCTTTAACATGCAGCTGTCCCCATCTGGTGAGCACCCTGTATGTTTGCATTCTTACCTTCATGATGCTTTGAAGTCTTAATGATGAGAATTTTAAGAGTCAGATTTAGGAATGTGTTGTGCAGGCGAGTTTGACAGTAAGAAATAAAAATTTTTTTTTCCCCATCCCCAACTCATTATGGTGCAAACTTCCATTTGTCTCATAAGTGAGTGTATTTCTCAGAGGTGAAACAACAATGGTGCCTGATGTATAATCATCACCACACCAGCTTGAAAGGCTTCTCTGATGTCTACCTTTATGGTGTAGCCAAAAGCTGCTGCTTACATTGCAGGCACAAGTGGTTTGCTTCCAACTGTTCTCATTGCCTTTACTATATACAACACAAAATGTATTTGACAGCCAGTTATATGCCCAAGAAAAAGTGACTGTCAAAGAGAACGTACTGAAAAGAAGAATGCCTCTTGATACATTTTTTTTCATTCATAAGATGAACATGTTGACAAGATTTGACAGTTCAATTGTATCAAAGTCCTCATGTGTTTCACATGCATTTGGCTTTTACAGAGATTTCTTTTTTTTTTTTTTTTAAACAGGAGCATCTGGCACTTTATTTGAATGCTGGAAGGGTCTCCTTGTGTTTAGCATGGCATCTTTTTAACCTGGCTTTTGAAACTTTCCTTAAAGGAGAGGGGAAGAAAACAGGTCCAGATGTTTGCTCTCAAAATGGGGAGACATTTAGTAAAGCTTATGTATGTTTTTGTGGCTCTAATTTATTTAAGATGCCATGGCAGCTAAAGTTAGTTATTCCTGGAGGCATAGGCAGGCTTTACAAGAGATTTTCAGCAATCTCACTTAGCACACACTTTTCCTAAAATATTTTGCAGAAGTTTCACATGTTTACATCCAGTAGTATTTTAACTATGTAGGGCTTATGGCTGAAGGCAGGCAGAACCCCAGATCATTGCTTGTGTGATCTGTGGTACTGTTGCTATTCCTGCAAAGAGTATGGCACATCTGTGATACCTGAAGGATGTAGTCTAGGCACCTGGCAGAAAGCTTTGAAGAGCTTCCCACTGTAAGATAAGTGAACAAAAGGACAGAGTAATATAAAGAAATGTTGTGTTAGCATTGGTGATGTTGAAAAACAGTAGTAAGTTGCCCACTCACTGATTTGTCTTCAGGGTTGTGAAAGGATTTGAATTGGTGGGGAAAGTTGTGAAGATTCTCGGTGTGATTTTTGGGATAACACAGCCTCTTTGAAAGTTATCTTTTGGTGATGACCCTAGGACATGAGCTGGGAAGCACTCTCTGCTCTTGTTCTGTCTGCACTTAACTGCTTATTCCCAATGCTAGCTTCTTGCTGTGTATGCACAGCTTCTTATCTAAAAGAATTTGTGACTTGGGCCGTGCTAAATATTCACACCGAAGAAGGCAGGAACACTGCATTGCTTCCTGTGAGGCAACTGAAGGCAGCAGCAGACCTAATGTGTCAGTCATGCAATAGTCTGATTTGATTCTGAACACTCAATATATAAGAGAGATGGATTGTAAAAGGGTTTATTTTAAACCCACACACCCCCCCTTGCTGAAGCATGCATCCCTCAGACAGCAGGACAGTTATGCCAGCTGAGACAATACTTCATCTGAACTGAGACAATGCATTACCATAGCATTTTCTTAAACAGCATAGATCAAAGCATGAGAGATTTTCCAGAGGATCAGAGCCATTAAAGGCTTTTACTTTTTGCTGGAGGAAGCAGGCCCTGCTTGTTCAATGGTTTTCTGTCAGGCTGCACTCACTTCTTCTGGTGTTCTGGGATGTGTTTCAAAAGAGGACAATGCTATGAAAAGTTTTGGTTTTCAAAGTGTCAGCTGAGGTCAGGATGCTTTGAAACTTTTTTATTCCCATGGGAAGCAGGGCACTGTTAGGAAAAGCAAAGTTTGAGTGTGGGGGTCTTGTACATTCAAGGAAATCTTTGGGAAAACTTAACCTGGAGTTTTGTTGTGTTGTGACTTTCAAGAATAACAGATTCCTACTGGCGTGCAAAGCATTCGGCTGATGTTCAAAATGATCTCCTTTCTAAATGAGAGTGAGTTATATGACACCCAGCTCCTGCTCTCATGTTCTTCTACTTGCAGTTGATTATGGAGACTGAGAAATGTAACATCTCCATGAAGATGGCATCCTCAGAGGATGTGAATGAGGTCCTGGCACACATTGGGACCTGCCTCCGGAAGATATTCCCTGGACTCTCCCCCGTGTAAGTGGCAACAGACTGTGTGGAATGGGTGACTGTGGGTTGCCCTACCCTGACCTAAGAAATGCTCTGAGGGTATAATGAACAGCTTGAGGCAAGTGTCAAGGTTTTATACAGGTGTATGACAGAAGCAGGAGGCAGTGCAGGGCACAGCTATGCTCTGTAAGGCCAAAAGAGCCTTTGTTTTGAAGGTATTTGGAGTCTTAAGTTTCCATTCTGCCTTATTGCCTCTCCAACCTCAGGTATTGCCTAGCTTCAGGCATGCATGTATTTGGAGTCTGAAGTTTCTGTTCTATCTTATTGCCTCTCCAACCTCAAGTATAGCCTAGGTTCAGGCTTTTTCCTCATAAACAACTGTGATATTCAATGGTTTTGGTTTGGTTTTTATTTCCCCCCTAGAAATAAAATCTGGGTTGGGAGAGGAGGGAAAAGTTCTATTTACTGTTTGTGAAATGATGCACATGATTGGGAGCTTTGTTCTTCAAAACTGAGCCCTGGGCAGTTTTGTCATAAACTTTCTACTGTGCACCTGGCTCCTTGAATCATACATCTCCTCCTCAGGCTTTTTTTACCCTGGTTGTTTTTTTGGTTTTTTTTTTTGTTCTTTACCCTTTCTTTTTTTGTTCTTATCATTGCTTTTGTAGTGTTTTGTTTGTTTGGAGTTTTATTGTTTGTTGATTGGGTTTTATTTTGCTTTGTTTTGTTGTGGTGTTCTGGGGTTTTTTTTCCATTGCATCTTTGACTCTGAACTTTATCATCCTGCAGCACTTCTCAGAACTTTTTCTTAGTTTAATTTTCTTTCTTCCTTCTGTCCTTGCTGTGTTTTCATCACTCCATTATGCAGCCCTACTACTGTTCTCTTCAGCAGTGTTAGAGAAAGTGCAGTTTTTCAAAACACATTGATCTTCTCAAGTGAGCTTTTTGTAACAGATTTTGAGTATGAAGTGTGCAGCTGTTCCATGTTACGTGCATGTCTTTATTGCTCACCTTTCCTCTAGGTAGAGAAGTAAATCAGGTTGATAAACTTTTTCTTTACTTACAGTTTTTCTTTATGGCAGTATTATTGACTGACTGTTCTTCACAGAGAGAGTGATTGGCATTGGAATGGGCTGCCCAGGGAGGTGATGGAGTTGCCATCCCTGGAGGTGTTCAAGCAAAACCTGGATGGGGCACTTAGTGCCATGGTCTATTTGATTGGATAGGGTTGGATGGTAGGTTGGACTGGGTGAGCTTGCAGGGCTCTTCCAACCTGACTGATTCTATGATTCTAACTTAATGGAGATGAAGCTCTTCCTTCAATAAGAACACATGCAAGTGCATATTTGTGAGCAGGTTTGCCATAAAGACTCAGTAATGATGTGAGGAATTACAGAATCACAGAATGTTAGGAATTGGAAGGGACCTTGAAAGACCATCCAGTCCAACTCCCCTGCCACAGCAGGGTCACTTAGAGTAGGTCACACAGGAATGCAACCTTATGGGTTTTCAGTGTCTCCAGAGAAGGAAACTCCCCAACTGCTCTGGCCAAGTCTTTTCCAAACCACTCTCACAGTGAAAGATGTAGGCAAAATGAGTAGAATTAAGAGGGCTTACAAGGCTGTGTATGCTTGAGTCATTCTTTGGGCTTTCTTGGGAAGGTTGCTGGAGCATTTAACCTAGCTCCATAATATGGAGAGCTTAGTTCTTAGAAAATAAATCGGAATTCTGGCTCTCCTCTCAGAGGGCATTACTTTCCAAAATGAAGACACTGGAGGTAGGCAGCTCATATAAGACCAGAGCAAGCAAAAAAAAAAAGGGTAAAAAGGTTTCTCACACTAGCATATTTTATTATTTTCCCTCACCTCTATGGAATTCTGCACTTTCTGAGGCAGTCCTGTCACTCACAAAAACAGATACTTCCATTTCTTAAAAGGTGGGAAGGGATTGTATTTTTGTGTAGGGGAGGAGGAACACTACAAATATTGGAGCTGGGCATCTAGAATGTGGCTTAGAGACCACAAGTAGCTGCTCAGCATAGTTCGTGGCTCTTGGCACCGTGGTGCTTTTAGTGTGTACCGGTGCTGTATAAACAACAGTGGTTGCAGTGTGACCAGCAACACCATGTGTCCCCTGGTTTGGCCAGCCTTGTGTTAGTCAAGAGTCAACAGTCTGCTTAGCTTAAATGATCCTGTCATAGAAAAGGGTTATCATTACAAAGAGAGACAAGTAAATGTTGTTTCTGCTGGCTGGCATCAGGGTGTGTGTGAGTTCTAGGCAGAGGATTTTTATTAGAGCTAGTAGTTATTTGTAGAACCTTAGAATTGTCAGGGCTGGAAGGGACCTGAAGGATCCAACCTCCCCTGCCATGGACAAGGACACCTCTCACTAGACCAGGTTATTCAGAGCCACATCCAGCCTGACCATAAAAACCTCTAGGGATGGGGCTCCTACCAACTTCCTTGGCAACCTGTTCCAGTGTCTCCTTAGTCCTATCACTACCTGACACCCTAAAAAGTCCCTCATCAGGGACTTTTCATGTAGGCCCCCTTCAGATACTCAAAAGCCACAATAAAGTCTCCTCAAAGCCTTCTGCTCTCCAGACTGAACAGCCTCAACTCCAGCTCCAGCCCTCTGATCATCCTGGTGGCTCTTCTCTGGACACATTGCAGCATGTCCGTATCTTGGAGAAGGCTTCCAGGAGACCTTAGAGTAGCCTTCCAGTACCTGAAGGGGGCTACAGGAAGGCTGTGGAGGAACTATTGACAAGGTCCTGTGATGATAGGACAAGAGGCAATGGGTTTGAACTGGCAGAGGGGAGATTTAGACTGGATGTTAGGAGGAAGTTGTTTGCAGTGAGGGTGGTGAGACACTGGCACAGGTTGCCCAGGGAGGTTGTGGCTGCTCATTTTCTGCAAACTCATCTAAAATCTCACTTGAAATAAAGATTTCTGAATTTAAAAAATGCTTTCAAAGTCCTGAATAATACTATATTTTTTATTTCTCCTACCCTCTTTTGCATCTAGGAGGATTCTGAAGAAAGTAAGTGTGGAGCCTTCAGAAAGGTTGGCTAATCTCCAGGCCCTGTGGGACAGTCAGACAGTGGCGGAACTGGGACCTTGTGGTGAGAATGAATTTGAAGACTCAAAACAGAAAAGGGCTGGAATTGTGGTGTCAGGAAGTTAACTTCTATTTCTGGCAGGAGCTGGTAAAGGTGTAATTAGTTTTAAGGTGTAATTAGTATGGGGCAGACTTCTGATTGGTGGGTGAAGGCACTATTTTAAGTTTCCTTATGACCTGCCAGGCAAAGACAGGGTAGTCTCAGTTGCTTTGAGCAGCACAATGGACAACCTCCTGAGAGAAAAGGAAAGTGAGTGTTGGAAGAATGGATTTTCAAGTATCACAGTAGCCTTGTAGATGCTTATTTGCTTATTTCATTGTTGTGTTTTTAGGAGGCTTTTCGCAGATGTATGCTTGTGTTTGTGACTGGCTTGGGTTTCCCTACAGAGAAGAAGTACAGTGGGTAAGTACTTGTCTTTTGTGAGGCTCTTTTCAGCTAACTGCAAATTGTGAAAGAGCAGATACACCATAATACTTGGGGGAAAAAACCAACCAGCCAAACCCCAAACCAACAGCTCTGTAAAGATGTGTGGTTTTTTGTGGT
The DNA here is from genome assembly GCA_013396675.1 of Eubucco bourcierii. Lineage (NCBI taxonomy): Eukaryota > Metazoa > Chordata > Aves > Piciformes > Ramphastidae > Eubucco > Eubucco bourcierii. The sequence continues at coordinate 360,150 of VWZE01020048.1, forward strand.
GTTTGTTGTGTTATTAACAGGATGTCGATACGATCTACCTGACACAAGATACCAGGGAGTTGAATTTGCAAGACTTCAGTCACCTGGACCACAGGTAAGCAGTGCACAGTAATCATGGTAATATAGAATCATGGAATGGTAAGGTTGGAAGGGACCTCAAGGATCATCTAGTTCCAACCCCATGCCATAGGCAGGGACACCTCCCACTAGCACAGCTCACTCAAGGCCTCCTCCAACCTGGCCTTGAACACCTCTAGGGAGGGTGCAGCCACAACCTCCCAGGGCAATATTTTGCAAACTTTCCTTGTTCACCCTCATAACAGTGTTTGCCTGCCCTTGCTAAAGTGGAGTAGGCCTATAGGTGTTACTTGAATGAATAGACCCCTGAAAGAACCATCTGTAGCATTTCTAGTTTTCAGCACAAAGCTGCTGTTTTTGCATGAAAGCCCCAAGGAGAGGCACATTTCATTGAGGAGCCTGGGAAGATAAATATATTTTGCTATTGGAAGCATTCCAGAAAGTTAGCAGCTAGATACTTTTTCTGTGATGGTGGATGCAAGAGCTCGAATTCAGCAGAGAAAACATGAAGCTACATCTGGTAGGCAAAGCAGAAAGGGAAATTATGCACTCTTTACTTATGCAGAATCTATTTCTCATGGTGAGCACAGTAAAGGAAATTTTTTTTGTCAGCAAGTCAGTAGAAGGTTTAAGTTGCTCAACTGAATCTCAGCCAGCAGCTTCTCCTCTTACAATAGTGCTATCAAAAATGTGTACTTCCAGAAAGGGGCTAATTGAGGGTAATTTTTACAATGAGCTAAGTGTTGTATTTGGTTTACCGAATTTAGCTGGCTGAGAGAATTGGATTCTAAGAAAGCTGAATCTGAAGATGTTTAAGTAGGAGGAAACAGGAAAGAGCCTTAACTAAAATCCATCATTATACAGGGAAAATGACAAAATTAAGAAACTGTAACTAAGATAGAGAAAGCATTTGTTTCTTTGGGAAAGCCCTGTGGAAGAATTAAGAATTTGAGTTAGGTAAATAACAGTATTTTACCAGAGCATTCTTTCCCCTCTAAGCTATCTACTATGTAACCTTGCAAAAAAAAACCAAAACAACACTCTAATACTTACTCAACCTCAGTGGTGAGTTCTCAGTCTGCACTGCATCCCATGGCAAAGCTGATAAGCTTTGTACCTGTGCTGACAGGGGCAACTCAGACAAGACTACAGGGCTGCAACTAGTGGGTGGGGGGTGTAGCTAGAGAGTGCCTGATTGGTTTAAGCTTGGCTGGGAGAAGATAAAGGTAAGAAACTACTCAGCACAAGCAACTGTGGGGCAATAACTTGGGAATGCTTTGAACATGTGGCAAGACGGAAGTGCTGAGAAGGCCTCAGGGCACCCTTGAGAAAGTGGCTTGCAGATAGCTTCAGTACAAATTAAATGCTTGAAAAATATAATAGGAGTGAAAAATATTACTTAAAAGTAGATTTAAGTATTTGGAATGTTTCAGCTACTTTGAATGAGTGCTTGGCTTTTGGAAAAGAGAGTCATGAATTTGTTGCTTCAGAGAAGGTTTTGATTGAAGTACAGCTTGCAAAATTGACATCACCAAGAAAATAAATTTGTGTTATTAATCAGAGTCTTTATTAAATGCCTTGTGATTGTGTAAGTCCAATGATCAAAAATAATTCTGCAGCCGTTTACATGCCATGGGCTCTGTCGTATGGTGAAAGCTTCTGTTTGTTTGAGGACTGAACTGAGTAAAAGGTTTGGGGTTGGAATTTCAAGAAAACTCTTTTTGGCAAGCCAAAACTTTGTTGTTAACTAAAAATACTAAGTAGTATCTGAGATCCCAGTCAGTTGAAGAATGTAGGTGGGTGTTTTGTGATATATTTAGCACAGTAAGAGTTGTTGTACTTTGGATTTGTGTATGTTACCCACCTATTATTTGGGATTGCCAAAACTCTCTGCTTCACGTTGTGGAGTAGCAGCTCTGAAGTGAGGCAGAACGGGCGCGCCGGTTCTCTAGGTACAAGGACTGTGCATCGCAAAACCAAACAGCCTGTGGGTTTCCAAGTGAAAGTCTCTTAGAGGGCAACATAAGATGGCATGAATTATAGATGAATTCAAGTTCCCAGAGTGTCTGACATTTAGAGTGCATAGCATGGCTTGCCACATGGGAACATGACTTCTGAGGTTTTATCTGACATGATGTTGCGCTGTGAACCGTGGAGTTATTTAACAACAAAAAGAAGACTTGCAGTGAACAGGGCTAACTTATCTTGGTAGCATAATTTTCATCTAGGTAGCTTAGAGGATTTTAGCAGACAGTGGAAAAAAAACTGAGAAAACCATGATTGGTTAGATTGTTTTTTTTCTTTGCACTGTTTAGATTTCTTGCCATCTTAAATGCTTTGGGGAACAGAGATGCTGAGAAAATGTGAAGACATTAGTGAAGCTTGGAGAGAGTTTCTGCATTCCAGCAGAAGAGAATCTGTTTTCATTTTAAGATGGAGTAGTTTTACATTTTGTAAATCTTCTTTTATCCTGAGTGGTAGTTTAGTAAACAAACTAGTAAATATGAGCCACTCAATGAGGGGAAATTGTGAGAAGGTCCTGCTTTTGAGAATCATAGAATGGTAAGGTTGGAAGGGACCTCAAGGATCATCCAGTTCCAACCCCCTGCCATAGGCAG
>VWZE01020048.1:362951-377916 GCA_013396675.1 Eubucco bourcierii
CAGCCCTCTGAGCATCCTTGTGACCTCCACTGGACCCACTCCAACTGTTTCATGTCCTTCCTGTGCTGGGGGCTCCAGAACTGCACACAGGACTCCAGGTGAGGTCTGACAAGAGCAGAGTAAAGTGGCAGAATCCCCTCCCTTGCCCTGCTGCCCACACTGCTCTTGCTGCAGCTCAGCACTCAGTTGCTGTCTGGGCTGCATGTTCACACTGTAGGCTCATGTTGAGCTTTTCATCAACCCAGACTCCAAGGTCCTTTTCCTCAGGACTGCTCTAAGCCATTCCCCACCCAGCCTGTATTTGTGCTTGGCATTGTGCCTACCCATTGTAAGTGTTCTTTCGAAGCACACTGCAGAAGAATCCAGGTCACTGCTAACACCATGTTTAGAATATAATAAAGTGAAGAAAGACCTGTACAATTTTGAAAAGGAGACCTCAGCAAGAAGTGCAGTGAAGTTAGGTGAGCTCAAAACAAGAGGAGGAGTAGATGTAAATTCCTAAAGGAACTTCATTTGTCAGAAACACCTTTAAAAATCTGAACAAAACAAGACTAAAGTGGTTTCTTCTTAAAAATCAGGTGGTAGAATGCTGTATAGCAAAGTTCCTAGGCAATAAGCCTCTGTCTTCAGGCAGATGGAGAGGAAGGGGTTGTGTGTGTCTGTGTGTGTGTTTTAGCAGTTGCTGTTACTGAAGTGTGCCAGCATCCCTGCTTGTCTAGGGTTTGAACAAATAGGCCTTGAGTACAGCTGGAGACGGAACTATTTAAAGATAAAAACTTGTCTAAAGTTAAGAACTTATATAAAGATAAGTTGTTTCTTCAAGTCCTTGAAAGTGGGATGGTTTTACCACTAACTTTGGGCACCCTCTGCCCATTAGCTGTTTCCTACCTAGGCCTGGGGAGGAGAGAGATGAAAGGAGTGGTCTCAGGCAGGTTCTGCCTGCAACCACTTCTGCCTAGAAGGTACTGAGCTCTTGCACCCCTCCATCCTGGCTTGCCAGCTCCCTGGTAATGTAACCAGTGATCCCTGATTGTTGTCCTTCTGTTGCTTGGGAGGAACTGGTGCTGAAGCTGACATCTGAAATACATCTACTGACGGTGTTTCCTGCCTCTTGTGGAGGTGTTGATCCACAGTGTGAAAATCTCTGCTCCACCAGTGTGGTGGTGGTACTGTCAGTCTGCCCAGTGTTTGCCCTGCAGCATTCACCATCAGCTGTGGCTAGTTGGTTCCCACTGAGAAGATAAACCAAAATTACACCTGATAATTAACTTTTACATTCATTCAAGTGCCAAGGTGAAGAAAGCACTAGGAACAGGGATGTCATAGCTGTCATTACCCTTCTTACTTATCATTGCAAGGGAAGGCAAAGGAGAAACAAACTCTATGTGGACATTCCTTACTCCATAGCAAGGTACCTACCTGCCTAACCTAAGGGGAAAATACTTCTGGGTTGATTTTTTTTTTTTTAAACACCCCCCACCCAGCCCCAACATTGCATTAGTCAGTTTCTACTTTGGAGATAAAGCATGCATGTGTAGGAACAAAAACAGTGTGGTCGATGGAAATAAGGCTACATACTTCGTGAAGCTGATAAGTGGAAATGAATTCGCCGTGAGACTCGCTGTGTGCTGTGCACAGGCTGGAAAACAAGCTTAGCCCTTGAAGGGCAGCACACACTAGTTCCTCTGCAGGAGTGTGAAAACTGTCTGTTTGCAGCAGCTTTGCAGTTGGTGGGCTTCAGTCTTTTGCTGCAAAATCCTGCACCTTCTTACTGTTACCTTAGTGATGGGCTTGCGCTTCCCAATCGAGCAGCTGCAGTTCCCAATATAGCCTGCTGAAGGCTTGTCCTTATGATGTTGCCTTGGCTCTTGGCTTTCCTATCTGTTTAACAAACACCTTGAAGTGTCTGAATGCTTGTGGAGGGAAAAATGGAGAAAAGGAAAAGAAGATTGGAGAAGGATGCTGCATGTTTAGTACAGATCTGTGCCTACCTGTGTGTGTCCTGGGGAGGGTGGGACTGGCTTGTAGAAGTGAGTGCTTTGACATCTCTCTCTGCAAACAAACTGAGGCCTGTATGGCACTATTTTGCTGGCCTAGTAAGTTCATGTATACTGCAAGTCTTTGTTTCATTCTAAACCAAGGGTTTCCTAAGTAGCTGAGTCCCACTGTATGTGTGTATTTAATATGTTACATCAAAATGCTCCGAGTGCCACGCTGCTAAATGGTGTGTGAGTGCTTGATGAATGATTCTGCTGGGGGCTACTGTACAGACATGACATTTATCAACATCTGTTATAGGAGAGACTTAAGAGAGGGAGAGCAGATCACATTAAGAGGCTTGGCATGAAGAAAATGGGAATAACTTAGAATTTCATTTGCGAAATCCCCTTTTACAATTAAGGAGGGTTTGTGCTGAAAGTCACGTTATTCTCTTGCAGGTCTCCTGCTTCCTAGGGGAATTTAACTGTAGAGATGAGACAAGGAGGTGTTCTCTAGAAGCATTCAGTCATAGAATTATATTAAATCATCAGACTGCCAAGAAGCTTTTTAGCGTCACGCTAAATTATAATTAGAGGCGATTAAGGAGCTTAAATATATCACAGGCTGAAGAAAAAGTAGTGCTTAAAGTTGGATTGGCAGCCCAGACAAATTCCTGATCTAAAAGAATTCATGCCACAATGGATGTTGATTGACCAGTTAGAATTTTGCATTAAACTACGAGGAAGACACACAGCTGCTGGGAATGTTCAGCATTAAGAATACAGAACTTTGTGTGAGTGCAGCCCAGACAGCAACCGAGCCCTGGGCTGCAGCAAGAGCAGTGTGGGCAGCAGGGCAAGGGAGGGGATTCTGCCCCTTTACTCTGCTCTCCTCAGACCCCATCTGGAGTCCTGTGTGCAGTTCTGGAGCCCTCAGCACAGGAAGGACATGAAACAGTTGGAGCGGGTCTAGAAGAGGCCACCAAGATGCTCAGAGGGCTGCAGCAGCTCTGCTCTGGGGACAGTCTGAGAGAGTTGGGGCTCTGCAGCCTGGAGAAGAGAAGGCTTCCAGGAGACCTTAGAGTAACCTTCCAGTATGTGAAGGGGACCTACAGGAAGGCTGGGGAGGGACTATTGACAAGGTCTTGCAATGACAGGACAAGGGNTCCAACTTTACCATTCTATGGTTCTAATGGGGATAGCAGGAAATGAGCATTGCAAAAGCAGGGGGAATTAGATGTGGGAGAACACTTAAGGAATTGCTTCCAGCGACCAAAACCAACAGTTAAAATGTGTTTTTCTTTTTCTAGAGACTTAATACCTATAGTTGCAGCTCTGGAATACAATCAATGGTTTACTAAGCTGTCCTCTAAGGATCTGAAATTAGTAAGTAATGAGCTGAAACATTATGCCTGCTCCTACCAGACTGTGTTTTGTTTTAGAGGATCCTATGACATTTTTCCAAGGGGACCTTTTTTAGGCAAGTGTAACTGGGCAGTCTCAACTTTCCCTCCCCTTCCCCCACCCCTTAATAGTATCAGGAAAACTTCTATTGCTAGATTAGTTAATTCATGGCCTAGAAACACTGCTAAGAGCAGGTCTTGTCAAAATTTCAAGTTAATAAAGTTTGAAACTTCATTGGATAATAACAGTAACCTGTAAAACTTACCTTACTGTCTTACTGGTTATGTTCTGTTAAGTAATGTATATTCAAATTTATATACATAATGATACATATTATTAAAAATACACCATTTCTTCTAAATTTGAAAGTTTACATTCACAGGTAGAGTTAGTGGTTTGAGAAAGTACTTTCATGCTTGCTTCAGGTAAACTTTTGTTCCTAAACACAAAGGTTTGAGTCTCACCTTCTTTAGATTGGTGCAGTTCTATTTATCTGAACATGCTCTCATTGTATCTCTAAGCTATCATTCCCCATGAAAATCCAGTAGAAACTGATTTCTGTGCTTTGAGTGAAGAGTAGGCAAAAAAAAAAATTCTTTCTTGCTGGGATATCTTAGTTGCAGTTGTGCATGGAATGAAACTTGGGAGCATTTTTAATACTGTCGTAGTTCGCTGTTAAAATAAGTCTTGTTAAAGGTACAGTGCAATTAGTTTCTGCTTCAATGAAATGAGATAGTTTGCTTAGTTGGAAGACAGGCTGGTGTAGTTTGCTTAGGAGAACAACTGCCCATATTATCTATCTGTTTGTTTGTGAAAGGCTTTTTTATTTTTTTTGCCTTCTTTGCAACTTTTTTTTTTTTCAGTAAAACAAACTTTGTCAATCCTGAAAATTCATCAATTCCTTTAAAACACAAACAAGCAACCTAAACATTTTCTCTCTCACACATTCCATTTTCAGTCATATCCATCAGGAGAATGTAAGTTGTTGGACAGTAAATCCATGCCATAGGAACAATGTTGAGGGTCAGTATGAGGTCAGACATATCTGGAGGCCATTGAATGCTTTGTGCTTCATGAGGCCTGCTCTGACATTGTGTTTGATAGGCAGCATCCATAGTGTTTTTAGAGTATGTCCATGAAACTTTCCCCTTGCAATCACAGTGCTGTAGAGGCATTGTGAGAGCACTCAGAATTATCAAAATGTGGAAGGCAAAGATAGAACTGGGAAGGTGGCAGAGTTGACAGTCTTCAGAAAAAGATGTGGCCTCTACAGGAGTATCAGGATTTTTGTGCTTGGGAGAGCAGGTGCTTGTTTGGTTTATTTTTTTTTTTTAGGAGAGATTCACTTAAATTTAAAATAAACAAAACAACAAATCAAAGGCAACCAGTCAACCAAAACAACCAAATGAAAAAACCCCACCAAACCTAACTAGAAAATGTCAGAGTACCACTGGAGAGGCAGGTGTCCCAGGTGTGAATGTCACATTGCTCTTTTTAAAGGCATATAACAGAATAGTTTCAGCATGTCATGGTCATGACTGAAATTCAGCTTTGGAGCTTTGGACATCACATGAATGTTGACTACTGTCTGTTGGTGGGGGGGGGGGGCAAAAAAAACAAAACAAAAAAAGCAAAGCAAAAAAGGCCAGATCTAGAAGCTAAATAAAAGATGGTAATAAAAGATGATGAGGTACAGAGTTCACTGTATGGCTTTTGGTTTTATCTCTCTATTTGCATGAGCACAGCAAACAAACCCTTTTGTTACTGTGTCTCGTTCATGATACTTGCAAATGTCCATGCAGATTCTGGAATCCAGCAACAGTGAGATCATGAGACAGGATTTACTTCTATTTAGATTGGCAAAATTCATGCAGAAGTACACTGACCCTTAAGCACTGGTCCTTAACAGCCTGTGGAGGACCTGCAGCTAGAGTGCTTTTTCCTTACGATTTGTTTTTTTTTCTCTTTTGGCTGCCCAGTAACATCTTTCTTTATGTTTAGCTGTCATTCCTGGTAAGGCTTGGCTTTGCTTTGCACTTGTTGCCACTTTCTTCTGAAGGCTTAGCATGCAGATGAACAAGATTTCTCCCAAAACTAAGTAAGCTTTTTTTTTTTTTTCCCCCCTGAATTGCAGGGTTTGGAGCTTTTACTGCCATAAAAAAAAAAAAACATTTTACCCCCTTATGATTAGGTGACCTGCTTCATAAATGAATTGCATTTAGCTTGCCTCTTGTTTCTCTGAGTCTTCTCCAGAAATCCTCTGTTGCCACCTGAATCTCTCTTGAATGTTTCTGGTATTTTTAGAATCATAGAATCATAGAATGGTAAGGTTGGAAGGGACCTCAAGGATCATCTAGTTCCAACCCCCTGCCATAGGCAGGGACACCTCCCACTAGTACAGGTTTTCTTTGTTACTGATGTACAACAAGAAGATGGTTGTGGCCTGGATCCTATTGTGATGTATAATGCAAGAACCATCTGTTTTATGTTCTTTAATGCTGTTCTGTCTTTTCTGTGGCAGTCCACTGATGTCTGTGAGCAGATACTGCGGGTGGTGAGCAGGTCCAATCGGTTGGAAGAACTGGTGTTAGAGAATGCTGGGCTTAGAACGTAAGTAATTCCTTTCAACCAGTCACATCAGTTACTGCTTACTCCTAGTGAAATGGATGTCTGATGTGTGTTAGCCCAGAATAAGCATTAAAAAAAAGTCTTGTGCTACCTTATCTACCTTGTTCTGAGGAGCCTGTAGCCACAAGCTTTTTATTAGGTTTTCCAGAGCGTGCTGGTTTGAGGCTAGTTGGAATATTTTGATGGAGAAAATTATAGTATAGGCTGTGAGAAGAAAACAATGGTGATGTCTGCTGCACTCAGAGGCTTGCTGAGATGGGTAAGAATAAGAACTCAAAACATAGATAGCAAAGACACTTGGGCTCAGACACTCTGGGGCTGTCTAACTTCTCATTTTCTCCTCTCTGCCGAGTAACCTCACTAACCACTTTCCTTCTAACTCCCCTGGCCCATCCTCCAAACTCACCTTGCACGTAAGGCAAACCTTGGGGTAAGGTACAGGGGTGGGGAGAAGGTGGAAGGGTGGTTGGGAGCCCCTCCTGGGGTCTCTGATTTCTGGGAGGGGAGTTGTGTTTCTGTATTACCTTTAACTTGAATATTTCTGTAAATACTCTTGTACATTGTGTATATATCTGCTTGTATTTTGTGCTAAGCTGTAAACGGCTCCATTCCTTAACTTCCAGCTGGCTGAGTCCAGTCTGGGGGATTTTACAAAGTGGGGGGGGCAGGGAACTCCCAAACCATCACACCAGAGGTTGCTTATGTCTGAGAAATTCCTTTAAATTGATGGCTTTTAAGATTCTGCCTCAAGAGTTGGTTTAAGAGGAGCAGAATCGATTGGCTAAGAATCTAAACCCTAAATCAGCTCACATTGTTCCTCTCTAGATGAGATTGCAAATGGAAGTGTGAACACCTTTTTATAATTTAAAAAAAAAAAAGTGTTTGAGGTTTTGCTATAAAAACCTATTATTGCATCTTGAATTTTTATTTTGTGCCCAAGAGAGCTGTTTTTATCTTAACTGTGGACTGCAGCCTGATGAAATGTAACAGGACTCCTAGCACCTTCTTTTAAAGAAACAAGAAAGTAGGTCATTAAGTTTAATGCCTTGCCATAGTCTTAAAAGAAAGATACATAGAGGTAAACCATACAATTTAGTCCTTGTACATGTTTTAAATGCAGTAACAGGTTATGTGTGTATCTTTTTTTTTTTTTTTTACCCTTCATAGGAAATAAAAGCAGAGTGCAAATTACAAACTAGCCCAGCTGGAAGTATTTGTAGCTTGGTTTAGTGTCAGAGGAGTATCCAAGACCATGTACACAGGATAAACTCTAGTGCAAGTTAATTTCTGTGTTAATAAAGCAAGCAGTGGAAAGGTGTGAGAAGCACAACACTATAATAAACTACAAATAAAGACAGGAAAGCACAGGAAAATATTTTGTGTGCTTTACATCTCCACTGTTTGAAGCTTTTTTTGGCTTTGTTTGTTTGTTTTTTTAAATGGATTTTGCTTTGCATTTTCTCCTTTCCCACTGTTTGGATCTTTTTAGTGTTTGTTTTTTTTTTTTTAAATGGGTTTTGCTTTATATCTCTTTTCCCGCTGTTTGGATCTTTTTTTGTTTGGTTGGTTGTTTTTTTAAATGGGTTTTGCTTTGCATCTCCTTTCCCACTGTTTGGATCTTTTTTGTTTCCTTTTTTTAAATGGATTTTGCTTTACATCTTCTCCTTTCCCACTGTTTGGATCTTTTTTTGTTTGGTTGGTTTTTTAAATGGATTTTGCTTTACATCTCCTTTCCCACTGTTGATCTTTTTTTTGTTTGTTTGTTTGTTTTCTTTTTTTAATGAGTTTTGCTTTTCCCACTGTTTGGATCTTTTCTGTGTTTTGGTTTTTATTTTTTTTAATGGGTTTTANTTTAAATGGGTTTTGCTTTGCATCTCTTTTCCCACTGTTTGGATCTTTTTAGTGTTTGTTTTGTTGTTTTTTTTTTTTTTAAATGGGTTTTGCTTTGCATCTCCTTTCCCACTGTTTGGATCTTTTTTTTCCCCTTTTTTTAAATGGATTTTGCTTTGCATCTTCTCCTTTCCCACTGTTTGGATCTTTTTAGTGTTTGTTTTGTTGTTTTTTTTTTTAAATGGGTTTTGCTTTACATCTCCTTTCCCACTGTTGATCTTTTTTTGTTTGGTTGTTTGTTTTCTTTTTTTAATGAGTTTTGCTTTTCCCACTGTTTGGATCTATCTTTCTTTCTTTTTTTAATGAGTTTTGCTTTTCCCACTGTTTGGATCTATCTTTCTTTCTTTTTTTAATGAGTTTTGCTTTTCCCACTGTTTGGATCTTTTTTGTTTCCTTTTTTTAAATGGATTTTGCTTTACCTCTTCTCCTTTCCCACTGTTTGGATCTTTGTTTGTTTGTTTGTTTTAAATGGATTTTGCTTTACATCTCCTTTCCCACTGTTGATCTTTTTTTTGTTTGTTTGTTTGTTTTCTTTTTTTAATGAGTTTTGCTTTTCCCACTGTTTGGATCTTTTCTGTGTTTTGGTTTTTATTTTTTTTAATGGGTTTTATGGGTTTTGCTTTACATCTTCTTGCCCACTGTTTGGATCTATCTTTTTTTTTTTTAATGGCTTTTGCACTGAAATGCATTTAAAAGAAAATTACTGAAGTGACACAGCAAGCTTGGGGTGAAGTTTGGAATTGCACACAAAGTTTCTGCTCACTAGTGCACTGCCTGACGTTCAAACAGAAGGACCTGATTTCAGTTTTTTGTTTTTCTTGTGGCATATGCTGTGAAATCCAGCGGTAGTCATTACAGTTAAAAGACACATGACTACCTCTGCACATCACCTACCCTAACTGATCACAGTTGGGTTAACTGGCTTGAGTGTTAACAAGACCTGACAGATAATCAACGTGTGTCTTTGCTTTTCATGTCTCCATCCACATGCACAGCATTTGGCACTTTGCCTTGGTGTGTATCTGCTCCCATCAGCATTGTCTGTCTGGTTTTGTCAAGGACGCCGTCGTCAGTGTTGCCGTTTAGCATATCCGCTTGCTCCGAGGAGCTGCTCTGGTTCCTGGGCATCTGCCTGCACACAGCTTACAGACCAATCAGGTCTAATGAGCTCTGACACAGTGCCAAACCAGGGCTAAGGAAGCTACCGAGAACAACACTTGGAGAAATAACCCCAGCAGATTCAATAGCATATTTTTAAGAAGCTACCAAGAACAACAACGCTTTGAGAAATAACCCCAGCAGATTCAACAGCATATTTCTTCCTGCAGCAGAGTCAGTTTAAGATGATTTTGTTCCTTCAGTGAGATTTGGTGTGAGCACTTGTCATCCTCCCAGCTGATGCTATTTTTTTTAACAGCTTTAAATGCTGAATTGTAGATTATGTTGGATGGCTTCAATGCGTGTAGCAAGCACCAGTGTTTTGATAAGTGCGTTAACTGAGGTAGATGGTATCCAGATTTCAGGGAAGGAAGAGGCATTGAGGAGGAGAGTTGCATCCTTGAGATGTTTTAGAGGAAAGGGATCATGTGTTAGAACCAGAGTATTAATTTCCATGGAACTGCAAACCAGATTCTTCAGCCTGCAAAGGCCTGTTTAGAAGAGCTGGTGAAAATCCCTGCATTTGTTGCACTCATGCACTCTATGGAAGCTGGCAGGCAGAATGTCCCTTCTGACTTTCTGCACTATCCTCTGCGTCTCTGTTCCAGAAGGAGGGGGAATGTCGGACATGCCAGCTGCTGGCACTCAGAGGGCCTTGGGCAATGGTGTTGCATCTCATCTTTCCCTGCTGGATGGGCTCTGATTATCCTTAGACCTATCCTTAACTAACAGTGTTAGTTCTTTCCACACACATGTACTCTCCTTCATCTGTTACAGGCATGCTATCTAGAAAGATCTTGAGGAACTGTTTAGCTTGAGATTTCCAGATGTGTAGTAGTATTAAGCTTAGTGAAATATCCATACTCTGCCATACATGTAGTTCAACTGAGTCTTTTGGGCTTTACCTCCAAGTTTGAATGTCCTAAGTTCAGGCAAGCATGGCTGTGAAATGCACACAGAGCAAGTTCGATGCTTTATATGACAAGTGTCAGGCTTATGTTGTGTGCTCTGTTCAGGAAGCATGCAGCCAGAAAAACCCTAGAAATTTTAGGGCTTAAAACAAAGAGTGGACAAAGGAGAGTGAGGGATGCTGCTCAGTGAGCAGAGCCCAGGTACCTTTATTTATGGTAGAGGCTGCACAGGGAGTGGGGAACTTGAATTATTTTTTCCTGAAATGAGCCTTGAAGTCCCATGTGCCTTGCATAGGTAATTCAGTGCTTTCCAGTGGCAGCTGATTTACTGTGCTTTTGCTAAGTAGTTCACACATACCTCAGCTGTCCAAAAATGTTCTGGTAATCCTGTCTGTATTGGTAGCAAAAGCTGGAGCAGAGTTTGTAAACAAGCCTGGAGGTGTAGGCAGAACACTGTAATGATAGGAATCTGTTTGGAATAAAGGAAGAGGAGGAAACTTACCATGAAGAGAGGGGATTTGGTTTGGTTTTTAACTCAAAATCTCATTTTTCTTGGCCGGACCCGAGAAGTTTGACTCGGATGCTGAAGCACAGGCATCGAGTGCCTTTTGAAATGCTGGAGAGTATCCACAGAGTCTTGGCAAATGTTATCTGAGGACCTGCAGGAGATATGTAGTCTTCTGCAGCAGCAGCTGGTAGCAAAACAGGATACTCTGAGGCCTGTCAGGTGGCAGAGATTCAAGCCCAGAATTTCTTTGTTGAGTGCTTGCATTCAGAAGCTGCCTATGCTTTAAGAGAAGCCTAGAGGCATCCTGCATTTGCAGTGCCAGAGCCTGTTCTAGCCCCAGGAATCTAAGGACATGGGGTTTCAAAGGGGAAACTAAACTTTCCTTGAACATCTCTGTACTCAGGTACACATTACAACATTAGAGAACTAAAAGCTGTTGAGGCTGCTGCTGGCCAATCTCCATTCTCTTCCAGTATCTGGAAAAGGATGCTACTTGCACTGCAGTTCTAAGCACACAGACTAAGCTGCTAGCTTCATGGTGGGCAGGATCTGCCTCAAGGGAAGAGGGCAATGTTAGCACTTTTCTAGCTGGTATTTCACCACCACTGGTCTACAAGAAATAAGGTAATGTACTTGGAGGCACAGAGAGAAGGAAGATCAAGGCACTTTTTATTTCTGCCTCAGTGTCTAACTTAGGTGAAGTAAGAAAATCAAAATTATAGTCTTGCTTTAACAAATGCTCACAGTAGGGTTAATTGCTTAATACTTGGAAGCTTCCTAGTAGGTAGAAGGATAGGTTTGAGGATTTGCCTTGGAGCTGCTAACAGGCAACAGTCTTCTGATGTAATGCAAGGAGTCTCCAGAGTCTGTCAGTGTGGTCGTGCAGGGAAACCCAAACTAGCTTTGACCTTCAGTGCTGTGGGTGCTGGCAGCCCAGCTACAGCAAAACACTTCCAAATGATCCCTTGGATCTCAGGTGGATTTGTAACAGAGATAGATGGTGCTACTACAGCTGCCTACCATAGTTGGTTGAAGTTAGTTCACAGCTGTCTGTGCTACCTACCACAGTTGGTTGAAGTTAGTTCACAGCTGTCTGTGCTACCTGTCCTGGCTGTTGTGAGCATTATAGAACTGATATGCCATTGTCTCTCTTGGGACACATTGCTAGGGTTCTGCTTGTGATGGTTTGGGAGTTACCCACCCCCCCACTCTATGAAAATCACCAAGACTAGACTCAGCTGGCTGGAAGTTAAGAAATGAAGCTCTATGTACAGCTTAGCACAATATACAAGCAGATATTTACAATCTGTTACAATATATATGTAACTATATACAGAAATATGCAAGTTAAAGGTAGTACAGAAACACAATTCCCCTCCCAGAAATCGGAGTCCCCAGGAGGGGCTCCCAACCACCCTTCTACCTTTTTTCCACCCCTCTACCTTATCCCAGGTACTTGCCTTACGTGCAAGGTGAGTTTGGAGGATGGGCAAGGAAGGTTAGAAGCTGAATGATTAGTTGGGTTACACAGCTGCAAAAACTCAGGGAGAAAGACACCGACTCTGACAGAAAGTGAGGCTCTCTGTGTTATCTGTGTTTGTGTCCTTTTTATACATCTCAACAAGCCTATGAGTGAAGCAGACATCACCAACGTTTGCTTTTCACAGCCTATAATCTAATTTTTTTTCATTAAAATATTCCAATTAGCCTCAAACCAGCAGACTGCTCAGTCAGTTACCTACTGTGGTGCTTCTCACTGTAACAAGAAGCAGGCAAACACCATTTTATTGGTGTGCTGCTGTTTGAGAGAGCTGTCCCTGCTGTTTTATGAGGCCAGAAATACTCCTGTTTTGTTGACCTGCTGGATATGCTGCAAAGCCCATCTGTTTGAGTGACTGCTGGTAGGGAGCTGCTGCAAGTGAGAGGACTTGCTTCTGAGTGAAGGGGGTAGTGATACACAAGTTGATACATATCCTGTTGGTGTGGCTTGGAGGAGGTGGAAGGTGTGCTTTCAGTTATTCTCTGTAACTCTGTTTTATGTTTATCAGAAGCAGCTTGAGCTTTGATTGGAGGCACTTTTGTCTCCTTGGTCATAGAATAAACATAATAAAACAACTCGCTTTGTAAGATAACAATTTAGCTAGAAAGGCATTGTTTAGAACTGTGAAGAATCCACCACTGCTGTGCAGCAGACTGCACCACTTCTGGCTAGTAATCACTTGATGCTTTTAAGCCTCTGAATGTGCTGTAGATAGAGGAGATAACAGGATTAACATAAAATCATCTAATGGTAAGGTTGGAAGGGACATCAAAGCTCATCCAGTTCCAACCCCCTGCCATAGGCAGGGACACCTCCCACTAGCACAGGTCACTCAAGGCCTCATCCAACCAGGCCATGAACACCTCCAGGGAAGGAACATCCACAATCTCCCTGGGCAACCTGTTTCTTTCTTCCTCTCTTTTCTTGCAGAGATTTTGCACAGAAACTAGCCAGTGCCCTAGCCCATAACCCCAACTCAGGACTCCACACGATCAACCTTGCTAGCAATCCGCTTGAAGATAGAGGTACTATAACATTTGTGCATTTCTCTTTCTACAAATGTGATAAGGGGATGACTGCTGCTCCACTTGGCTTTGCCAGAATAATAGCTTCTTGTTCCTCTGTGTAATGCTGGTGTATCTGTTATTTACAAATATCTGGTGTTTGAAGTGACTGGCAATTGCTGTTCTTTTTTTGGACCTATTCACATCCGCTAGGTTACCGAGAAATATTTAGGTGTCTTAAATCAACTGTGGATTTAATTAGGTGTCATTACGTTTTTATAGAGGTTTCTTTTCAAGGAAGATGGAACATGATGACTGCTCAGGATTAGAGAATAAATAAAATGATGTGCAGTTTTAAAGGCAATGTAATCAGCTGAAAGGTGAAACACGAGGCAACTTTGTTGCTTCGATTATATTTTCCTGATGGTTTTGAGGTTTTATTTCAACCATAATTGCATATTTATTTTCGTTATTTTGTTATTGCTAATCCATTGTGTTGCCACTCTTTGGCAATGCTTAGCTGTGCTGTCATAACTGGCATCCTTGTGGAGCAAAGTGCTGTTGACTCCACGAGACACAAAATCAAGCTGAAGAGCTCAGCTTCTCTCAGACTAGGCACTGCTAGGGCTGATTTCAGTGCATATCAAGTCATTCCCTTCCCTTGCCTACTGTCTTTTTCACCCCATAGCATTTACTTTTAAAACAAGGTTGCATTCTTTCATTCTGGAATTGACCCTTCAAGGCTACCCATGTGAGATTCCCATTTGCTTCACTTAATGCATTCCAGGCACACAGTGTTCTGGGATGAGACTGTCTTGTACTCCTCTTAGACCAGAACGAAAAGAAGGATTTTATACATTGAACCTTTTCTTGGTTTATTTGGTTTGCTGGGAGGGGGGGAATTTTCCAGTCTCTTGGCTGTCATGAATTACAATGGAAAAACCTTGTTCATTTTGATTACAGACTGCCTCACAATGTCACAGTTAATCTGAAAGCAGCCATTTTCTCTTTGCTCCCCCAACAGGTGTGTCATCTTTGAGCATCCAGTTTGCCAAGCTTCCAAAGGGACTGAAACATTTGAATCTATCGAAAACCTCCTTGTCACCTAAAGGTATGCTTTATGCTTCCTTTCCTGTTCTACAAGTTTCACTCTTCCATTTTAATAAATCCTTTCCTTTCCAGACTGTGAAGTAATTAATTCTGTCAATGATTTACTTGTGTATTTTCAACAGCACAGCTACTTCTGTGAAGTCCTGGATTGCTGAACCGTGGGCTGAGTTCTGGCCCCCTTCAGCATATTGCCATACTGAACTGTCTTCTGTAAGCTTTGAGCTTGAACCTGTATTGTAAAGAAAGATTGAATTTAGCATTGACATAAATGATACATTCCATGTGTGCTTCAGGAAGATGTCTGGAGCAAAAATGGAAAATTTTCTGAATGCCTTGCACATAACTGTTTTGTGAAACCAGGTGTGGTGACAGCGACTGTTAAGTGGTGTGATCAAAGTACAGAATTATTTGTTTTATACTTTATAAATTTCCAGTTTAATATCATAATTGGAGTGTATGTATATTTTAAAAGCAATAGCAGTACTGAAACACAGTGGAAAGCTTTCAGGATTTTATGCACAGCTGTTTTACAAAGAGATGCAGTGACCACTTATCAACAGCCCCGGGGCCTCCTGTATAGAACATGAGTGTTAAAACAGAAAAATTGCACTGACATTATTGCAGCTTTTTTGCAGATGTTGGTGACCTGGAAATGATGAGTGACTTATGGGCTATGAAGGACATTAGGTGATAACAGACAGGAATCTTGCTCTTTCATCTTTTTAATTATTGCTTTGTGAAGTGCAGATTCTGTGTTCTGTTGAGCTTTAAGGATTGTCCTGGAGGAATATGGATGGGGGAGAAGGGAGTCAGTCTTTTAAGTATTATTTTTT
>VWZE01020048.1:378068-397070 GCA_013396675.1 Eubucco bourcierii
CAAGACCTTGTCAATAGTCCCTCCCCAGCCTTCCTGTAGGCCCCCTTCAGATCTGCTCTAAGGTCTCCTGGAAGCCTTCTCTTCTGCAGGCTGCAGAGCCCAAACTCTCTCAGTCTGTCCTCACAGCAGAGCTACTGCAGCCCTCTCAGCATCTTCATGGCCTCCTCTGACCCACTCCAACACTTCCATGTCCTTCCTGTGCTGGGGGCTCCAGAACTGCACACAGGACTCCAGATGGGGTCTGATGAGAGCAGAGCAAAGGGGCAGAATCCCCTCCCTTGCCCTGCTGCCCACACTGCTCTTGCTGCAGCCCAGCACACAGTTGCTGTCTGGGCTGCACTCACACTGCAGGTTCATGTTGAGCTTTTCATCAACCCAGACCCCCAGGTCCTTTTCCTCAGGACTGCTCTCAGCCATTCCCCACCCAACCTGCAGTTGTGCTTGGGATTCTCAGTTAAAGTATGTGTGATACATGAAGCCTGCAGTGGTTATAATCCTCTGGCCCTGAAGAAATTGAAGACAGCTTTGCAGACAACAAGAGACCATTTGTCTTAGCCAGTTTAACTTAAGAAACCATTAAAGCATTGATTTTAACTTTGGTCTCTCTTTTTGAACTTGTAATATTTTCTATGGGGAAAGCCTAAAGAAGTCCTTGGATCTTGGATTCAGTAGACCTCCAGATGAATGGATTGGTTGGATTTCATAGGGGGTTTTGGCTTTTCTTTGGTTGTAGTTGAGGTTGTTTTATTTGTTTTTGTTGTTTGTTCCCCAGCCTTTAAACTTCGTTATAATTGTTTTAATTTATTTTGAGCTTTTCAACATCAGAAATTCTGGGCTGTCTCTCATAGGTTTTGACTTTATTTTAAGAAGCAATTTCTGTTTGAGATTAAGTTTCTAAAATTGAGCAGTGAAGTTCAAATGGTAACTTCCCAGCTGATCTTTCTTCAAATATTGTATCTCAAAGTTCCTGAGAGCTATTAACACTCTGAGCCTTCTGAGAGAGGGAAAAGAGCCTAAAAAGATTGTCTGCAAATGAAACTGAGATTAATGTTAGAGTATACCTTGAGGTAGGTGAAGTTCAAACAGAAATTTATTGATTTGAAGATCCTAGTTAAATGGAAAATTCTTGTCAATTCAGGGGTAGGGCTTGCTTTTCTGAGCCTGAGACAAAGGCTACTTAAAAAAGAAAACCAACCCTCATTCACTTTGCTTGCCTTCACTTAGATGGCTTATTTTGAGCATTTGGCTCTTTGCTGAGGTTGTTCAGCCTGGAGAAGAGGAGACTCAGGGGAGGCCTAATTGCTCTCTGCAACTACCTGAAAGGAGGTTCTAGGCAAGTGAGGGTTGTTCTCTTCTCCCAGGCAGCCAGTGACAGAACAAGAGGACACAGCTTCACGCTGTGCCAGGGCAGTTCAGGCTGGATGTTAGCAAGAAGTTCTTCAAAGAAAAAGTGATTGGCATGGGAATGGGGTGCCCAGGGAGGTGGGGGAGTCCCCATTCACAGAGGTGTTTAAAAGGGGATTAGATGAGGCACTTAGAGCTGTGGTCGAGTTAATTAGAAGGTGTTAGGTGATAGGTTGGACTCCATCATCTCAAAGGTCTTTTCCAACCTGGTTAATTCTGTGATTCTCTGTGAAAACACAAAGCAAGCAGCAGCATTACAGATTGTTTGATACTTGTTGTTCTTCTCCAAGTTCAGACCCTCCTCCTGAGTTCCTAGAGTTGGTTCCTGATAGCATATGCTGAGTTGTTGACAATACACTACATTCAGCTCTACTTCCTGTTGTTTATAAAGGTTGTTGAAGAGACTCACTAAAGTGAACCCAGAGCTGTAAGTTCTGGTGGTTAAAGAGAGCTTTTAGACCTTTCAAGGATTCAGCAAGTATACATTTGCAATTTATAGATAGGGTGCAGATCAGTGACTACAGTGCATTTTGAAGTCCTGGCAATTATAATTGTTTATGTACTTGGTGTTCCATGGATACTTTAATCTGGATGTGGTTGTTTGCAGGAAGACAATGACTTAGGATTATGGAGTAAAGGGTTTTAAAAATCTGTTTCAGAATGAGATTGCACTGTTAAAGTTGCTGTAGGCTTGGCAAAATACCTTCTTCCTTGGATCTGGTACTCTTGTCGTGGAGACATCCACAAAACAATGTGGGCAGCAGTAACTACCCAAAATGTGGGTTTATTGTAGCCAGAATTACTTGGTACTCTTTCTGACAGATTTAAATTACAAATTTGGATGCCAGTCAGGCATATACTGCTACATAACTAATTCCTAAGCTTTCAAAGAGTATTCTTTCTAGAAAGATGAACTGAAATGTGCATGCACTCACTCATAAAAGGGAAAACTTAACCACCCAAAGGTACTCAAAAAGATCATTCAACCAAAAGGGTGTAAGGGTTTACTCAAGGGTGTATCCAGAAGCAATGTACACTCACCAAATTCAGTTGCAGAGGTATCCTCAGATGGCATTCCAGACTAACAGGAGGCTTCAGGACTGCAAGACCTGCTTACTCCAAGGGAATCAACTCAATGTATCTCTGTTGGGACTCCATTTATACCCTAATTGAGTCTGAACTGTGATCATTCTAAGTAGTTGAGGGCAAACCTGTGACAAAGGCAACCTGATGGTCTGGATCCCGAGGCACCAAACTCTTCGGTCTCTGGCAAAGCCTGGCCTTTGTCAAATGTTTGTCAGGGCTTTGTCTGCCTGGGTGGTTGCACCTGCCACAGACTTGTAACACCCTGTGACTCCTGAAAGACAGCTCCTGGAGCATGGTCCAGGCAAAACTGGGTGTGTTGTGGTGGAGAAAGTTCTTGCATCTCCCTAGTGGTCTGTGTTCCTCTGCTGCAGGACGGGCATGGTAACAGGAGGTCATTAAACACTTGTGTCCATCTGTGTCTGATGAAATTGCACACTTGCAAGGCTGGGCCAGCTCTGTCTGGAGTCAAGAAGGCTGAGCAGTGACATGACAATTTTTTTTGGCAGGGGTGAACAGCCTTTCCCAGTCACTGAGTGCCAACTCGCTGATCGCAAACACGCTCGTCTATCTTGACCTCTCAGGGAATGCTCTCCGCGGCGATGATCTCTCAGTAAGCAATTCCTTCTCCTTTCCAAGTTAACCAATGGATGGTTTAGGATTAATTGTTCAAATGATCATAGAAAGGCTCGAATTGGAGGGACCTTAAGGACTGGCTAGTTCCAACCCCCACCACCCTGGGCAGGGACACATCCCCATAGAGTAGGTTGCTCAAGCATCCAACCTACTCTTAAGCACTTCCAGGAGAGAGGCATCTACAGCTTCTCTGGGCAGTCTGTGTCTGTGTCTCACCACCCTCATAGTAAAGAACCTCTTCCTAATGTCTAAATTTACCCTGCTCTAGCTTAAAACCATTGCCCCTTGTCCTGTCACCACACACCCCTGTAAAAAGTCCCTCTCTAGCTCTTCTGTAGGCCCACTTCATGTACTGGAAGGCCTCTATAAGGTCTCCCTGGAGCCTTTTCCAAGCTGAACAACCCCAAATTTGTCAGCATGTCCTTGTTGTGGAGGTGTTTCAGCCTTCCTCTGGACCCTGTCCAAGAGATCCATGCCCTTCTTCTGCCTATCCAATGTATTTTAAGGGACATAAATACAAAAGGTGAGACTTTTGTCAGACAAATACAATTCAAGGTTATTAATACTGAGATCTCTAAATCTGTGGAAGAGTTTTCCATCAGGAATAAGGAAATCCTGTTCTTTAGTAGTTAAAATGAACCCTAGCAAGGCACAGGTGTTTCTAAATCAGAGACCTTCACTGTCCTGTAGGTATAGGGAGGGCTAAATGACCTATTTTAGAGAGAGGTGGATCTATTTTAGAAATGCTGAATGCTCTCTCTGGGCTGGATTTTGTGTAGAGTTGAGCATTCCATGTTTCTGTGAATTAGGTCATTCTTTCATCTCTCTGTGTTGCTCTACGTTACTCAAAAAAGCCCCAAAATAAACCAGCACATAGTAAGGACTTCTACATACACTAACATTTACATGACATATCCTATGCAGTACTGAAGCCATCAATATTAAAATAGAATCATAGAATGGTAAGGTTGGAAGGGACCTCAAGGATCATCCAGTTCCAACCCCCTGCCATAGGCACGGACACCTCCCACTAGTACAGGTCACTCAAGGCCTCCTCCAACCTGGCCTTGAACACCTCCAGGGAGGGAGCAACCACAGCCTCCCTGGGCAACCTGTGCCAGTGTCTCACCACCCTCACTGTAAAGAACTTCCTCCTAACATCCAGTTTCAATCTTCCCTCTGCCAGTTCAAACCCATTGCCCCTTGTCCTGGCATTGCAAGACCTTGTCAATAGTCCCTCCTCAGCCTTCCTGTAGGCCCCCTTCAGATACTGGAAGGCTACTCTAAGATCTCCTTGAAACCTTCTCTTCTGCAGGCTGCAGAGCCCCAACTCTCTCAGCCTGTCCTCATAGCAGAGCTGCTCCAACCCTCTCAACATCTATGTGACCTCCTCTGGACTGGCTCCAACACTTCCATGTCCTTCCTGTGCTGGGGGCTCCAGAACTGTACACAGGACTCCAGATGGTGTCTGACAAGAGCAGAGCAAAGGAGCAGAATCCCCTCCCTTGCCCTGCTGCCCACACTGCTCTTGCTGCAGAATCAAATCCTCATACTTGTTCTGTATTGTCCCTTAAGCATCTAATTCATGCTGATATCCAGAAGTAACCATGGGCTTCAGACACAAATTAGTTGCTTCCCTCAAGCTTTAAGGGGCTAACTCAAATGTACAAACCAATTAGCCTTTCTGAAATGTGACAGCAATCTATGTGACATTCCAAGTTTTATTTCTAACTGAATTAATTATCATTTGCTGTGAAAGTGGACTGCAAGGTAACTCAAACTTGTGCATTGTTTGCTAAATGAATCTGAGCACCACTTCCTCCCTGGTAATTTTAAAAAATTACAGCCCTCAAAAGTAAAAGTGGTTGTATTGATTAGGGGAAAAGAAGTTTCAGGCACAGGTCTTGCAGTGCTGTTTTAAGGACTGTAATATAACGAGAAGCAGCACTACAGTAATTGGTGTCATCCTATAAAAATTACCATGGATAATTCTTTCTTTATTTTTTTATTTTCTCTATTAATTCCAGAGCCTGTACAATTTTTTGGCCCAGCCGAATGCCCTCGTTCATCTGGATTTATCCAACACGGAGTGTGCGCTAGATATGGTAAAGATGTTTTTCTGTGGAGGTTCAAATACCAAGGCAGTTCCCTGTCTTCTAGCCTTAGTTAAATTTCTGGGTGCATATAAAGTAACATCAATTGTTTTTGTTTAAACCAGGTGTGTGGAGCCCTCCTTCGTGGTTGTCTTCAGCATTTAGCTGTGCTTAGCCTCTCTAGGACTCTCTTCTCTCACAGGTACGCATTAAATGCCATTACTCTCAGCTCCTGCAGCAATTTGGTTTAGAATATTGTGTTGCACCTTTCCTTTTAAGGAGAAATCTAAGACTTTGTGGAAGTCTTGATGCTCTGTGAAGTAGGTATTATTTATTCCACTCAAAATACTTTCCCTCTCTTCTCTTTGCTATAAATTAAGCTACTTTGTCTAATACATATTTTTGTGAGACGGATGCAGTGGAATGTTTGTATCTGTCTTCTGTCTCTAAGGCATAACATCAGGCTTTGAAGTATGACTGACATAACTCTTTACATTTGTTTTTTTTAAAGTGTGTGTTTTTCATGATTTGATGAAGGTTACAAATCCTATTTTTTTCTTTTTTTTTGTCCTTTTCTGGAAGGAAATCTCTTTAAAAGTCTTTGAGAATGAAAACTGACTTCATAGAATACTTGCATTGTAGGAAATACTAATACTGCCCTCAGTTTTCTTCCTATCAGTCTCTTGGGTCCATATCAGAGGTGATACCTAATTTAAGCAAAGCTACTCCAGCGTTAAGTAACTATTTGTAGTGATGAAAAGGTAATGTGAGGGTTTTGGTAATGTCCTGTTTGATTTTTCTGCTCATAAGATCTGAGTGCATTCACTAATTTAACCAAACTTCAACAATCATTCTTCGTAGCTCACCAAACTGGAGATAGACAGTGATGTCTTCTCTGCAGCACTGCAGCGCTGAGGGCTGTTTGTTGAATCAACATTTTGATGACATTATATTTCTAAACTAATTGAGAGGTACTGATTACAGAGCTCTTGAAGGGTAGAGCAAATTAAACATGTAAAAGATCATTACAGTTCTGCTGGCTTACATTCACTGTTTTTTGGAATGAGGAGTGTCTAGGTGCTGCATCTTAATGAATGTGTTTACTTACAGAAAAGGAAAAGAAGTCCCTCCCTCCTTCAAACAGTTTTTCAGCAGCTCACTTGCTTTGATGCAGATTAATCTTTCGGGAACTAAACTCCCTCCTGAGCCTCTAAAGTAAGAACTTAATTTCATTTCTTGCTACTGCCTGAAACCTGCTTTGCATTGTTGTTATGTGAGTGCCTTGTATAAAAAATGAAGGGAAAGGATTCTTAGGACTTTTTGTTTTGCTTTGCTTTTCCATTGTACATTATTGATATTGATCACACGTTCAGAAATGTTGTTTCCATCTCACAGTTGAGAGTATTAATCCTATTTTTCTCCTGTGAAAATGTCACAGCTGTTTAGCTTCCACTGACACTTTTTTTGTGTGATGTATTTCTTACTTTGTGGCTTACGTACAAAACTTTGCTTCACAGTAGAATAGGATTATGCACTCGTGTGAGTGCCATTCCTTTGAGGCTGTATTATGAAACCGAACCTCTTGAAGTGGTTCTTTACAGTGAGGGTGGTGAGACACTGGCACAGGTTGCCCAGGGAGGTTGTGGATGCTCCCTCCCTGGAGGTGTTCAAGGCCAGATTGGATGAGGCCTTGAGTAACCTGTACTAGTGGGAGGTGTCCCTGCCTATGGCAGGGGGCTGGAACTAGATGATCCTTGAGCCTTCCAACCTTACCATTCTATGATTCTATGATTCTGTGTGAGGAGGAACCTGTTGCACAGAGCTTTACCTTCCTGTTAGGGGGAGAGATGAGGGCACCAAGTTGGATGTGTAATTGAAAATCAAGCCTGCATACAGAAAAAAATGTAGACAACATGCGGATAGCTGAGTCCCAAATTCCCTCTACTGATTGTTATTTGCTTTCTTTCTTATCAGTTTTCTTTAGACCAGCAGTCATGGTCTGTGTAGTTGCACATACCAGCTCAGTTTAAAGAAACTGCTTCATTGGTGCAGCCAGCTAAAGGAGATGAACTTGCTTGTACAGTGATGGATCTGTTAATATGTCAAACCTTTCAAAGAATCACTGAATGGTCTGGGTTGGAAGGGACCTCCAAAGATCATCCAGTCCAAACCTTTCCACAGTCAGCAGGGGCATCCTCAACTAGATTGGGTTACCCAAAGCCCTGTTGAACCTCACCTTGAATCTCTCCAGGGATGGGGCCCCAACCACCTTCCCAAGCAACCCGTTTCAGTGTTCCACTACCCTCATGGTAAAGAACTTGTTCCTAACATCCAATCTAAATCTTTCTTCTCCAGTTTGAAGCCATTGCCCCTAGTTCTGTCATCACAGGCCTTTGCTAATACTCAATCTTTCAGGGAAGAGATTTGCTAATAAAGATCTTCTGAGAGGGTACCACATAGAGGGGTGGAGAAAGGGTACTTTTAGTTCTTGTACCTAACAAGTATCATTAATGTTCCATCACAACCCACTTTCTTTTTTTGCTTCTTTTTTTTCTTTCTTTCTTTGTTCCCTTCGCCCTCTGACCCCCTGCTCCCTTTGATTTTTCCTCTCTCTAACTGTGTGAGGCAGTTTGTACTCTTTTTCCTTGTTTAAGTGTATATTGGCATTTTTGTTCACTTACAGACACTGCCAAAAACTGTAGTTTGATCTGCCAGTGCTACCACAAGACAAGTTTCTGATATGCTTCTCATGTAGATGCTAATTACAAGGCCAGTTTTTGCATTCTGCATCTAGCACAGTTGACAAGACCTTTCCACGTCTTGCCATATGTGTGACAGCAGCTAAGCACAGTCATGTCAGCATTTAGTGCCTTTGAATGCTAGTGACTTTTCATGACAAAAAAAAATTAAGAAACCATGAGATTTTTCTGAAGATGAGTTTATAGGAAAGAGGCTAAGGGGGGAAAAAAAAACCAAACCCTTTTTATTTCCTCTGAAGAGAATCAGTTTGAAGCAGCACTGTATCTCTTTTTTTAATCTACATTTTTCTATGGTTGCACTGTGTTCTTTTTGTTTGACCTCAAAATGTTTAGGAGGTTCTTTGCAAAGTTAGCAGCATCCAGACTAACTTTTGAATGAAAGCTTTTGGAGGGAGGAAACAGACAAGGGGTGTCTAAAAATTGATAAAAACTACTGCAAAGCTTTCATGTTGTGTGTTTTTTCTTTTTTTTCCACAGTCTGTATATAAATATGTTAAGTAAATAAGCACAAGATACTTGCCTTTTTTTTAAGAGCAGAAGTCTGATTAAGAGTTGTACCTGCAAGGCAGGTGTTTAAATATGTTTAGATGAAAAACCTATCATAGAATGGTAAGGTTGGAAGGGACCTCAAGGATCATCTAGTTCCAACCCCCTGCCATAGGCAGGGACACCTCCCACTAGTACAGGTCACTCAAGCCCTTGTCCAACCTGGCCTTGAACACCTCCAGGGAGGGAGCAGCCACAACCTCCCTGGGCAACCTGTGCCAGTGTCTCACCACCCTCACTGTGAAGAACTTCCTCCTAACATCCACTTTCAATCTCCCCTCTGCCAGTTCAAACCCATTGCCCCTTGTCCTGGCATTGCAAGACCTTGTCAATAGTCCCTCCCCAGCCTTCCTGTAGACCCCCTTCAGATACTGGAAGGCTACTCTAAGATCTCCTTGAAACCTTCTCTTCTGCAGGCTGCAGAGCCCAAATTATCCCAGGGCATGCACATTTTATCTGTGGCTTTTACATGCCACTTGCATAGCAACTGTGTAGGCAAATGGCTCAGCAAAATGGATTGTTTTTTGTCTCCATGCATTAGTAATTTGGGTTCTGGTGCATTGCTTTTGGCTGAAATGAAGTTTGGGAAGGAAGTCCATCTGTTTCTCTGTTCAATTGCTAATTCAAAGCAGCATCTATTCTAAAGATACTAGAAGGTATACACAGATTGTGTTTGCTTCCTAAGACACATGCTGTTGTGCTTTCTGATTTGATAATATTAATGCAGATATGGTGCTGACACTAACTTTTATATGTGAGAACAAACTTCTGTAAGGCTTTAAAGGTTGATTTATGAAAGACATAGAATCACAGAATGGTAAGGTTGGAAGGGACCTCAAGGATCATCCAGCTCCAAACCCCTGCCATAGGCAGGGACACCTCCCACTAGTACAGGTCACTCAAGGCCTCCTCCAACCTGGCCTTGAACACCTCCAGGGAGGGAGCAGCCACAACCTCCCTGGGCAACCTGTGCCAGTGTCTCACCACCCTCACTGCAAACAACTTCCTCCTAACATCCAGTCTAAATCTCCCCTCTGCCAGTTCAAACCCATTGCCTCTTGTCCTGGCATTGCAAGACCTTGTCAATAGTCCCTCCCCAGCCTTCCTGTAGCCCCCTTCAGATACTGGAAGGCTACTATCAGGTCCCCTCGAAACCTTCTCTTCTCCAGGCTGCAGAGCCCCAACTCTCTGTCTGTCCTCATAGCAGAGCTACTGCAGCCCTCTGAGCATCTTGGTGGCCTCCTCTGGACCCGCTCCAACACTTCCATGTCCTTCCTGTGCTGGGGGCTCCAGAACTGGACACAGTTCTGTGTCGTCAATCATTGCTCTACTCCTCTGCCTCTCTGTCTGAAGACAAAGGATAACATTGTCTGGGAGTATCACTTTAGAATCTACAAATATGTCTTGTGTTGCAGAAGGGGAGAATTGTGAACTACTTGAACACAATGCAGCGTTTGAGCGTTGGAGGCCCTGGGCCTGGCTGAAGTGGCTGGCTCTGCTGCATCTTGCACGTATCAAAAACCTAATGTCTTCCTGAACTTGAAAATCAGAGTTAGGGTCACACTGCAGAACTCTCCTTTTGTAATCATTTGATGGTCTTTGAAGACAAATACTGAAGAAGATTAATCAGTGATGAACATTATTAAACATTGATGTAGCATTAGCTTTGCAGTTTATTATTAACCTCACATCCCTGTGGTTTCTAACGCTGGGAGTGCTCTAAGTGTGGCAGGTTTCTGGAGCTGTTGTCGTTTAGGCATTAACTGCTCAGCTGGTGTGGTTTTGTTTTCAATGTTTTGGGTTTTTTTATTATTATAGATGTGTTAACCTGTGATCCCTTAGGTGATGATGTAATGCTCCCTTTTTTCTTTTCATTTTTTAAAAAAATGGTCTCAAATTGATCTCTTTCAGAGCGCTTTTATTAGGCCTGGCTTGCAATCACAATCTGAAGGAGGTGTCTTTAGATCTCAGTAGCTGTGAGGTAAGGATTATTTATGAGGATGTGTTAAAAAATGCAGTGATGTGGAGTTCAAGTTCCTGTGCAATCCACTGGGAGAGATGTTCTTCCTCTGTAGTAAAAAGTTGTGGGAAAGGTAGAACTGAGAGAAGCAATTGTGGTATAAATCAACTGCTGTGTGTTACAACATCCTAAATAGTGAACACAGAGGTTCAAGGCATCTGACTGGCAAAACTCTCCTTGCAGTGTTCCTGTCCTAGATGCTTGTCAGCTTCTACTGCTTGACAGCTTCTGCTTTCTGTGCTGTGATTACTCAGGACAGTGCAGTAAGACTTTCCAAGGTGCCCAAATCTGAATGGGTCACAGGGAGCTGCATGGCCTGAAGGCATGTCTGAGGTTTGATTGTCTTCAGAACCAGAGACCTGTTTCCACTTTTGCAGATGTGCTTTTTAACCTTAAGAGAAATTCTACTTTCCTAATCAATTAGTTCAGGCCAGTAGGGAACTCTGCTAAAAGTTGATTAAAGAATGTCATTAACATAAGAGGCACTGTGCAAATGGTTTTAAATATCTCAGGAATAAATAAAAAAACATTTGTGACACCTTGATTTTTTTGCTTTATCTTGTTTTCTCTTGCTTCTCTGTGCTTTGCTGTGCACTTTGTGCACTCAGGATTGTCCATGTTCTTGCAGGATGATACCTGTGTGGCTACAGCTTATGGCAAAAGGTCAGCGATGACCCTGGGGAGCCAACGAGGCAAAGTTACATAGAGAACTACTGAACACTTTAAAAAAATTACATGAACCAGCTTAGTTTGGCTCAGGCCTTCTCTACCTTTCCATTTTAAGCTCAAAAACCCCCTCTCACTTGTTAAGCATATCTTTCCATCATCTGAGTATTAACTGTTCTAGAGGTGACTTTCAAATGCAGTGGTTTCCCTTTAAGTAGAAGACATGAAATTTGATTACCATCTTGAAGTGCCTTTGCCTTAGGTTTGTGATTGATTGCTTTTGGAATGTGCATGAATTTCCTTGTGAAGGGGGAAAAAAAAACCCCAAACATCATTGTGGGTGCACTTCATAGTTTGGTTTTGATATTTTATACTTTAAAAAAAAAATAGCATTACTTTAAAGAGCACTACATGCAAATTGCAAATAAAAAAAAGCTTTCAAGTCAAATACACATGGTCCTGACTTCTGAGCAGAGAGATCAGACAGATGATAATTTCTCTTTGAGACTGGGGGGAGGAAAAAGGGAGGAGTGATTAAAGTAACAAAAATAAAGTCCTGTAATCACAACCTTCAGTGAATAAGTCAGGAAAACACAAATATAAGTAATGAGAGAAAAAATTAGCATGTAAATCATCAAGGACTGGCAAGAGGGAAAACATTGCCCTTTCATTAAGTAACCCTTGGAATGGGATATGGAAAAGCCCTTTGAAAGGTGATTGGCTTAATTGGACACCAAAGCATATGTGGTAATGACTGACTCTAATGACAGAAATGAAGGGAGGAATTGTGCCCAACTCTGTTGCATTCCCCTAGCTGGTTCCTCCAAGCTGACAGCACTTCCTTAGATCATTCCCTCAGCATTTTTTCACATCACTGAGCTTTATCAATTCTCATGTGCTTTTGAAAGAAGTTATGCTTCCTTCATCAAGTGAGCTGATGTGCCAGGATCTGGGAGTACTTGTAGTGCAAGGTCTTGCTCCACCTCTCCCTAGCTCTCTGAGCTGGGCAGGCTACTCTGTACCCAGAAACAGAGCTGTGGGAAGCGTGGAGCTAGTGACTGCACTACTGCCAGTTCCTACAAGCACACACTCTTTAGAGGGCTACAAAACTGATGCCTCAGCTTTTCCTGCATTGGGCAGACCATACTCAACTCTGGAAGGATAAATCTCTCTGTTCCTTCCCTATCCCACCACTTTTCATTTGCTTCCATAATTTTTTTGGTATATTAACACCAAGCTTAATCACTTTATATTGTTTGGTTGTTTTATATTGCTATGATTTTTACTGTGAAAACTACATTTTTATTCCTACCTGCTCAGTGCTGATGTATTTCACTCTTTTCCCTTCTGCTTCCCTTAGCTTGGTCACTGTGTAAGTACCCTCCATGCTTTACCTTAATTATTAAAGCAGTAAGCAGCTTTGTTTACATTTCCTATATTGGTATCTCATAGCTTTGAACACACTTGGCATTTTTAATTGTTGAAAGGTTGTTCTTCATTTTTTTGGTGAAGAGCTTCTACTTGTTACTCTCAGAAGTATGTCATGTAGAAGGCATTGCAGGTGGTGTTTTTTTTTTCATTATCACTGTCCATTTTGGCAAATAGCCCTTCAGTTAATCTCTGCTTTTAAAAATATGAAGTGGTATTTTAATATAGTTGCAATGCATTTTGATCCTAAAAGTCAGGATGTTTTCATCACTCTCCCATGAAATAGATATCACCACATGTGCACATGAAATGTTTGTCTGTTGGAGAATTTGAGTATAGTTACTGGTACCAGACTGAAAGCTGCTCCATTTCAACCCTCAAAGTATACATAGCATAAGCATTTGGATTCTGTTGTGAGTATAATCACAGAATGTTAAGAGTTGGAACAGTCCTCTAGAGATGATCAGGTCCAACCCCCTTGCCAAAGCAGGATCACCTAGGGCAGGCTGCACAGGAATGCATCCACCTGTGTTTTGAAAGGCTCCAAAGGAGGAGATCCTACAACCTCTCTGGGCAGCCTGCTCCAGTGCCGTCTCACCTTCACTGTAAAGAAGTGGCTCCTCATATTGAGGTGGAACCTCCTGTGTTCTGGTTTGTATCAGCTGTTCCTTGTCTTGTTGCTGGGCACCAACACCACTGGCACCTTCACCTTGAATCCTGCACCACAGATATTTATAGACTTAAATAAAATCCCCTCTCAGTCTTCTCTACTGTTCTTTAAATCATAGAATGGTAAGGTTGGAAGGGACCTCAAGGATCATCCAGTTCCAACCCCCTGCCATAGGCAGGGACACCTCCCACTAGCACAGGTTACTCAAGGCCTTGTCCAACCTGGTCTTGAACACCTCTAGGGATGGAGCAGCCACAACTTCCCTGGGCAACCTGTGCCAGTGCCTCACCACCCTCACTGCAAACAACTTCCTCCTAATATCCAGTTTCAATCTTCCCTCTACCAGTTCAAACCTATTGCCCCTTGTGCTGTCATTGCAAGACCTTGTTCCTCCCCAGCCTTCCTGTAGCCCCCTTCAGATCCTGGAAGGCTACTCTAAGGTCTCCTGGAAACCTTCTCTTCTCCAAGCTGCAGAGCCCTCAACTCTCTGAGCCTGTCCTCACAGCAGAACTGCTGCAGCCCTCTGAGTATCTTGGTGGCCTTTCCTGGACCCACTCCAACAGTTCCATGTCCTTCCTGTGCTCTGGCCAAGTTGTTGAGCTGCTTCTTAACCAATCTCATATCTGAGACTTTCTAAGAAGTGAAAAATCAAGTATTTTTAAAAAAATACTTCTGAAGATATTTGTGGTTCCTTACTTATAAGACAAATATAGGATGAAAGAGACTATTCACAGAAATATCAGCAAGTTGATTCAGGGTAGTTACCTAAGTCAGCTGAGTAAAATGCTACTCACTTTTGATGCACAGGTGGTGAAAAGGCTTTTTCATGTTTGAAAGAGCTTTCTGTGGTTTATTAGCAAGGAGAGCAAAACTGGAAAACACAAAAAATCCATTTTTTGGTAGAACTTACCCCTCTTTTCCTTAAATCTTTCTAAAGTGAAATGCACTTTATATAGTTTGCTGCCTGAAATAGGCAACATTTTTTTGCTTATTCAAAATAAGTTTAGGAAAAAAGTTTCATTGGTTAATTCAGTGGCATTAGTAAGTAAATTTGTGAGTCCTGATAACTTTAATTCTTAATGTTGATGTTTTGCCCTAGGTGATTTAATTATTTTTTAAAATTTAATTAAATCCTGGTAGTTATCTTAATGGTATAATAATTGATAATTCTCATCTAGACATTTCTGTTGTTTTTGCTGTTTATACCTGTTTTTAAAATTAAGAATAAAGTACATCACTGATTTCTGTTAGTTATGGTCTCTTGTGGCCATTTTGCTATTAGATTTAATTTTTCCTTTGCAGTAACAGGGAAATGATTTGGTTTTGTTAATTTGCTACTCATCTTTGGGCACCTTAGCATTGAGCTGAAACAAGGATGCTCACTATAAGCCTTGACTGAAGTGGAATTCAAGAGTGATGCATGCTTATAGGCTAGGTTTAGTTTATTTCTTTTTCTCACTGGCTGCTGTAAATGTTCTGACCTTTTCGTGTAGAGAACCTGCACCAAACTCCTGCAGTCATTGCCTGACACAAGTGCCAGAGGATTTGTTGTGTCTGCACCATTTAAATCCTTCCCTGATTTAACTGCTGAGCAGTAATTTTGAGAGAGAGTCTCCCATTTTTTTCATTTCTATGTCAATAGTGAGAAGGAAGGATGGCAGCAGCAGGAATGTGTGCATAGGCTGTCATGTTGATGTCTGTAACTTGTGTTGCTGCTGATTTTACTGCTGCTAGTGCCTTCTGTATTCCCGAAGCTCCTACCACTGTTTTCTGTGTGATCTTGAAACTGTAATTAGTTAGTAAAAATGGATCATGTTTTGTCTCTAGTTAAGATCTGGAGGTGCACAAGTCTTGGAAGGATGCATAGCAGAAATACACAATATCACCAGCCTAGATATTTCAGACAATGGTAAGTACACAGAACAGGAATCAGAGGGTCATACAAGTCCAGAATCTGAGCAAGGCATGGTGTAATCAAGGATGGACATTCTTGCTTTATGGTCATTGGCCATATTGATTATGCAAATATCTCAAATCAAGAACTCTTACTGCTATAAAGTTGATGAGAAATGTTTATAGACTAACTATGCCCTCAGAAATGTTGCTCTTTGAGATAGACGTAACACAGCAGAATAAATTGATGGCAGCATCTTATTAGATGTAGAGGCAAATGGGTTGAAGTATCACAGCATCACCAAGGTTGGAAGAGACCTCAAAGATCATCAAGTCCAACCCATTCCCACAGCCCTCCAGACCAGACCATGGCACCAAGTGCCACATCCAAACCCACCTTGAACACCTGCAGGGACGGTGACTCCACCTCCCTGGGCAGCCCATTCCAGCAGTCAGTGAGTACAAGAGGATGAGAAGCTAAATGAGGAATGCAGTGAAAGAGGAAAGGGAAAGGCCAGATACAGAATGAAGGTGAGGTCTGGATACTAAAGAAGCAAGAGAGGGAAATTTGGAGCAAATGGGCAGCCAGCTTCACAACAGTGAATTCTTAGAATCTTTGGAAAAGTCCTGGACTGTTCCTGCTTTGGAAGTTGTTTTTTTTTATAGCTGGGAGTACCAGCTGAGTTTTCATCTTGGAAACTGAAATTGTAGATGTATGGGATTGAAGAATTTGCTGAGTCTGCCTCTCTAACAACCAGATGAGGAAGTAATTCAGACAGAGATTCCTAGTACAGTTGAATGCTCAAAAAGAGTGGGATAAATTGGCAAGTGGAAAGCTTTAGGGATCTACTGACTCAGCCCAAATACGTGAACAGATTTGTTACTATAAATAAAGAAAGATATTTGACATCTAAATTGTCCTGTGGATCTGAGTCCTAAGTCATTGTAATCTAATGACTTCAAGAACACCATTAGTTTGGGAATCCAATACTACAACCAGTTATTTTTTCAGACTCAGGACCAGAATAAAATATGACTTGTTTACCAGGTCACTTTTCTTTTTCCTAGCCTGTTATATTAACCTTTTTGCACTTTAAGACTTTGAGACCTTGTTGGTGCACAGTTCTGCAATTAGCACAGTCTCAGAATTCTACAAGGGACTTTAAACTCTGCCTGGCAATGCAAGGAACTACCTTTGGGTGGTGAGACTGTGGATAAGGGACTGTGTTTCTCTTCTGTGTTTCAGAGGGGTGCCTCCAATGGCTCATTGGCTTAGAGATTTAAAGGGCTCGTTTTGGTGACAGCATTTGTTGTGACAAAGTAACAGAGGAAAAAAAAAAAAAGAGAAAAAGAATTACAGAAGAATGGAAATGTCTGTAGAGCTCCTGGAAATTAGTACTCTGATATAATTACTTGAATGTATATAGCCTTGTTAATTGGACCCTGCCTGGGTCTTTTGTGAAAATGTATTTTAATTCTTAATCTAATCTGATTCTTTACAGGCCTAGAATCTGATCTCTCGACCCTTGTAGTCTGGCTCAGTAAAAACCGATCCATAAGACACTTGGCCTTAGGCAAAAACTTTAACAACATGAAATCCAAGTAAGGCTTTTCTTGCTTCTAAATAACAAGAGAATGAATGAGGAGAAGCTGCTGAATTCACCACCTTCCTAACTTTTTTTTTCTCCCTCAGAAATCTCACTCCAGTGCTTGACAATTTAGTTCAGATGATTCAAGACGAGGATTCAGTGAGTATCCTTATGCCTGCTATCACTCTGTGTGTGTTTGTTCCCTCACATCCTATTTCATTTTCATCACTGTGCTAACTTCCTGCCTAAGGTATGATCATGGCCCTCCCACAGACTCATCCTTGTTTTGGGGTTTATTGTTTTGAAACATTAATTTGGGTTATGTGAAGCGTGTAGGGAAATGTTTCTTCAGTCAGTCTTAGGATCTGTGCTTGTTGGAAAATATTCATTTCAAGTAGTTGGATGGGCTTAACCTAGGTGCTTTAGATGCAAATTACACAGCCCTGTGGGCACAAGTTTTCAAAACTTTTGTGTCCTGATAGGAGACTGCAGCAGTAGAGTTCTCTGGTGGTGGTACTCCTTCAATAACAGAATTTTGGGGTTTTGGGTTTTCACATTATTCAAATGCACTATTTGCTGATAGCTGTTCTTGGGTGTTAGCATGTTTGGGGTTTTTTCCTTGATAAAATGAAAAATCACTTCAGTCATCTCCCAGAACTCCTTTTGCCTTCAAAAGATGCAAATAAACTGTTCCCTGTGCTGTTCTTTACTTATTCTAGTGCATTAACCACTGGAGCAGTTTCATAAAACCCTTTCAGAGTGCCTTGCTGGGATCCTTGCCCACTTTCTTCATCTCCATCCTCTCTCCTCATTCTAAAAGACTTTCATGGTTGGGTTTGTGTTCTTGCCTTACTTGACATCCTAGTTGGCTGGAAGGGAATCTTATTTAAGATGCACTCTTACTCTCATGCTTGCCAATTTTTTTTTATTCATCTATTCTTAGTCCTGTGTTTCCCCTTCATTCCCCATGCAAGGAGCAAGCAAGCTCCACTTTGCTCATTCTCCAGAGATAACTGACTGTACACTTCAGCTGCCTGAACACTTGCTGTTCCTGCTGTCTTTGCTGTCTCACCTCCAAGTTCATGGTCTCCACATTAACCCCTTGCTTTTCTCCTCCCATCTATTTATGTACCCTGAAATTCACTGGAGTGTTTTTTAACAGGGGTTCTGATGTCTCCTTCCATTAAGTAGTATTAGACCCTTATTCTGTGGTCATCTTTTCTTACAACTTCCTTATATTTGAAGTAAATTTTTAGAGTACTCCTCTCTTCTCTCTGTATCCTCTTAATCTGAATTAGTGATACATTTTTTTTTCTCTTGATTCTTTGCCAGCCTTCTCACCTTATTCCTTAAAACGTGGGCTGTTAGTGTCACACAGTGAAGTGCTGCATATGGGCATCTGAGATGACTCTCATTGAGTCAGTGCCTGTCATGAAGGTAGTAAATCACACAGAGCAGCACAAGTCACACAGAGCATCACACTAACTGTGTTGGTAGATGACTGTATTGCTGCTTATGCCAAACTAGCCTTTTAATTCTGCACTGTGTGCCCACCTGCTCCTGTTCTATCTGTAAAGGGGATGGTGCAGGGCTGGTTTTCCCTTCTCTCCTTTGCCTGTTGATATCATTCTGATGGGTGGTATCATTCCATCACACAGCACCTGCTACTTCTCTTTGGATATTTGTCTCTTCTGAATCTGGAAGACTCTCACAGAGTCATAGAATGGGAAGGTTGGAAGGGACCTCAAGGATCATCTAGTTCCAACCCCCTGCCATAGGCAGGGACACCTCCCACTAGCACAGGTCGCTCAAGGCCTCCTCCAACCTGGCCTTGAACACCTCCAGGGAGGGAGCAGCCACAACCTCCCTGGGCAACCTGTTCCAGTGTCTCACCACCCTCGCTGCAAACAACTTCCTCCAGTTTCAATCTCCCCTCTACCACTTCAAACCTATTGCCCCTTGTCCTGTCATTGCAAGCCCTTGTCAATAGTCCCTCCCCAGCCTTCCTGTAGGCCCCCTTCAGATACTGGAAGGCTACTCTAAGGTCTCCTGGAAACCTTCTCTTCTGCAGACTGCAGAGCCCCAACTCTCTCAACCTGTCCTCAGAGCAGAGCTGCTGCAGGCCTGTGCTGGTTTGAGGCTAATTAGAATATTTTAATAGACAAAATTACACTATAGGCTGTGAAAGGAAAACATCCTGATGTCTACTTCACTC
>VWZE01020048.1:404756-415019 GCA_013396675.1 Eubucco bourcierii
CAGAGCAAAGGGGCACAATCCCCTCCCTTGCCCTGCTGCCCACACTGCTCTTGATGCAGCCCAGCACACAGTTGCTGTCTGGGCTGCACTCAAACTGCAGGTTCATGTTGAGCTTTTCATCACCCCAGACCCCCAGGGCTTTTTCCTGAGGGCTGCTCTCAGCCATTCCCCACCCAGCCTGGAGTTGTGCTTGGGATTGTGCCTATCCAGGTGCAGGACCTTACACTTGGCCTTGATGATCTCCAGAGGTCCCTTCCAATCCCTAACATTCTGTGATTCTGTGTACTTTGCAGCCCAGATCCTGCTCTGCCCTAGAACTGTTTAGCCTCATACTCTTTTCTAAAAGATATTTTTTTTTCTGTGTGGACTAAATGAAGAAATTACTCAAGCTCTAAAACATAGCTGGGATTTGTTAGAAGTTAATTATTCCCTTAGCAGTGATATGAAATTCACATGCCTAGGCCTGCAAAACAGATGATCTTATTCCTTTTTCCATATTCCTTTTAAAAAAAATATTATTAATAGGCAGTGAATTCATCACTCTGTAGAAAAGAGTCATGAGTGGAGCAGAATTTACTACAAGGCAAATAAGGTGATGAAATGTAGGACTGGTGTTACACATGCTGTATGTAGAGGGAGAGACAGGAGGGTTTTGAGACATCTATTAGCCTCTGAGCACCCCTGAAATGTAGCATCCTTTAAATAGAGATGTTTTGCTGAGGGTATTGATGTGTTATGTGTTCTGAAATTACTGAATTGTCAAGTGGGTAGAGAAATGTAATCTGTTACAAGACTGTTAATACAAAGAAGAATGAAGGAATATTTAGACTTCCAAGGAAACAGAGAGAAAGGAAATGTGAAGATAAATACTGCACTGATGATCAAAGTTGAAAAGGCAGCTTTACATTTTTGGGGTTTTGCCCCTAAGTGCTGGTTAATTCTTAGATTACAATGCAGTAGCATTCCAATATAACCCTGTCTGCCTGGAAGGTCACCAAGTACAGAGCCTTTCTTAGGCTAATGGTCTCCAAAAGCTCAACTTCTGTGCCTGTGTGTTCATGAAATCTCCTTGCTTTTCATTTTTCTTTCCCTTCCTCTGTGTATATGTCTCTCTGTGTGAGGGAGTGTGCACTAAACCTTTGACTAAATTGCATTTAGCATATAATTACTAGCATGAGAGTTGGCAATTGCAGATTTCAGTGAATGTGGTGTATTAAATGTCAATCAGCAGCAGAGAGCCTGGAAAATCTACCTTTGTTTCTTTTTAACTAAATAAATAGCCCACCTGCCAGGTAATACTCAGGCAATCAGCAAGTTCTGTCATTATTACCTGTCTTTGGGATTGACATCTTTGAGATTAAAAATTTTTCTCCATGCTGGTGGACAACCAGCCATTCAGTGGTTAGTTTTAAATGAGATGATGTAACTGAGGCTGTGGAGTTTGCACAGTTCTTCTGGAGATGGCTAGGAAAAAAAGCAGTTACTTTTCTGGCTGTGATGAAGTAGGCAGTTGGACACTGTGGAAGCACAGGGACCTTACTGACTCCATATGAGCAACTACCTGGCACTGCCAGCTGTATATTACCATGTTTGCATTGGGGAAAGAACACTGAAATCTTCCATTAAGATTTAATGGAAAATGTTGAGCAGTACTGATGAGGAATCAGTGTGTTTGGCAGTTCCAAAGACTGCTGTCCTTCCCAGAGTGGTGTTCCATGTGATAAGCAACTGATGGGAGAGGAGATGAAAGAACTTTGGAGTTCCACAGTAGTTGTTTGCCACTGGAGTTAGTGCATTTAGTGAAGGAAGTGGAGTTGACACAACTGAAATGGTCCACTTCTAAGTGCTCAGAAATCACAGAATTACAGAATGTCAGGGACTAGAAAGGACCTCAAACGCTCATCCAGTCCAACCCCCCTGCCAGAGTAGGATCACCTAGACCAGATCACACAGGAATGCATCCAGGTGGGTTTTGAATATCTCCAGAGAAGGAGACTCCACAACCCCCCTGGGCAGCCTGTTCCAATGTTCTGTTGTCCTCACAGTGAAAAAATTCCTCCTCATGTTTACATGAAGCTTCCTGTGCCTCAGCTTCTACCCATTGCCCCTTGCCCTGTCATTGGGCACCACCCAACAGAGGCTGACTCCGTCCTCCTGACACTCACCCTGCACATACTTATAAACATTCATGAGGTCACCTCTCAGCCTCCTCTTCTCCAAGCTGCAGAGCCCCAGCTCAGTCTCCCCTTGTAACAGAGATGTTCCATCTCCTTCATCATTTTTGTGACTCTATACTGGACTCTCTCAAGCAGTTCTATGTCCCTCTTGAAGTGGAGGACCCAGAACTGGACACAGTACTCCAGATGTGGCCTCACCATGGCAGAGTAGAGCGGCAGGACCTCTTGACTTACTAGCCACAGCCCTCCTAATACACTCCAGGATGGCATTGGTCCTCCTGGCTACCAGAGCACACTGCTGGCTCACGGTCAACCTCCCATCAGCTAGGACACACAGATCCTTTTCCCCTTTCACCAGGTCAGTCCCCAACCTATCCTGATCTCTGGGGTTGTTCTTTCCCAGGTGCAAGACTCTACATAGTTCTAACCATATATGTGTAGGTCTGGATGGAATGGGATAGGGCATTTAGTGGAGTGTTTGCAGACAGCTGAAGGAGGAGGAAGAGGTGTTTGCAGGGAATTAGTCTAATTGAAAACTGGAAGAATAATTGCCAGGTTTTAGAGAGCAGGAAGCTCTTTTGTTTTCACTTCCTCAGTTGAGATGTGTGGACATACTGGTGCATGTAGCATTTTAGATGTCAGTGTGTCATGCTAGCCAATTTGCATTCTGAGTTTAAATGCAACTTGTTGTCAAGGCCAAAACTCTATCTTTAGTCTCATATTGCAGAAAGCTGCAGAAATACTTGGCAAACAAATGTGTAAAATGTAGGGAACAATTCCTTGCATAAATAAATACGGAGATCTATGTTTGCTTTGTCAGCTTTTATTAGGAATTCAGCAGGTGTCTTCACATTCTTGTAAACACAGGAAGTTATTAAATAGTAAACTTTCAAAATTCATGCTCTTAGTTGCTCTCTGTTGCTGAATGTTTCTGTTTGAACTCAGATCTAATAGCACTGCCAGCAGGCACTGATGCTCCCTGTTCTCTTATGGTATAGGAAAAAGTAATCCAACCTCCTGTATGAAGGTCATTTAATTGCAATTTTTGCTTTTCAAAACCTTCACCTCAGTCTAATGGCAGAGAGGAATTAACAGCTAAAAGGAGCATGCATGTCTGGAGGTGTTCAAGGCCAGGTTGGATGAGACCTTGAGTGCCCTGTACTTGTGGGAGGTGTCCCTGCCTATGGCAGGGGATTGGAACTGGATGATCCTTGAGGTCCCTTCCAACCTTACCATTCTATGTCTCCAGTGAGTCCACTTACAAATGTGCAAAGATGTTCTTAGTACCTTCCACAGATGAGCTAGATGCATCTTATTTCTCCCTTCTGCTTTTTTATTCCTAAAGACATATAGTATCTGAAGGGGGCTACAGGAAGGCTGGGGAGGGACTATTGGCAAGGGCTTGCAGTGACAGGACAAGGGGCAATGGGTTTGAACTGACAGAGGGGAGATTTAGACTGGATGTTAGGAGGAAGTTGTTTGCAGTGAGGGTGGTGAGGCACTGGCACAGGTTGCCCAGGGAGGTTGTGGCTGCTCCCTCCCTGGAGGTGTTCAAGGCCAGGTTGGATGAGGCCTTGAGTGACCTGTACTAGTGGGAGGTGTCCCTGCCTATGGCAGGGGGTTGGAACTGGATGATCCTTGAGGTCCCTTCCAACCTTACCATTCTATGATTCTAACAAGGTTAAATTTCACTATTGAAAAATAATTTCTTTTGTTTTTCTTTAGGAATTACACTTTGAGATTCATGCCCATACCTATGAATGATGCTTCCCAAGCACTTAAAACAAACCCTGAGAAAACAGAAGAGGCACTGCAAAAGGTATTGCATCTACCACCAACAAACAGAAACAAACCCACAAAAAAAAAAAATCATTTTCAGTGGCTGAGATTTCATGCCTGGCTGAGTAAGAATTCTAAACTGCTTTCTTGATTGTTTGATTTGTGTGGTAATCAAGTGCTGCAAGAAGAGAGTGTAAGGTTCCAAAAGAGTGGCTGAAGTGAAGACTGATGGGATGCTATGGTGAAATATTAAAAAGTGATAACTCAAAATGTGTAAACCAGGCCTTGTGTTGCTGTATGCCTGACTATGAAAGGGGGAATTAGAAAGGAGCACATTTCTACATGTGTGCTTGTGCATGTGAGAGGAGGAATTGGAAAGCAGCACATTTCTACATGTGTGCTTGTGCATGTGAAAGGAGGAATTGGAAAGGAACACACTTGTACATGTGTGCTTGTGCATGTGAAAGGGGAATTGGAAAGGAGCACACTTGTACATGTGTGCTTGTGCATGTGAAGGGGGAATTGGAAAGGAGCACATTTCTACATGTGTGCTTGTGCATGTGAAAGGAGGAATTGGGAAGGAACACACTTGTACATGTGTGCTTGTGCATGTGAAGGGGGAATTGGAAAGGAGCACATTTCTACATGTGTGCTTGTGCATGTGAAAGGAGGAATTGGAAAGGAGCACACTTGTACATGTGTGCTTGTGCATGTGAGAGGGGAATTGGGAAGGAACACACTTGTACATGTGTGCTTGTGCACATTTCCTTGTGGGTATAGTTATTGATGGATGTTTTTCATTTTGGCATAAAAAGTGCAGTCAGTGCTGTAAGAGACAAAAGATGCTCTTTAATTTGGAGCAGGATGAAAACATTTACTGCCTGTGTTTTATATTGTGCACGTAAGAGTCACACACTGCATTGCTCTAAATAACTGCACCAACATGTTCTTTTGGATGAAGAGGTGTTGACAGTATCTGTAGCTGTTCCACTTAGCATCAGTTAAAACTCCCAACTGAGTTTAAGTATAGTAAATCTTACAAGCTCTGAGTGGGCCTCCTGCTCAATCAGAAAGCATATACTTCACATCTCCTTAATGAGTAGCCTTCCTTCAACCAGGA
Source organism: Eubucco bourcierii (assembly GCA_013396675.1). Lineage (NCBI taxonomy): Eukaryota > Metazoa > Chordata > Aves > Piciformes > Ramphastidae > Eubucco > Eubucco bourcierii. The sequence continues at coordinate 409,833 of VWZE01020048.1, forward strand.
TAAGGTCATAAAGAAAACCTCCTTACAGATAACTGATTAAAAAGCAAATGGCTGTGATTCTTGTTAGTAAAGAAATTCTAAGTGAAGTGATCCTCACAGGGAAAAGTGCTGGCAGTTAGTGGCTTTTTCTTTGATGTACAAAAACGGTGTAAATTCTGCTTTAAAAATTCAGAGTCATGGGGGATGGACATCTGCATTATGTTTAATATAATTGTAGATGGGTTCATAGCTAGAGTGATAGCCATGTCTTTGAAAACTGTATCATGAAGCTTCTGGACATGGGGAATTAAGTTCTTTGTGCTAATTAGGCATTCTGTCCAAAGAGATTTTGCTTTTATTCATTTTGAGGTTACTCAAATTGAGTTACTGAGTTTGTTTTAACATGTGCATGTTAGGCTTCCTTTACACAACACAAAAAAAATACTCTCAGAAGAAAGACAGCAATCTCAGGAGTGGTGCTGTGAATGCTGTTAATTCCATGCACATGAGAATGCCTGCATGGACTGAGCTGTCCTTGTCCACTGCAGAGACACCTGAGCTGTCAGGCTGACGTCCCAGAAGGCTCTGTAAGCTTCGGCATACCACAGCTTGAGTACTAGAGTGCTCCTGGCCCTGGTCCAGCACCAGATGGACATAGTAGCTAACCTCCCAAACTTCAGTGTCTTTGCAGCACACTTTACAGTGCAGACAAACTGGATAAACCCTGCATTACTGTGGTGCATGGGCAAAGTGTTGCAGTTCTTAACTGCTAACGCAGACCATCTCTGTCAGTCTCTGCTTCGCAACCTGCTGACCACTCCATCCATCTTGTTCTCATCTCTTCCTTTGAAACCAGATCCACCACCTTTGAAGAACCTCAAACAGTGTACTTAGCAGGGTGGTTTTTTCGCTTGGTAGAGCAAGCTTAAGGGGTTATTCTGTGTTTTAAAGCTGGCTGGTGGTAGGGGTTTACTGCTGATGGTGGGCTGTGACCAGCAGCTTTGGGTAGGAATCACTTACCTCTGAAAAGCACTTACATACTGTTCAGCCTGAAGTAAGAACTCGGGCATCTGTGTCCTTTAGGCACTTTTAGATACCTTATTTTCTCTCCAAATCACACCACTGTTTAAATGCCTGGTTTTGCAGCAGGCCAAATGGATCTAAAACAAATGAATCGACTATATTGTGTCATTAAGTTCTCTGCATCGGCACTTCATGGATAGAATCTCTTTAAACATTTCTCAAGCCTGGATCTGCTCCTTGTCAGCACAACTCACTAAATTGTTCAGAACAGAAGACTAGTTCAGAAACCACTGGCAAAGGCCCAGTGTTCAATGGTGTTTCACTGGTCAGTGAGTGAATGAATGTGACTATTAAGCACCGAGACACATAAAAAGGTTTACAAATACTTAAGCAGTTTTCCCTGTCAGTTCCCATTTCTGATACATCAGCAAAAAAAGAAAGAAAATTACAATATGGAGAATTGAATCAACTTCCTAATCTGGCTTTGTTTTTTAGATAGAAAACTACTTGCTTCGTAATCACGAGACCAGGAAGTACCTACAGGAGCAGGCCTACCGGCTGCAGCAGGGCATCGTCACCAGTACCACTCAGCAGGTGAGCACACATTTCCTACTGCCACTTCTTGCTGTCTTAGCTCTGCCTGGGACAGATTTCTCTTTTTCTGCCAGAGTAGCTTACACCAAAATGTGCCTTGTAATACTTTGTTTCATAGAATCATAGAATGGTAAGGTTGGAAGGGACCTCAAGGTTCATCCAGTTCCAACCCCCTGCCATAGACAGGGACACCTCCCACTAGCACAGGGCACTCAAGGCCTCATCCAGCCTGGCCTTGAACACCTCCAGGGAGGGAGCAGCCACAACCTCCCTGGGCAACCTGTGCCAGTGTCTCACCACCCTCACTGCAAACAACTTCATCCTTACATCCAGTCTAAATCTCCCCTCTGCCAGTTCAAACCCATTGCCCCTTGTCCTGGCATTGCAAGACCTTGTCAATAGTCCCTCCCCAACCTTCTTGTAGCCCCCTTCAGATCCTGGAAGGCTACTCTAAGGTGTCCTGGAAACCTTCTCTTCTGCATACTGCAGAACCCCTACTCTCTTTTGTAGCCTATCCTCATAGCAGAGCTGCTGCAGCCCTCTGAGCATCTTTGTTGTCTCCTCTGGACCCACTCCAACAGTTCCATGTCCTTCCTGTGCTGGGGGCTCCAGAACTGCACACAGGACTGCAGCTGGGGTCTGATGAGAGCAGAGTAAAGGGGCAGAATCCTCTCCCTTGCCCTGCTGCCCACACTGCTCTTACTGCATCCCAGCACACAGTTGCTGTCTGGGCTGAACTCACACTCCAGGCTCATGTTGAGCTTTTCATCACCCGAGAGCCCCAGGTCCTTTTCCTGAGGGCTGCTCTCAACCATTCCCCACCCAGCCTGGAGTTGTGCAGGCTTTTCCCTACTTCTTGTTTCCCAAGAAATAGTAATTACCAATGATGTATTTTTGAAAGGAAAAAAACAAACCAGTTTTGTGGGAGGGAGTTACCACATATAGTACTACTGTGTGGAGAAGCACCAAAATATTTATGGGAGAGCTACTGTTGGAATCAGGAAAGAGTTTAGTTCATTAGTGCTCAGAAGTCCATCATTTGACAGGCAGTGTGACAACTATCATCATGGACTATGCCAGTTATGGCATCTGGGTCAGTTCCAGTCTGAACCACCATGTAAACATACCCTTAAGTGCCACCAGAGCAAATAGTTTTAGAGAGTAAGTTGTGACCTGCCTTGGAATGCTTCAGAAAGGTCAGTATCATGGCAAGTGTTGCTTAGAGTGAGGGAACAAAGGGTAGTGGGAGTCTTCTCTGCTCTTTATATTTGTTTGCACCAGATGTGTTCCCATGCAAATGGAGACTCTAGCAGAGGAGAGGAATCATGGAAGGCACTGGTGGTAAGGGTCCACTAGAGGTCATCCAGTCCAACCACCTGCAGTAAGCAGGGACAGCCAACTAGAGCAGATTGCTCAGAGTCCCATCAAACCTGACCTTGAATGTTTCCAGAGATGGGACCTCCACTGCTTCCATGGGCAACCTGTGCCTGTCTTCCACCACCCTTCCTAATGTCCAATGTAAATCTACCCTACTCTAGTTTAAAACCATTCCCCCCTGTCCTAGTGCTGCAGGCCTTCATAAACAGTCTAAACAGCCCTTCCCCAGCAATCCTGTAGGCTTCCTTCAGGTACTGGCAGGCCACTGTAAGGTCTCCCCAGAGCCTTCTCTTCTCCAGGCTGCACAGCCCCAACCAGTTCTGTCAGTCTGTCTTTGTAAGAGAAGTGCTCCAGCCCTGTAATCATTTTTGAGGCACTCCTCTGGACCCTCTCCATCATTCCATGACTTTTTTGTGTTTGAGGGCCCCAGGACTGCACACAGCACTCCAAGTGAGGTCTTACCAGCCTAGAGCAGATTGGCAGAATCACCTCTCTCTGTTTTGTCCTTCAGCTAAGTCAATGAAACGTCTTTCTGTTGTCTGAAATAAAAATTCTTTTATTTTTTTAAACTCTTAATTCAAAGACTAATTTTTAAACTCTTAATTCAAAGACTCATTTTTAAACTTTTAATTCAAAGACTCATTTTTCTACCTGTGTTACTCACATGTAATGGGATAGATTTTTTTTTTTTATTAGTAGAATCTGAACTTACACTCTACCTCTTGATAAATTGCACATGGATATGTTTTTGTGCTAAAAACTGCAAGAACAGCATTGCTTTGTTTTGGTAATTTACCTGCTCAAGTGCCACCTTCCTCCCTCCCCTCCTCCTCTAGTAGTTAATAATCTCCATGTAGACACTTTTTTAGCCTGCTGGTTTTGCTTGTGCTTTTCTCCAGCAGCCATACATGCATCAAGTTTCAGTAAATGTAATTTGTTGTTCTTATGAAAGTAGAGTTAAAAAATGACACATTTCTATATAAAATTGAGTACAGTAAGGATGGCTTCTGAAACAGAGCTGGAAAAGATTCTCTAGTTAGAATGTGGAATTGCATTATTATTCCCAGAGTGTTCAGGGTTTTTTAGTCCAGATGTCCCAAGGAGACTTTCCACTGTCTAATAATTAATTAGCTTTTTGTACTTCAACACACACACACAAAAAAAAATCAACCACCCAAAAGCCTTTGAAGAGGAAGAGTCATGTGGAGCAGGAAAGGAGCATGCTGTGAAATGATTTCAGTTCTTGTTGCTAATGATATAAGCTACTAGAGCTGGAGACTTTATATGGTGATGACATGCTCTCAGATGTTGCTTCAAAATGTCAAATAGTCAGTCCTAATGGAGGCCATGTGGGCTAATAAAGACTTTTAGCTATTGTGTCTGCCTGCCCTGTGTAACTTAATCAAAACTGACTACAGGTCAACCATTCTTACTGGTTTGTCTTGGAAGGCTGCAGATGTACCACGGGCCCTGTTTTTGCAGCATCTTGAGTGACTTGTGTTGCAGATACAGATGAAACTCTGTTCATCCCACTGTGAAAGGTCTGATGAAACTTCTGCTTTGGTCATTCCCTTGAAACTGGGAATATTTACATTCTGAATGAATGTCCCAAAAGCCTGCACAGTTGCATTTTGCTTACACAGGAGACATCTCTGCTGGTTTTTGTTGAATGGGTAATGACAAAACTTTCTTTTCATAGAATCATAGGATGGGAAGGTTGGAAGGGACCTCAAGGATCATCCAGTTCCAACCCCCTGCCATAGGCAGGGACACCTCCCACTAGTACAGGTTACTCAAGGCCTCATCCAACCTGGCCTTCAACAACTCCAGGGAGGGAGCAGCCACAACCTCCCTGGGCAACCTGTGCCAGTGTCTCACCACCCTCACTGCAAACAACTTCCTCCTAACATCCAGTCTAAATCTTCCCTCTGCCAGTTCAAACCCATTGCCCCTTGTCCTGTCATTGCAAGCCCTTGTCAATAGTCCCTCCCCAGCCTTCCTGTAGGCCCTCTTCAGATCCTGGAAGGCTACTCTAAGGTGTCCTGGAAGCCTTCTCTTCTGCAGGCTGCAGAACCCCAACTCTTGTAGCCTGTCCTCATAGCAGAGCTGCTGCAGCCCTCTCAGCATCTTTGTGGCCCTCCTCTGGACCCACTCCAACAGTTCCATGTCCTCCCTGTGTTGGGGGCTCCAGAACTGCACACAGGACTCCAGGTG
>VWZE01020051.1:0-18655 GCA_013396675.1 Eubucco bourcierii
CAGAGGGTTGGAGCAGCTCTCCTATGAAGACAGACTGGGAGAGTATGGATTCTTCAGCCTAGAGAAGAGAAGGTTTCGAGGAGACCTGCTAGTAGCCTTCCAGTATCTGAAGGGGGCATACAGGTAGGCTGGGGAGGGACTACTGACAAGGTCTTGCAATGACAGGACAAGGGGCAATGGGTTTAAACTGGCAGAGGGGAGATCTAGACTGGATGTTAGGAGGAAGTTCTTTCCAGTGAGGGTGGTGAGGCACTGGCACAGGTTGCCCAGGGAGGTTGTGGATGCTTCCTCCATGGAAGTGTTCAAGGCCAGGTTGGACAAGGCCTTGAGTAAGCTGTACTAGTGTGGGAGGTGCCTATGGCAGGGGGTTGGAACTGGATGATCCTTGAGGTCCCTTCCAACCTTACCATTCTATGATTCTATTATCATGAAATAGGGCGCAGGTAAGAACCTTCAGTATCCACAACCCAGTTAAATGCTCTTAGCACTAACTTCTTGACTGCTCAGAGGTGGATTTTTAACTATATCAGAGGCAGGCAAGGTAGAGTCAACATTGCCTTATTCTGAACTGTCACCAATAGAATTATGGAATGCAACAACAGGTAGTCCACCTGTCTGACAGTAACTATGTTTCCACACTGAAATGTCCAGGACACATGCACTGAAATAGGTACTTGTGGTTGAAAAATACTCTTTTACATCATGCACCAACAGTTTTACAGCAGCAGTTCTGTGAAAATATATCAAAAGAATAAACCCTACGTAGAAAGCTCAGTAATGTTCCTAGGCACCAAGGAAACGTGACAGCTTTCCCAGAACAAAACTTTCCAACAGAGTGAGGCATAACAGTTTTCTGTAATGGAAACACAGAACATTTTCTATGCCTCTCTCTGCACTTGAGGAATTTCAGGTTGCTGGCCTCAGTTTAGAGAACACAAAAACTGAGGAATTCATTCATGTATCACTTTGCCTGTCCATGGGGGTCAATTACAATATTGGGCTAATACATGACTTGTGCTGAAGGCTAGTATCAAGTTTCCTGAAGTTTTTGGTCTAAACCTCTGGTTTAACCAAAAATGACAGTAAATAGAAACTTGACTGGGAGCTGTGACCGCAGAAAGGAGATTTTTTAAAAAAAAAATTTAAAAAAAAAAAAAGTTATTATTTTTTTCAAGTAGAAGTGAAAGGGGGTATGGAAAATCAGTAACTTAAGGATGAACAGCTTCTTTTTGAATCCCAGAGGATCTTACTTCCCGCATATCACTGACTCTTTTATTAGCTCTGCAATATTAACTGGCGGGACAGAAGAGGAAAGCAGCATTCATAGGCCCTGTTTCAAGTTCTGCCACAGATTTGCTTTTAGGACTTCAAATAGTTCATTCTATTTCTTTCTGTATTCCAAGTTTCCTCTTGTGCAAGATGGACAGGAGCCAGTATTGCCTACATAGCAAAGGTGCCAGAAAAATAAATTAATTTTTAAGGTGCTCTAAGGACCTGGGAGAGTTATGAACTCCAGAAGGACCATTCACTCTGAATGACAGTCTTGAGATCATTACAGTGGTAAATGATATATTTTTTGAGCATTATTGGTTTCATTAATGCTTAGAACATATCACATCATAGTTTTATTTGCTTTTCTGGCTCGCTGAGTAAGGAGCTTCTTCAAATGACAAGTCTTGTTTTAACAGGAAAACTGCATTAGATCGCTACAGCCTTGAGAAGGCAGGCTTCACCCACATCCTCAACGCAGCCCACGGCCAGCGCAATGTGGACACAGGACCAGAATATTACGACAACATGACTGTGGAGTACCATGGGGTGGAAGCTGATGATCTCCCCACTTTCCAGCTCAGCCAGTTCTTTTATTCAGCTTCTAAATTCATTGACAATGCACTTCAGGATGAAAGAAGTAAGCAGGGTGCCGAGAGGGGTTAAAATCAGTATTTACTCCATCTTATTAGTGTGATGGTTTGGGAGTTCCCTGCCCCCCACTTTGTAAAATGACCCAGACTAGAACTCAGCCGGCTGGAAGTTAAGTGATGAAGCTCTGTTTACAGCTTTGCACAATGTACAGCAGAGATATACACTATAGACAGAATATTTACAGAAATATACAAGTTAAAGGTAATACAGCAACACAACTCCCCTCCCAGAAATCAGAGACCCCAGGAGGGGCTCCCAACCACCCTTCCACCTTCTCCCCACCCCTGTACCTTACCCCAAGGTTTGCCTTACGTGCAAGGTAAATTAGGAGGATCAGCCAAGGGGGTTAGAAGAAAAGTGGTTAGTGAGGATTAATCAGCAGAGGAGCCAGAGCCCAGAAGCTGCTAGACCGCCCCAGCAGCTGTTGTTCCAGCAAGCGACAGAGAGAGACTGACTTATCTAATGTTTTGGTTAGTGTTCCCAAACAATTCTCCAGCAAGCCTATGAGTGCAGTAGACATCATGATGTTTTCCTTTCACAGCCTATAGTGTAATTTTCTCCATTAAAATATTCTAATTAGCCTCAAACCAGCACAATTATAAATATAGTACTACAGCATTCAGCCTTTGTGTGGAATGGAAACAAGTTCAACACAGTTTAAGACAGAACATAAAGTTAGCAGGAGAGAATCAGCTTAGAAGAAGGTAATGAACTAGGACCTGGCTCAAAAGCTCCTTTCCAAACTCTTGGATAAAAAACCACATCACAGCTTGCGGTAACATATCCTGTCTGAAACCAAGGTTTTGCTTTTCTTGTATTTATGAAGGAGTCAAAACATCAGAGACACAGATTTAATGAATTAGCTGTCATTTCCTCAAATTAGTTCCTCTTAAGAAAGGTTTCATGGATATTGGTTTCATAGAGGTGGGAGTGGAACAGGAGTACTCTGAAGAGATTCCAGACTGTCACTTCACAGCTCCACGTTTTGCAGCATTAGATTTACTCTACAAACACAAACCCCGCTTTCCTACCTGCCTATCAGATCACTCCAAGCTAGAACAGATTTCTCTCTCTGCCATCTTCCAAGTAGCAGGGGACCAAAGCAACGCTGACAGCAGAGATCCAGAAGCATTTCATTAAAGCCTTTGTAACTTCTCAGCTTGATTACTACAATGCATTGTTTGCTGACCTCCAGCAGTGTTCCCTCAGAAAGCTTTACACTGAGGTAAAATGCTACAGCCTAGGCATCAGACTGGCTTTCAATATTATTACTACTCCTTCCCCAAAAACAGTTTGGTTGATTGGTTGGTTGTTATTTTCGGGTTGTGGTTTCTTCTTTTGGGTTGTTTGGGGGTTTCTTCTTTTCTTTTTCCCCCCTCTTTTTCTTTTTCAATATCTCTACAGCACATTTTATCAGAAACCAGTTGAGAAACTTCCAAGACGTTCCTGCTCATCTAGAGAGACCTTAATATCAGAGGGTCACATTATGTTTCTAGGTTCGTGTCAGCTTCTGTTCTCAGCTGTTTAGCTCAGCTGTAACCAGCAACTACCTGGCTTGTCCCCAGTAGCCAGCCATGTTTTCACAATTTTACCCTTTCAGAAAATCAGACCACAGCAACAGTCCCTTCCCTTGCTCAGGGAATAGCTTTCCAATACACATTTACAGAATGATGCCAAAAGCTAGATTAAAAAGTATACTTATGTCTCTTACACTTAAGAGTAGAAAAGACTGAAGACAGTAGCTAGTGCTCTCCAGCAACACAACTGCCTTATTTGTGAATGCACATCTGGTATAGAAAGGTGCTCTGTATTTCAAGGGCCTAAAGAAGGACTATTTACATTCATCTTCCTGACTGACAAGTAGCACACAGATTCCTAAACTGGATTTTATAGCAAGTAACCCAGTATCTATCTTCAGTGGTAATAACATGAGACTTCAATATATATGGTGCTAAATGCTTCTGATCAGTAACATAATTGTAACATAATTACACTCTTTTGCTACTTTGCATTAGAATAGAGTGAGGAAAAACAGGGAGAAAGAGGAACAACGGAAAAAAAAAATTTTGAGTTGTGATGACAACGCATGTATTAATGAATTTACACTGGTTAGGACGCGACTTTCAGTCAGTCAAGACATCAAACTTGATCAGAGGGCTGGAGCAGCTCTCCTATGAGGACAGACTAAGAGAGTTTGGGCTCTGCAGCCTGGAGAAGAGAAGGCTTCGAGGGGACCTGATAGTAATCTTCCAGTATCTGAAGGGGGCCTACAGGAAGGCTGGGGAGGGACTATTGACAAGGTCTTGCAATGACAAGACAAGGGGCAATGGGTTTAAACTGGCAGAGGGGAAGATTTAGACTGGATGTTAGGAGGAAGTTCTTTCCAGTGAGGATGGTGAGGCACTGGAACAGATTGCCCAGGGAGGTTGTGGCTACTCCCTCCCTGGAGGTGTTCAAGGTCAGGTTGGATGAGGCCTTGAGTGAGCTGTCCTAGTGGGAGGTGTCCCTGCCTATGGCAGGGGTAGATGATCCTTGAGGTCCCTTCCAACCTTACCATTCTATGATTCTATTATCATCAAATCAATTGAATACATACCTTCATACAATGGTTTGGGCTTTTTTGCTAGGAAGATGTTCAATATCAAAGGGTATTGCAACAATCTGTCATGCAAACAAAGAAGCCTCTGTCTGCAAGAGGACAGAAAGCTCTGCAATTTGGATGTTGTCAAAACACAGTCCTAATGCAGTAGGCTTAACCTTCAAAATCTTTGTGATCATGAAAGAACTCTGGTCAGAGCACTATTTGGTAGCTTTGCCATGGGCAGATATACTTAAGAGTTAAGGTACCTTGGTTTTGAGTTAGTTTTAAAAGGAAAGTCAAGCTGTTCATAATTATGCACACTATCACTTGGTTGTGCATAAAGATTTCCCAAAAGATGCAATGCAGACCATGGGACAGCTTAATGTTTACACCAGCAGGGCCTAAATAACCTGAAAGGAAGACATCATTTCAAGAAGATTTAAGCTCGCTACAGCTCTACAGTCTTAGTATTTTGTTGTTTAGTTCCTCAGAATGTAAAAGGGAACAGCATTTTCTTTCCATGTGAAGATACCGTGTAAAGATGGGAGATAAAAAAAGAGGAATGTGTGAAGAAACATAGGAGATAGATACAGAAACCCAAGGGATTTCACCAAAGACACCTTGACACTCATCACTCTATCTGGTTCTGGAACGGGAGTACTGCATCTACACAGATGTTCAAAAGAGACAAACCCAATTCAAGTAACCAAAGTAGTTCAGGGACCTGTTGCCACACAGTAGATGTCTGGCTCTGTACACTAATACTTTATAAGTGGTCAGAACCAAAGATTGCCAGAGTAGACTCTCTTGCGGAAAGAGGGCTCAGACTGGTCCTTACATCAGAACTGAAGAAGTTACAAAATAGTACAGAAGGAACATGGGTCTGCAGAATAGTACCAGTGTTTTGCTCTAGTAGGCAGTCTGACCTTGAATATTCACACAGAGGCAAGAACAGCCTTAGTTTTCCTACAGTCAGGAGGCATTTAAAAAAAAAAAAAAAAACAACCCACACCTATTTTTTGCCTTTGTTAAGACAATGTAACACTACACACTTTCCCATAGGTCCCTTGCATTTGCTACCCACACAATATAGAGTCTTCCTTGTCCTATCATGTATTTTATCACCTCAACAGCAACCCATTTACAAGGTGGGAGCTTTAAAGAGAAGCATGAAGGGCTGAACAAATAAAGAGTTTTCATCCATTTCAAATATTTGCAGTAATAATAGAAGGGATTATCTTTTTCCAGGAGAGGAAGAGGCACTTTCAGTTATCAGAGAGACTGGAATTTTGCCAAGATGCCTCTAAGACTGTCTGCTGGGATTAGGATGCAGACTGCAACCATTAATCCTCTAGTGTTGGCAGTTCTTGATGCAGCCATTACATAGCAATGCTACTTGTGCCAAGGCATCCTCTTGTGCCTGGAAGCAAAGGAGTTAATCGGCAGGAGTCATGGCTTTGCACCCAACACTTCTCACTAGGCATAGCTGACAGAGATAAACTATTATTGGCCCCGATAGGACTTTTTTTTTTTCCTGTGGCAATTCAGTTTAGCAGGGTGTTAGAGAGAGTGCTCCAAATCTACTTCCTTCAGCAGTTCAAACCTTTATGAGACCCCCTTAAGGTCTCCAAATCATTTCTGGAAATCTTTTGAAGTGTTTCAAAACCTGTCAATCAGACCTGAAGCCACTTACTGTTCTCTTCCTCCATCTAACCCAGACACAGCAAACAGGGAATGTTCCACTTCAGCTTACATCTTTGCTGGTATCTGAAGCCAAGGATTTTTCTGCCTCTGGAAGTCCAAAGTTCAAGAAAGCAATCTTGTGGCACATTTATTCAGAAATGAAAACTATTAACAGAGACTCTGCTTTCACAGCACACGAGGATATGACCACATAAAACACTCAGAAAGACGGTGGTAGAAGCAAAATGTTACTTTCATTCAATATGACAGAGCAAGGTTGACTAGCCAGAGGTTTCTAAAGCAGTTTTTCTACAGTTTAAGAGGTGGTTTCTTCTTATCTCCATTTATATACCTATTCATTTATATGGCTAGTCTTACTCTCTACCCTCAAAAATATCAATGAGCCCTAAAAAAGCCTTGGTACTTATATTTTACAAATTATGTTATCTGGGTGCAGAGTGATGCAACCTAGACCCTGAAGGATATGATTGTCAGGAGAAAAAAATAACAACCCAACAAATCAAATAAAACCCCTATCAAATATGGTTAGCTTTTGTGTCTAGACAATAGAAATGATAAAAACCACTTCAATATATCCCATCCATTCTCCTGGAGGGGTAGTTTGATACTACATCAAACCCTCCCACACCCTTGTGCTTTGGTCATCATGCCCCAGCACAGAATCACTTACACAAAGCTTGTGAGGTATTTACTTAACAAATGGTTGCAGCCTCCAGGCCTTCTCTGCAACTCTGGTTGCTGTTATTACAGCAAGAGGTACAGCCTTAGTTTCCCAACTTGTAAAAAAAATATGGGCCCTACAAAAAAGTTGGTGTGGGTAGCCAAACCATCAAAAAGAGGAAGGGCAGAAAACTTTGCTGTTAATTAGCCAGTGTCACCTCTACACCACTTCTCTTTGTTTCTGCAGACAAGGTTCTGGTTCACTGCGTTATGGGTCGCAGCCGGTCAGCTACGCTGGTCTTGGCTTACCTGATGATTTGCAAGAACATGACAGTAGTGGATGCCATTAAGCAAGTATCAACACACCGATGCATCTTGCCAAACCGAGGCTTCTTGAAGCAGCTGAGAGAACTGGACATAGCGTTGGCACTGCAGAGGAGGAACACCAAAAACAGCCTACCAGCCGATGACGATGAGAACAGCACCGCAACCTAATAGTGCTCCGGGCAGGGCTGTGGTACTGGAAAAGAAACTCCGTAAGAGGGGAGGGGAAGGTGTAGTTAATTACTCAGTCACCAGAATCAGTTTTTATTTGGAAGGAAAAACAAAGTCATTTCAAATGCTGTCAAGATGAGAAAGAACAGAAGCCAAATTTAAAACTCATCTTCTTATAATGTTCCAGCCTTAGCAGAATTCTTTGTTATATGAACAAATAAATTTTGCCCTCTGTAAAAGGAATCCTCTACAGCACAAAAGCAAGGCACAACTTAAACCTCTTTTCTAGTAAAGTACATCCACCATCTCCCCAGTCCTGACCTTAAGCCCAACATATAGCCTTTGAAAGCACAGAGCTAGGCATTCTCAACAGAGACAGTAACTGCACAGGATGAATTGTTTAGTCCCAAAATCTTGAAGGATTTCACGGGAGTTTGCCCATTTTTTTTGGTTGTTTCCTGGCATCTCCATGGCTACTGGCAACTATCGTGCCATGGTTTTGACTTATCTTTGTATTTATCTGTGTAATAAATAACTTCAAATTCTCAGACACAGCAGAACACAATAAACACAACTAAACTACTGTTAAAAAGCAAATGAGACATCACAATGTGAACAGTATTCATGATAGAGACACACAAACTCTGTGAGACTTACATCCAATTAAGTATCCCCACAACTGAATTAGGAAAAAAAAAAAAAAAGAAATAAAACTGAAAAGGAAGCCATTTGACACTCTGAAAATAAAGGAACAGTCACAATGTGAGTTTAAAGCATCAAAAAAATTATTTGATGGGGTACCTCGGCTGTTTCCACCTACCTCCATAGATCTTCAAATGCACCTTTTCAGTGCACCTGACTGTCTCCTGCTATTTCATTCACAACATAGGCAGGCATGCAACAACTCCTATTCTTGTGTCTGATAATCCTGTCTTTCAAACACATCCCAGCTGTTTCATTGACTTTGATGAAGAAAGTTGAATTTTGTCACCTCTACGGCAGCATCGTGTTTCTTAGCATTAGGCTTACAGACAGGAATCCTGTACCAAACAATGTGCTAAAATACAACAAATATCTATCACAATTCCCTTCAGTCAAGTTACAGGTTATTTTCCTTCTTGTATCCTGCATGACAGCTTGATGACTGCTGAAAATGGAAGAGGATTTGCAGCTAATTTAAATGCAGAACTGTATTAAAACAAGGTTTGGGGGGGGGCTGTGGATGGCTGTTTCTTTTGCATTGAGACGTGAAAATACAGAGGAAAAATTTTAATTTCCTGAGGGCCAGTTCCTTCGGTAGAGACTGACAGAGCTCTCAGACAGTAGCCTCCCAACTACTGTTAGAAAGCAAAACACTAGAACTCTTAAGTAGTTGCCACTAATTTTGTCCTGCACGGGAGATTAGGAAATGCGCCTATGACAGCACTGACACAGCGACAGAATAATCTATCAGCAATTTCCAAAGCATGAAATTCCAAGCTGCTCAGAAACTAGGAGCTGGTATTCTTACATGAAGAATAGCACTAAATTGATTTCTCAACAAGTAAATCAATATAACCCCATATTCCAGTGTTTCTACACAGGTTCTGTGAAAGCCTTAAACACGTTTAATTAAGCCCCTTCCCTTAACTAAGGAAAATAATAAAAGAGAAGAGGAAGAAAAACAGTCATAGGTCTTCACTTAGACTGGTTGATTTGTTTACTGCTGAAGATGTCAATCTCTACAGCAGTGACTGGAATAGGACTACCCTCATTGCTAAAGGTAAATGCCAGGCCCATTCTACTTACCATACAGTACAGAAATGTTCCCATCAAATATATAAATTGTTTTCATCCACTAGCCTGATGGACAAATTAAACAGCTTATAAAACTAAAAGACAGACAGTAATCTAACTTTGAAGCTTTGTATGTTTAGATATCCTCTATTTCTGCCAATATCACACACCTTACAAAGTTAGCAAAAGGTTTCTATTTTGTCCATCACCAGGAGATCAGGTAGCCAGACCACAAGGACACTTACTGTTTCTATCTTTGTTAAAGGGTTAGAGACAGCCTTTAGGGATAGCCATCTGGGAGCTTCCAGATGCAGTAGGCTCTGCTCCAAAGACAATTCTCTTCCCTAGAATCAGGTCTTCCTGAAGCACTACTGGTACAGCTATGCCTACTAAGCAATTCTGAAGTAAATACACTGCTTTCTTACTTCCCAGCTTTCTTCCCTACCATATTACAGAACCAGTCAGACTACATAAGAAAGCAGAAATTCTGGAATATATTGCTCCCACAAAGTGGGCAACTCTTGCAAGTTGCTAACAAGCTAACCAAGTAATTGTTAGCTGCACTGACTTCACCCACAAGCCAGCTCTGCAAACAGTGTATATGCAGAATGAGTTCAATTTATTTCCTTGCAAATTGCTAGTAGTATGGAGTACTCTTATTTGTCAAACCAAAGGTTAAGATCCTTGGGCAGGGACACCTGCTTTTCACAAGAGCAATTTATTCCAACTCTGTAAAGAATTCTTCTGAGACACTAAAGAGTTAATTCTCGTCTGGGATGGTGCTTGAGCACACCGTTGAAACTTGACACAGCAATGCACCGAATGCTTAGGCAGATTTGCCAAGCAAAAAGCAGCCCTTCCTGTAAACACAGAATGCACAGCAATGCAAATCACAGCTAAATACCGACAAGGATGATGCAATTTGTCCTTTTGAAAGAAATTCAGTCCTGAAATTAAAAAAAAACAAACTAATATTGAAAAACTGCTTGTTGTGCACAAATAGTACATAGTTTTCCACACAACTTTTAATCCACATTGCAAATACAGAGTTTTAGTAACATGCTGTAGTTAGTTGGGACGTTCTGTTTCAGAGCATGACTTGCCTGTATGTTGCTGGCTTTGAAACTTGAAACTAAACAGCAGTGAATAAAGACCCAGGTGCCTTTTTCAATCCCTGTAAAAACACACACATGGAATACCACAAAACATGTGCTACTTTGGGATGCAATTATTCAAACACACAAGGTTCTAGTTGTACACACTCAAAGGTTGCCCATTACCTGTGTTGAGTTCAACTTTCCGTTTTCTAAGCATAGGGGGAAAAAAGTGAGTGGCATTGTGAGTAATAACACACAGTTTGAGTACTATGAATACTCTGCCTTCAAAAAGCAAATTTGACTGTATAAGTAGATGAAGAGAGAGATCTTTGTTGTATCTCCTTATTAAGCATTTTGAACTCCTGAAACACAAGTTACTCCAGATTGTCATTTGTCCATCAATCTTAGCTCCCATTCAGATCTACTATTTGAGTCTGCTGCCCCACTCAATAAAACGCACGCGAATCTGTAGTATCAGTTTCTTAATTTGGCAGTACTACAGGCTTCAAGGGGTTGTTTCAAGAAATATACATTTCTCTGACTTTTGAGTACATAAATTATCACCTATAAAGACATTTTATACCCTGTAATGGTGATGTGGAGCTTTCAGTAAAGTTGATCAATATTGTCACCTTAGCTAGCAGCCTTCCTGTGGCATCAGTGGGCTAGAGCAGGGATTTGGTGACAACGTCCAAATCAGAATAATTTTGAAACATTTTTTACAAGCATTTTCTTCTGGTGCAGACTCACATTTGCCCAGTTTAAAAGTTGGTCTCCTCTATAGAGTTCTGTGTATAGAAAGCTTTCCTGGTTTTTACAGACTGCCTACCGCTAGAAGTGTTCCTGCATGCATGTGTTTGTATCCTCACATATACATGCATACGTGCAGAACTCAGAGGTTCAACACAGTATCTGCATTGTCTTTAACCCAGCAACAGTGGCAAAAAGAAATTACCATTCTACCATTAAGATATGGCTCAAATACCATTTCTGTTACTGTCATAAACATTTGTATGTATATATTATCACTTTCTATACAAGAAGTTTCATACATGAAATATTGACAATCTGGTAATGTATTAAATACATATTTATTCAATATTTTATTAAGCTTATTAAAAAAATAATCTTAGATACTCTCTATTTTCACAAAGTGTATCCAATTATGATGAGTAACCTACACTTAGGCTCTAACAGCTGAATCCAAACCCCATCAATTTTAATGGGCTTCAGATTAAGCATGTGAGAGCACTAACAAAGTTTCAGGAGGCAGCTCCCATGCAGCACCAAACTATGACAAGACACAAGAGGCTAAAAATGGCTCATCATAATTTATTTTATGTTAAAATGTACAGCTTGGGGGTGGGGGTGTTGTTTTTTGCAGTTTTTATTTTTCTTTCTTTCTTTCTTTTTTTTTTTTTTTTGTGTGTGTGGAACTTTTTTTTTAAGTGACTGACTAAAAAGATAACAGATAAATACAAGAGTGTCACTGGGTCCTATTTTTACATGTATCAAGCCTCTTCTGTTCGGCCCTTACAGTCACTCTGTACAGGTACAAAGGCTACAAAAAAGGAAGCAATATAAACAGACACAAATAACTTTTGCCTTTTTACATGCGATCTGTAAGCTTAGTTTGAGCTATTCACACGCTACTGCTCTATTTTTTTCCCCTTAAAAAATAACTCCAATATTTTATAAAGATAGAAAAATCTACAGATGGAATGAAAATGTAAAGTTAGAGGCATTTCCATAAAATAGCAACTTTACACCAAATTCACTACTTTTTTTTTTTTTTTTTTTTTTAAATCCTGCCAAGTATTTGGACATCTATGAAAATGTTTCAAAACTTGACAAATAAACATTGAGATGTTTCAATCAACAGGAAAAAAAAAATAATTCATAACAGTATTTATAAAACAGAAAGCTGCCATTTTTTCCTATTTCAGCCCCAAAGAAACTGGTCACGAAAATGGAAAATAGTCTCAACTTTACACTAAACATACAGCAATAAAACCCTTTGAACTAACCAAAATGTGAATAGCTTTTGCAGCTTCTTTTTTTTTTTTTTTTAATTATTTTTTATAAGTTTTATAATTAACAAAAATAGAGTTCTGGGTTTTTTTTGTTTGTTTTTTTTACCCCTCAAACTAGGGTAACCTAATCAAGGCAAAAAAATTAAGAAATGGCTTACTGTTAAGCACAACACTTGTATAGTACTACAAAATGCACTGTCACTAACAAAGACATTAGCGGCATGCAGAAGTGTCACCTTCAGAAACAAAATCATACAATAAAAGAACTGCTAAAAGGCATTTACATGTGGGGAAAGGAGAGAGAAAAAGCTTACGATCCAGTACTGTCTGATAGTTTTGGAGTCTATTTATCCACTTTTTCAATGGGAGCAGGCACATAAAATGGCTCTGAACCATCAGCTGCTGTGTGATTGCAGTTCATAGAAAGAGTTTTTCCTTTCCAGAGAACTTCGAGCTCAATGAAATAAAAGAAAAAAATGGAAAACCATCTAATTTCTCCCAAAGAAGAGAGAAGTTAAATCCCACAAAGTTTAAAAAAAAAAGTGAAACAAACAAAAACAAACAAACAAAGGACAACAACAAAATAAACTTGTATAAGGCTTTCTGCTGCATACAGCTTTTAAATGGTGCCAACAAATGTTTTTGCATTCACACCAATTGCTGGTTTTGAAATCGTACTCTCCAAAAGATATTTGTGCAGATCAATCCGATATGCCAGTTTGGTAGACTGTCTCTCCAAAGGGCCTACCTCCTCATGTAGGATCCATTAAGAGACTGTTTAGACATGCCTGTATTCATGTAGCCATGATGCCCTGGAGGAGTATACATCATGTTACTGTGGGGTGCTGTCTGCATCGGTTGCTGTGCATATGGCTGAGTTCCCATCATCCCCATCTGCATCTGCATAGGGTACTGGGGTGTTTGATTCATATACCCATGATTACTGTGATATCCACTATTCATCATTGGCTGGGACATGCTATAACCATTCATAGCATTAAGGGTATTCATATTCATGTTCACCGAATTGACATTATAAGCTGGGGCTGGCATCAAATTTACACTCATGTTCATACCACGCTGCATTGTCAAAGTCCGTGTGGGCCCCTGCATGGCCACAGTCTGTGAAGCACGCCCATAAATTTGTGGTTGATGGGCTGCAGCAGCAGGTGGCAGAGATGTGGATTTGGTTCTTACAGAAACATGACCTTTGCTGGCCATCTGAGTCTGCAGTCTTTGGGTGTGGGATATTCCAATGTTTGATGAAGTCATACTACGCTGCAAAAGGGGAGGTGGCAAATTCATGGGAGGAGGAGTAAGGTTGGGGGGAGGGGTCATGGTAGCCTGTGCTTGGGGTCCTCCAGGAACAGCGTGTGGAGACTGAGAAAGCTGAACAAGCCCTGCATTACTTAAGGGGGTGGACAAAGAGGCACTGTTTGCATAGGAAGTTACAGCAGCTGAATGGCTGTAAGGCAAAGAATGATCCATAAGCGTGTTAGTTAACTGTTGCAGCTTGGCAAGGCTGAAGGTGGCAGATGGCTGAGAGTAATGCCCCGCTCCAAATTCACTCTGCCCCATTCTTTCATATAATCCAATGTTGGCATTGCTAGTCTCGGGGATTTCAGTTAACTGCATAGGTGGTGTAAAATTAGTGGCCATGCTGCACTGGGATAACTGTTGGTTGCTGCTTGGAGGTCTTTCAACAACACAGCCTTGGGGAGATTTTACATTACAAGTTGGAGGAGAATTGATGTTTGTTTGTTGCATCATACTGCAGCTTCCATTAATGTTAGATATCTGCTGTGTCACTGCACAGCTACTCTGCGTTAGGTTACTAGATGTAAGGCTACTGTAAGAGCAACTGTTTTGAGAAGAGTTATTCCCACAGATACTACTCCCCATCGTAGAATCATAACTGCTTGGGTTTTCATAGTTCTCTGTTGTGCTCTCAATGCTCCCCAAGTCACTGAACCCACTATCCACAACTTGTTGTGAATGATCAGAAACTGAGGGAACATCCATCATTGGGCTAGTCTCCATGTTCTGTAGAGATGGCACCGAAATGGCACTTTGATCTGGGCTGATCTGAGCATAGCTGTTCTCCAAAGGAGCAACATTTGGACTACTAACAGAACGAACTGACTGGCTGGGATGAGAGTGAACAGATGAAACTGGACTACTGTGGTCAGACTGCTGACAATCATCCAATGTGGTCATCTGGGGACTTTGGTCATTATGGGCATAGTTTTGCAAACTTCTACAGGCCTCTTGAGTCTCTGCACAGTCCTGAAATGTATCTTCATGTTCACTTGCCTCTTGGGTTAGAGACTGTACCGCTTGAACCGTCTCTGAATCAATCTCCATGGTCTCAGCATTCTCTCCCTTAAAATCAGACTGTAATTCCTCACTGGCTTTTTGGTCCTGGTTGTTATCTGTGTGATCATCATCAGATTCAGGCACTGGCTCTGAATCTGTAGCGAGTTCTTTCTGATCACTTTCACATTCATCGGCTGCAAGATCCACACCACAATCCATTAAATCCTCCTGACTTGAATTAGCAGTTTGAACAGTAACGTCTAAAAAAGACTGCTGTGTTTCCAACATTTCTTTGAAAGCTTCGCCAGGCAATTCCTCTTTCTCCACTTCTGCTGAATCCATGTGGCTATCATCTTCATCATCTGCATCGTGATCCTCATTGTGAGAAGGTTCTTCATCTTCCTCCTCCTCCTCCTCCTGATCATCTAAATGTGCAGAAACCTCTTTTTGCAGAACCGCATCTTCTGCTTTGTCTTTTTCTTCATCTTTTGAATTTATCTCACCTTCTTCTACATTCCTTTTTTCTTCCCCAGCTTTCATCATATCATTTTCTTCTTTTTCTAGGGGTTCACTGAGCGGACACAGAGGTTCGGGTTCTACCTCTTTCACCTCATCATCTGGTGGTGGCAATACTTGGAGGGGCTCTTTAATTGCTTCCTCTGTAACAGTAGAAACTGAGCAGGACTTATCTTCAGCTACTTCCTTTTGTTCCTCCACCAGCACCTGATAGTCAGGCTCCATAGGTGTCTCAGGTGGAGTGTACAAATTGAGCTTAAAGCCAGCTTTTCTTTCTTTGTTTTGCCTCCATTTAGACGGACCACGTTTAACTTCTTTGGGCCAACCCTGCTTACTCTTTAAAGGTTCAAGATTGTCTTTAGTGCTTTCTTCCAACACAGCTACATCCTCTGTATTATCTTTGGGAGGCAACAAATAGAGACAAAAGAGAAGTCTTAGCTTGCACACACCAGTAAGTGTTTTCAAACATGAACTAAACAATAAACTCAAAATGTTTATGAAACTCTGGAAAAAGAGTCAGATTTCAAACCACAGAAGAATGATACTGTGTCTACACCTCATACTTACACAGATAAGATGTACTTGTTTGGTGGCCTTTTAACAGTTAGCATCAGAACCACCATTTCATTAGAAGAATCCCAGAGTTTTAAATCACAAGAGACAAACTAAAGCAAAAAATACTGTCCAATTATTTATCAGCCTTTGTTTTTAGAATAGAGATAAGCCATCAATTTATAAAGGTATCAACTTAATAAATATTCATCTTATTTGACAGCAGTAACATGTGTCTGGAGTTTCCTGTTTGTCTTGCCTGGAGATGAAGGCATAGTAAGCATACAAACACACTTCAGCACCAACACAGGAAAAAAAGTGGTTACTTCTAGTACACTCTCACAGGCAACATACCATGCTCACGAGACACAAAAGAGATCTGAAATTAAGCACAGAGCGTGTCAGAACACTAAATGAATCCACTGACTATAAAATCTACCCAAACACATTCACTCCTCTACTCTTCTCTTTCCCCAGATACCACTTACATATACATGAGAAAAAGGAGAAGTCTTAAGATACAAGATGCTGTGCACCTGGGAGTGTAATAGTGGCTTCAGTGATACTCCTTTGCCAAGTTCCGCCTCTCACTGTAATTTTGTCACGCTCCTACAGTCAATTAAGGTGATGACATAGTCCATAGACAAATACACAGTGTCAGTCTAGTTAAAACAGTGCAAATCTAACCACTGGGACACAGCTGGAACACTCTGACCTTGTTGCTATTAGTTTAATTCAGTTCTGTCGAGAAGCAGGACAAAACAGCCATATTCTACCATACATATGCACTGGTTTGTAACAGCACCAACATTCATAAGCATGGTTGCTCTAGTCACAGAAAAGCTGTTTTAAAATAGGAATCACTGCACAATCCCTCAACTGAGGATAACCAAGATTAAACTCTGTATGCAGTTATTAAAATGCTAAACCAGTACATATTGGATTCTTAGAGAAAACATGTAGACTTGAGAATTCATTCATTCATTCTGGAGTTAAAACTTCTAAGTGTAATTTGAACCAGGAGACCAAGGGATGAGCAGACTTTCAGAATAGCTCAATAATAGTTTCGTTAGCCATCCATTAGCTTTTCTCCCAGGAAATATCCTTGAAATCAAACCAGGTAGCAGTTTTGAAAGAACTCAGCTAAACTATCCCTGTCTTTTCTGGGGAAATAAAATAGGGATTGTACTGCTGAGGACGTATCGTGCCCCAGAAGCAACAAACATTTCATTGAATTAACAACAATGTTGAAGAGACAGGTATTTGTGGAAACCAAATCTTACTTTTTGCTTGTATCCTTTATCAAGGATACAGCAAAACCAGTATTAGACAATATTCCAGTGATACTCTGCTCTGCTCTGTTGTAAGGACATAAAGTTGACTTTGGCAACATGACAAGGACTGTAGTGCCTCAGACTGGAAAACATTTGTTTTCTGACCACAAAAACAAGATTATAATCTTAATGGGTCAGGTATAAGAAAAGCAGGGAACACAACTGAAACAAAACACAGAAAACCTGAAACCACCACAGACTTCTAGCAAAGGATGTGTGAATAACGGCTCTAGAAGAACCTCTAAGCAGAAAGTATTATTAAGATTTTAATACCAAAATATCTAAATACATCTCATGAAAAATTTCCAGATTTATAGCAAAAGTAAACACTTCATTTAAAGGCCATCTGACAACTTTGAGAAGATGCAAGAACATATTCAGCTTACTTGTACAACTGTCATCGCTCCTGTAACAAGAAGTATCTTTCTCCTCCTTGCTCTGCTCTTCCTCCTCCTCCTTCTCCTGTTTCTGCTGCTCAGGTTGAAGCTCAAATGGTTTTTTAATCACAGGTTTCAAGTCGTCATCTTCCCCATCTACCTCACAGGTTGGTTCCAGCTGCGGCATGGGACGCTCCTCATCTGAGTTATCAAATGGCTCATTCAACACCTCTGTTGTTTCAGAAATGGTCTCTGTTGTAACACTGCTATTAATCCTTCTGCGTTTACGACCCCTTTTCTTTTTCAATATGAAAGGTCTCTGAAAAATAATTCCACAAACATAATTCTTCTTACACTCCTCTTTGTTACCCGACTCTGGACATAAAAAAAAATTTAAGTTTTTGTAAAGTGAGTTAACAATGAACTGTTCATTAAGAATCCACCAAACTAAAATCTTTAATTGCATCAAATTCTCATCTATACAGAATCTAAACCACCTAAACATTTAAAATAGGTATGAACCTATACATCCAAACAAACCTTCCTGCAAGTAAAAATTAAGAATACAATTCTCTTCATATTGTAATGACATATACCTAATTCTGCCAAATAATACACATTACAATGTTAAATAAATTCTACTTACACATTTTGCCTCTGTAGATTTACAATTCCCCAACCACCTTCACATGTACCAAAGTTTATTCCTCTATATTTCTGGTTTCTGTTACTTTAGACATAATTATGTATATAGAAAAGTAGGAAACAGCAAAAGAAAGTGCACCTCAAGCGGTGGTCTTTCCAAACTGGAAAAAGATGGACTTGATGGGTGGAGCACTGCTGGATAAAGATTTGGCTGGATGGTCGCACAGAGAGTGGGGATCAAGGGCACAATGTCCACCTGGAGACCAGCGCCAAGTGGTGTCCCTCAGGGGTCAGTGCTGGCACCAGTGCTGTTGAACATCTTTGTCAGTGCCATGGACAGAGGAATCAGTGCACCCTCAGCAAGTTTGCAGATGACACCAAGCTGTGTGGCAGTCGACTTGCTAGAGGGCAGGGATGGCATCCAGAGGGACCTGGACAGGCTGGAGAGGTGGGCCCAGGCCAAGCTCATGAAATTCAACAAGGCCAAGTGTAAGGTCCTGTACCTGGGTAGGCACAATCCCAAGCACAAATACAGGCTGGGTGGGGAATGGCTGGAGAGGAGCCCTGAGGAAAAGGACCTTGGAGTCTGGGGTGATGAAAAGCTCAACATGAGCCTGCAGTGTGCACATGCAGCCCAGACAGCAAC
>VWZE01020051.1:18675-76265 GCA_013396675.1 Eubucco bourcierii
ATCAGAGGGCTGGAGCAGCTCTGCTATGAGGACAGGCTGAGAGAGTTGGAGTTCTGCAGCCTGGAGAAGAGAAGGTTTCAAGGGGACCTGATAGTAGCCTTCCAGTATCTGAAGGGGGCCTACAGGAAGGCTGGGGAGGGATTATTTATAAGCTCCTGCAACGACAGGACAAGGGGCAATGGGTTTAAACTGTCAGAGGGGAGATTTAGACTGGATGTTAGGAGGAAGTTCTTTCCAGTGAGGGTGGTGAGGCACTGGAACAGGTTGCCCAGGGAGGTTGTGGCTGCTCCCTCCCTGGAGGTGTTCAAGGCCAGATTGGATGAGGCCTTGAGTGAGCTGTACTAGTGGGAGGTGTCCCTGCCTATGGCAGGGGGTTGGAACTAGATGATCCTTGAGGTCCCTTCCAACCTTACCATTCTATGATTCTATAAGCTTAAAATTTATCTCAATAACACATTAAAAGAATCCTCTAGTTGGATGCTATAAAGGGAATAAACCCTATTCAACAGTTTCTGTTACTATGCATTCTTCCAGATTTATAGTTCCTTTACAGGATGCTCACATAAAGTATATTTCAAAAGGAATAGTCCAGTTTCCCTACTGCTCACCAGGTAGATCTAAATACATATGCTAAGGAGACTGAATGAGTGGGTCACTTAGGTTACTAATTTAAACCACTCAAGTAGCTATTTTTCAATGAAAATTGAAAAATTTTCAATAGCATTTTCTGCATTTTCAATAGCAGAAAATTTCTGCTGTGAGCAGAACTGCAACATTTAAAACTTCTGGAAACTAGAATAATATGGATTGAAAGATTCTTTGTTTTAACAGCATTTGTTTTAGAAAAACAGTATTCTCCTTGAAGGTCTAGCTTTATCAAAAAAGAACAAAAAGAAAAACTTTACACACTGGGTTCCATTTTAAAAAGTTAAAAAAAAAAAAAAAGAAACTCATTAAAATACTGAATCAATACCAAAGCCAAACAGCAGAGGGCAATCACTAGTTTAAAAATTGACAGAAAATTCTGATTTTGTGTCATTAGTATTTTTTTCTTTTTGACTTTTAACAGAACTGTGCAAGTCAGATGGAATCAAAGAAACAGAAGTCAGGAGCTCTTTGGTGTCCAAACAACACAGAAAGGATGAAACCAGTCTAATAAAGGTTTGTAAAACCCCAGATAACTTTGGTGAAAACAACTGGATTGAAATGAGAGAGTTCATGATGTGCAAAGCACTCAAATAACAAACCTTTCTTTTCATGGCCAGTGACTGTGGCTTTGTCAGCCGGGGGGGTGAACTCTGATGTTTCTCGTCCCCGCCATCCTCCTCGCTGCTTTCCTTAGATTGCTCTGTGGATTGCCCTCGCTCTCCCACCACTGCCACGCTCTCTGGAGACCGCAAATATTTATTTTTAGATTGTACTTTTGCAGGTGATTGCCTACTGTTAGTTCTCGTGGAGAATATTTCTTGCTCTTCCTTTTCCCAGCAGCTAGCTTGTTCCATTAGACGTTCCGCCTAAAGGGTTGAGGTTGAAATAAGAGGTCACTGAAACAGCATTTAAGTAGCTCTATCTTTTATGTTCTAAAGAGTTGGGATGAGTCAACCCTGATTAGCACTGCTGGCTAACCTAGGAACATTTCAGCTGATTCATCTAGTAGCTTCTTTACAACAGTTAGGATAACAAACCAAAGAAGATTGCATTTCATGGGATATTTAGCACTATTAATGATGCAGTGAATTGATTTAAGTCCTTTAGCACTACATTACATGCCCGCTGACATGGATCACTTTGAGCAAGTTTATAACACAAAGAATCGATTGACACTGCAGCCTCTGAGCTGTGCACCAAATTTGATCTGATTACATGCTCTTTGACTACCTCAGGACTGATAAATACCTATCCATGACAATTGATTCATGCTTTCAAGTCTTCATGTTCATTCCCTCAAAATTACCATACTTTGCCACACAGCTTCCAAATATTGTGTATTACAATAGTATCAGTATCTACTATCATTAAGCAGTGGTCAGAGCTAAAACTGGTCTAATGCTGAGCATTCAGCATGATGAATCCTAAAGCAAGTGCAATTCAGAGTAAGAAGTTTCTGCTATTACCTCCTTTTCTGCTTCTCTCTCTTCTTCAGAAACTGCAGCGTTAGGAACTAACAAAGGTGTCCATCTCAAGCTTTCAGGATCAACTTCATTGATACGTGGATTTGCTTTCAGTTTCTCCATATGACTTGAAATCAGCTTTTCCCTTCTAATAATTACAAATCTACAATCCAATAAGCAGTAATATATTTTAGAAAGCGATCACCTAAAACAATCTTCCTACAGTTTAAATTCTTTTGTGCAGTAGCCTGTAAAAATACATGGGTACATCAAACTAAAACTATTAGCTGGCACACATAGATAACACATGGTACTGACTGTTGGCTAGGAGGAAATGAGGAAGAGACAGTTTATTAAGTGAAAGTATAATAGTGAACATTACTAGGGCAATGAGGAAAGTAAAGGTTTTACAGTAAAGTTCTCTAAACTTCAACAAGAAGTTTAGTGCTGACACTTTGGTCACTACCAGAACAATTTCTGATTTTAATACAACGCACAAGCTTCAAGAGAAAACACTGTGAATCATCAACTGAAGAGGGAGAAAGTCATTGATATTACAATGAATATGGTACCTAACTGGACAAGAAAGCAAGTTACAAACATCAGTTTTCTAATGAAACATAAAAATGTACCTCAGTCCTATGCTGATGCAGTAGCAAACTTCTTAATTACTATGAAATGATGCAGCACATGAAAAGTAGGTAAAGACTAACATGACAGCACAGCATGCTAATATACTAGCACATATCTCATCAAAATCCTGTACAAAGAACCATACAATTCTAAAGAACAACAAAAAAAGCTGTTTTGTTTTAGCAAAGTGTTAAAACACTGCTTTTCACTGAGAGAATGCTTTTTTAAAAAGTCAGATCAGGTGAACCCTTTTCACAGAACTGTGACAAAATCCTCCTTCACTTTTTGTAAGAAAAATTAACAAAATGTAGGAAATTCTAAGAAGCCATACCCAATTCCCAAGGTAAGCATCTGACTGGAATTTCAAAGATGTGACCTCCTCCTGGCTCAACCACAGACCTGGATACCTTTAGCCAGCTCAGCTCATCTCCCTGTCTAAGCTTTACTATCTGTAGAAAATGACTCTCTGACCTTGTTCATAAAGTATTTTAAATCCTAGAGATGAAATGATGTTATTTTCTAACTGAATGTCAGTATTATGGGCCTGTAGTAATTTGCAGGGCATAAACTGCACAATCTCTTATTTGAAAACTTGCATTCTTACTAGTTTGAAACTTTACAGACTTGAATACTAGTACTCATGTACATAACAGTAACTGAGGCTGAGCTACTCCTGATTGTATTTTTATGTTTTGGCAATCCACTGTTTGTAAGGTAGTTCTGCTTAAATATGAAACTTCCACTGGATGGAATATCCAGAAAGAATCAAGAAGCTCTTCAGAAACACAAATAGCACTGGAAATCATTTAAGGCATTTTATGAAAAATAAGCACAAACAACAAAAAAACAATTCACTTAAAATCTAAAACTATTAAATGAAAACCATTAAGAAGCAAGGTATTTACAAAACAGGAACTCTTCTCCAGTGCACTAATTTTCAACAGTGATCATAACCTAGAGTAGAAACTTGCTCTTCCAGTGCCTTGGCTAGGAGGACTTCACCTCAGAGCTAATCTGATTCCATGGCTTGTGTGAATTCAGTAATGATTGAAAAAAAAATATGTGGAAGACAAATTGCCCCCCACAAACTCAGTTTTTCCTCTCACTGGTATTCAAAGCAAGACATTTGCAGAGCGAGAGTCAGAACTGCCTTACGGATAATGATAAAACAAATAAAACAAAATCCCTCATTGAAAATGTTTCAAGCTGGCCAGATCCTTCTAATAATATTTAACATGAAAGAGGATCTAAAATCCCACCATTTGTTTAGGGAGAAAAACTCTTTATGTGTGATCCCATTAAGAAGACCTGGCTGTACCAATTTCTTCAGTAAGACGGTTATCATTGATTTTTAACAACAGAGCAGACATTTTACACAGACATTTTCCACATCAACTATTTCCTAAGTAGAGTGTGAATGTTTTGTCTCAGTATTTTTTAATATTTATATTATTTCATTTAACAGGATTCACTGACCTATCTTCTCTTTTATCTATCATGCTATGTTGTTGCAGGGTTGTGGCAATATCGTGTGGACACATTCCAGTAGCTCGACTCATTCCTTTGATGCTGATTTGTTTTTCATGGTGGCAGTTAAGGTATTCTAATATGACACTTTTCCAGTAAGCCAAGTATGAGAGACGACCCAGATCAGACAATGGTTTTTCAGGGGATCCTGCTTGACCCTCTCTTCTAGAAAGTAAATAGCCTAGAAGGAAAAGAATCAGAATACTTTGAGATAATGGAACTGAAGAATTTTAACTTCCTCACAAGAAAACTGGCATTAACAGAAATATCAGCACAACTGATTATGTTATTGCTGGTCCTTGCAATTAAAGAAATCCTATCCACAGAACAGGTTGGTTTTCATCATTATAGAGACATGCAGAAAGATTAAATTCTTACTAGAGACTCAGATCTCACGAGAATCGAAAGATCAAGCAAAATCTCCCTTCTAAACATAAGGCAAGGAAGAAAGCGAGAGCCAAAAGATTCAGAAGAGGTTTCGTCATACAAAAATCTCATCTAGAACTACAATTGTCTTCTTTTTGAGAAACACTTGCACGAGTTACATCATTACAATCAAGGATTTTTAGAATCATCTCAAGAGGAAGTGCCATGGGTATCACTGGTTAAGTCTGTTTTTTTCAAGGTGGCCCAGGTGACCTAAGCTTTGCAGTTATATTTCAGAGGTGAAATGCAATTCACAAATTGAAATACTATGAGAATTACTGAGGAGAAATAAAAAATTATCTCCTTCCATTCACATTTTAAAGCCTTCACATAATTCCAGTTTGCAGTCTTCAAGACAGTAATTGATCAGCTATTACACAATACAACACCTTCATTTTATATTCTATGAATGTTCCAAGTCCTTTTTAACTCTCTTCAGCTTTAAGAAGCATTTACAATTTAAATAAAATGCATCTGCTTGGAGATAACAGAAGTCTGGTATTTGCCACCAATAAAACTAATTCAGGAGAAAGAGAAAAATAACACTAATAATACAGTGTATCCTTTCACAGTAATTCATCTCTCAATGAGAAGTATTCTGCACTGAGCCTTTACAAACACTGGTAAAACGTGGGCCTTAAATATGAGACTTACAAAAGGTTTATTCCACTGTAAGCATCAACATCATGGAATTACACTATACAGAAGTCATTTGGAACCCACCAACATAAACAGTTCTTCTGCCTTCCAATATTCTTAAATACTTTTTTAAAAAGTTTGAATCTCTGCTTTTAATTTTCAAAGATTACATTAAAACATATCTAGTACAGCCATGTCACATTTGCTAAACCAATCCTACTGACTTCTTCACAGTTTCTATCTTAGCTATAAATTAAAAACATAGGATTAACATCCAGCTTTGTGTGAAACAGTGGCTGTTCCCTTCTTTTGCTGTAACACTCTATCATATACAAACCAGACACAAACACTTATCTATTTTTAAATATATTACATATATAAAAAACATGATATACACTCACACACACACACTCATTAGCATATATTTACTCAGTTGTGTTTTTAAAGGGCAATGGAAAAGTTCCACAACAGAATCTGGAAAATACATATACATTGGTCATCATGCTCCAACCTCAAGTTTGCATAAAGTCTTTATACAGAAAAGCAGACATCCTACTGCACTTGAAGTGATCTATGACAACACAGAAACTGAAGTCATGTAATCATCATATCTGTTCACAGGATTTATGAAAAAATGCCACCGCTTCAGACAGAACAGCATCCCACATCTGCCTACTCCTACACAGCACACAAGCATCAAGATGAAGCCTGCTTACATCTACATGGTACCACTGTAAATTTATTCTTGTGTTACAGAAGAAATGTTACCTTACAAATTAAGAAACGGAGAGTGTTTTAACATTTGAACTTGCAGCATATATGGTTTTTTTTTAATTATATGATACATCTTAGTATTACATATAATGGTTGTGGACAGGAAAAGCCAACCTTCACATCAGAACCACACTGCATCCTGAATAGTTCAAAAGGTAAAGAAGTGTTGGTTTACTTCCAACTGCACAAATGGAGATGTATAGCATCTATACACACACTAAAAAGGAATTTTCAATCTTTATATAACATAGAAAAAAAGCTTTATACTAAGACATCATTGCCTGTAGAAAAACAAGCAAAACTGCAGCAGCACAAGTATTGATAGAGGTCTCAACATGGTAAGAGGGAGAATAACCTAGATTTAAAAAATAAATTTACAAAGAGAACTTAGAGTTGATTAAAGTTACTTTATAGTTTAACCTACCAACTTGACATTCAAGAAAACCTGGACACTAATAGAAAGTGTTTGTAGGCTATTTGCAAGACTTCAGCAAGAATTTCCTCCCTCTACTTTCCACGTACATAACAGGGCTGCAACGATGCTTTCCTAGTAAACATCTTACAGGGTTTACTAAGAAACCACCATCAAAAGTTTGGTAAAAATAGTCAGGAAACCATAGGTAGCTTTAGAGTTTTATTAGTGTATCCTTGCTCATCTATATCCTTCCAATGGCTGGGAACTTCAAGACCACTTCTTCCTGCCATTTTCTCCTATTTTTACTCTTCATTAAAGCAGTGCAACTTATAGAATCATAGAATGGTAAGGTTGGAAGGGACCTCAAGGATCAGCTAGTTCCAACCCCTTCCCATAGGCAGGGACACCTCCCACTAGTACAGCTCACTCAAGGCCTCATCCAACCTGGCCTTGAACACCTCCAGGGAGGGAGCAGCCACAACCTCCCTGGGCAACCTGTGCCAGTGCCTCACCACCCTCACTGGAAAGAACTTCCTCCTAACATCCAGTCTAAATCTCCCCTCTGCCAGTTCAAACCCCTTTCCCCTTGTCCTGTCATTGCAAGACCTTGTAAATAATCCCTCCCCAGCCTTCCTGTAGGCCTGCATCTTCACCTGCATCTGTTGGTATTCTTCTCCTATGACTCTACAATACAGCCTATGCTTATCCAAGATACACACTACATGATCAAAAATAAGAATCAGAGCCAACAGTCTCCGTTACATGTAGCAAGCACTGAATGGAAGGTTTCTCTGTGATTTGAATGACATCTATTAAATTAAACTTACCAAAGAGACGCCAAATAATTGATCTAAGTTGCAGGTAAATAAAAAACACTGATCTTGGTAGCTCGTGTATCTATCCTGAAGCATCTGAAATGAGTACAATATGCCCCTGTTAAACAGATACCCCCAGTGTCATTGTGTCTACCTAATCTTAATAATGGATCTCCTCAAAGTGGAAACCTGAATGAACTTTCTTAAACTGAAACCTCTGATAGCAGACCACGAATAACAGCAAAACCCTTCCCCATCCAATCCCTGAGAATAAATAAAAGCCAGACTGTATGTTACACCAAAAACCCTACAAAAAAATGTAAGACTTCATTTAAAGAAACAGTTAATTGGTTTTATCTTTTCAGTGTGAACGATAGTTTCAAAAAAATAAATGCCAAAATACCATTAATGATTTCTTGCCTTATCTCCAGGCTTCATCATGAAGTACATGTCACATCAAAATATCAAAGGCTGTAAATTGCATGTACACCTCCCCACAACCACTTACTTAAGATTTGAAGCAATAAGAACTTCAATTTGAGAAGTTAATACAAAATATGTATGTTTTATACATATGTTCTATGCCTTGAACACAAATTTAGGGGATAATCAGACATTAAAGCATACATCTAAAGAAATTTTCTTGAGCAGTGCATTGTAATTTCAATTTACAGCATTCCTCATATTTAGCCCCTCTGAAACAGCTACAGCAGAGTCCAGAACACAGTTATGTGAAAACACTTTTAGCACATCTGTGTCTGTCTTCAGAAACTTCCAGTTAGTTAACTACTATAACTCACATAACTACTATAAAAAAACCAAAACAGATTTTGCTATTGCTTAGCTATACCTCTTAAAAGAACAAAATGTGTGATCAGAGATCCAACTGATAGTATTCTGTCCCAACAGTGGCCAGCAGAAAAAAATTGAAGGGATAGACTAAACCCAGCAATCATCCTGAGAAATTCACATGCAAACGGAATCAGTCTGGCTCTTTTCAAACAAACAGAACCCACTAGATGTGTGTCATACCTACATTAGCTGACATTTTCTGAGAACTTGGTACGCTTTGCTAAGGACCTGAGTAAGGCATTTGACTCTGTCCCATATGACATCCTGGTCACCAAACTGGATAAACATGGACTTGATGGGTGGAGCACTGCTGGATAAAGATTTGGCTGGATGGTCGCACAGAGAGTGGTGATCAAGGGCACAATGTCCACCTGGAGACCAGCGCCAAGTGGTGTCCCTCAGGGGTCAGTGTTGGCACCAGTGCCGTTTAACATCTTTGTCAGTGACATGGACAGAGGAATGGAGTACACCCTCAGCAAGTTTGCAGGTGACACCAAGCTGTGTGGCACAGTCGACTTGCTAGAGGGCAGGGATCCATCCAGAGGGACCTGGACAGGCTGCAAAGGTGGGTCCAGGCCAAATTCATAAAATTCAACAAGGCCAAGTGTAAGGTCCTGCACCTGGGTAGGCACAATCCCAAGCACAAATACAGGCTGGGTGGTGAGTGGTTGGAGAGCAGCCCTGAGGAAAAGGACCTTGGAGTCTGGGTTGATGAAAAGCTCAACATGAGCCTGCAGTGTGCACATGCAGCCCAGACAGCCAACCGAGTCCTAGGCTGCATCAAGAGAAGCGTGGCCAGCAGAGCAAGGGAGGTGATTCTGCCCCTTTACTCTGCTCTCGTCAGACCCCACCTGGAGTACTGTGTGCAGTTCTGGAACCCTCAGCACAGGAAGGACATGGAAGTGTTGGAGCGGGTCCAGAGGAGGGCCACAAAGATGATCAGAGGGCTGGAGCAGCTCTCCTATGAGGACAGGCTGAGAGAGTTGGGGTTCTGCAGCCTGGAGAAGAGAAGGCTTTGAGGGGACCTGATAGTAGCCTTCCAGTATCTGAAGGGGGTTACAGGAAGGCTGGGGAGGGATTATTGACAAGGTCTTGCAAAGACAGGACAAGAGGCAATGGGTTTAAACTGGCAGGGGGGAGATTTAGACTGGATGTTAGGAAGAAGTTCTTTCCAGTGAGGGTGGTGAGGCACTGCAACAGGTTGCCCAGGGAGGTTGTGGCTGCTCCCTCCTTGGAGGTGTTCAAGGCCAGGTTGGATGAGGCCTTGAGTGAGCTGTACTAGTGGGAGGTGTCCCTGCCTATGGCAGGGGGTTGGAACTAGCTGATCCTTGAGGTCCCTTCCAACCTTACCATTCTATGATTCTGTAAGTATCACTATCTTCCACAAGTGGCACATAGTCCATCTCCCTCCTCCATTCACACGTGTCCACTAATACGTCTGGTACTGATGTGAGCTGACTCTTATTGGCCTAGCTCTCTCCTGAAAAGGTTCTAAAAATTCGGACAATATCAGCCCCCTTTTAGCCCTTTATCATGAAAGTACTTTTTATGCATACTTCAGGTTACCAACTGCCATAAACAGCTATCTCATTTATCTCCAAATCCCCAGGACACATTCTCCTTTCCCTGCCATACAGACTTCCGAACTTCACAACCTTGGCTTTCTAACACTAAGTATAAATCGCCCCACACTTTTGAGTAAGGTAGATATAATTTGGCTTTGGACAGCTGAATTTAATTTTATTACCTACCGAAGAACTACAGACTTGTTCCTTTGCTTTTAACATGGTAGGTAGCAATGGTAGACTAGCACTCAAAACAGACAGAGATGCAGACTAGAGAGAGGCTAGTGGCATGGGAAGAAGCAGCAAAAAAAGTCAAACAATTGAATTGGTATATGGAAAAGAGTAAGTGTTCAAACTGACAGAAGGCAATTAAATGAATTTTGAAGATACTTTTTTGAGGACTATCCTCCAATCTGTGTGCTCTCTATGTATTTAAAGAATGCAGCAGCAAAGAAGTCAACTTATTTCTGAAATTACAGGCCACTCAGCCTCACCTGCATCTCTGGAAAGGTGATGGAAGAGCTCACTCTGAAAGCCATCTCTATGCATTTAGAAGAAGTTTATCAATAGCCAGCATGGATTCATCAAGGCTTTACCACTGTGATAGAATGGCATGACTGTCTGGGTAGATGAATGCAGAGCAAAGGATGTTATCTACCTCACTTTCAGCCAGGCTTTTGACATTGTCTCATATAACATCCTCATAGGTAAGATTAGGAAGTGTGGATTAGATAAACAGACAGGGAGAACTGGCTGA
Source organism: Eubucco bourcierii (assembly GCA_013396675.1). Taxonomy (NCBI): domain Eukaryota; kingdom Metazoa; phylum Chordata; class Aves; order Piciformes; family Ramphastidae; genus Eubucco; species Eubucco bourcierii. The sequence goes on from VWZE01020051.1 coordinate 29,190, forward strand.
ACAACAAAGCTCAGGTTGTGATCAGCAGTACAGGGTCTAGTTGAAGGCTTGTGAGTAGCAGTGTTCCCCAGGATACTGGGCCCACTCCTGCTCAACATGTTCACCAGTGACCTGGATAAAAGGGACAGAGTGTATCCTCAGCAAGTTTGCTCATGATACAAAACTGGGAGGAGTGGCTGACACACCAGAAGTCTCTGCTGCCATTCATCAAGAACCTGTACAGGCTGGAGAGTTGGGCTGAGAGGAACTTAATGAAATTCAATGAAGGCACGTGTAGAGTCCCACCAGTACAGGTTAGGGGTCAACCTGCTAGAAAGCAGGTGGAGAAGAAACAGAGAGTCCTGGTGGACAAGTTCGCCAAGAGCCAGCAATGTGTTCTTGTGGTCAAGAAAGCAAACAGTACTCTGGGGTGTATTTAAAAAAAAAGTGTGGCCAACAAGTCAAGGAAGGCTCTCTTCCCACTCCATTCTCCTTGGTGAGGTTTCACCTGGAGTACTGTGTCCAATTCAAGGTTTCCAGTTCAAGAGATATACAGAACTGCCGGAGAACGTCCAACAGAGGACTACAAAGATGATTAGGGGACTGGGGGAGCATTTCTCTTACAAGGAAAGGCTGAGAGACCTGGAGCTTTTTAGGCTGGAGAAGGTTGAGAAGGCTCTTCTCTTTAATTATAAATACGGAAAGGGTGGAGGTCTATCAAAAGGCCTGGGCTCTTTCCAGTGGAAGCTCAAAGGACAGAAACTCAAACACAGGTTTCACTTTAATGTAAGGAGAAACTTCTTTACTCTGAGGGTGACTTGAGCACTGGAACAAGTTGCCCAGAGAGGTTGTGAAGTAGTCTTCACTGGAGACTTTCAAAACGGGACATGTTACTCTGCAACCTGCTCCAGGTGAATCTGTTTTAACAGAGAGGTTGTACTAGATGATCCCTGGAGGTCTAACACAGTCCCTATCATTCTGTGATTCTGTGAATGGCCGAAGACAAGAGAACGAGCTGGAAAATAAGTGCGTGTTACGACTGATCACAATAGCCATTAGGTTTTCAAGTAAGCCAAGGAAGTTAACTGTAGCTCAGTTACACAAAGTATTTAAACATTGGTACGTATATTGCACAGGATTATCATCATTGGTGGTTCCCTACTCACCTCAGAAGCAAGAGAACTTATTCAGAGCCTTTGTATGAGGTAAGTATTTTTGATCTAATTGTATTCACTATTTCCATTTAAAAAACCCCAAACAAACAAAAAAATCAAGAACAATCTGCAAGTTAACATGCTGGAACAACTTTAGAAATGCTGTATTTTATATAAAACACAAAGGCTATTTTGTTTAGCTTACAAGCAAGTAACAGCTGATTGGCTACCACCCACACTTTGGAAAACAAATTCTAGGACAGATTCTAAGGTGACACAGAGGGGTATGTTTGGTTTACACAGCAAATGTATTAGTCCTTTTTTCAGGAAGAGCAAACTCCAATGGGCAGACCTATACAAAGTGTTAATGAAAACTTAACATAACCAGAATACAGTTCATCCAAAGCATCCTGATGCAGTTTCAACAGAATCTATTGCAGTAGATGCCAAGAGTTGAACACCCAGCATCATTTCTTGTGGTCTACTATACACATGTTCCCTTAATAGACAATCTGACAGCTCAGTCTCACAGTGTTGTATGAACACTGTGCTGATTTAACATAATTCCTACAGTCTTTTAACTTCATTGCTTACAGGCAAACAGACCAGTCAGTCTCACCTCTGTGTCTGGCAACATCATGGAGCAGATCCTGCTGAAAGTTCTGCTAAGGCAAATGGAAAACAAAGCAGAAGTGATTGGTGGGAACCAGCAATGGCTGCACCAAGGGCAGATCTTGCCTGACAAATTTAGTGGTTTTTTATGATGAAGTCACAGCGACAGTGGACAAGGGAAGGGCAACTGATATCATCTACCTGGACCTGAGCAAGGCATTTGACTCTGTCCCACATGACATCCTGGTCACCAAACTGGAAAAGACCTGATAGTAGCCTTCCAGTATCTGAAGGGAAGTACAGGAAGGCTGGGGAGGGACTATTGACAAGGTCTTGCAACGACAGGACAAGGGGCAATGGGTTTGAACCGGTAGAGGGGAGATTTAGACTGGATGTTAGGAGGAAGTTCTTTCCAGTGAGGGTGGTGAGGCACTGGAACAGGTTGCCCAGGGAGGTTGTGGATGCTCCCTCCCTGGAGATGTTCAAGGCCAGTTTGGACGAGGCCCTGAGTGAGCTGTACTAGTGGGAGGTGTCCCTGCCTATGGCAGGGGGTTGGAACTAGATGATCCTTGAGGTCCCTTCCAACCTTACCATTCTATGATTCCATGATAGGTTCTTTGAGAACAGTGCCAAAGAAGGCAATTCACTGATCAAGATATCATGTATAGTGTTTAACTATTGTTCTGAAAACATCTTTCACCTCGTTGTATCACCCTGCAATGCACAGCATGGTCTTCAGCAGAAATGGACAGAACCTGCAAAAAAGTGCCTGAATGGCCAATGGAGTACTGAATCACATTCTGTACTTGGACAAAAACTTACAAGTTGCAGTTTCTTTCTCCTACACTATTAGCAACAAACCCATGTATTTGTTTTTTCGCTTATGCAGATTAAAAATTAGGAGTGTCTTTCGAGTGAACTCTGATAGCAGGGATTCTTAAATTCTGCGGTTCTGTCAGGATAGATCTGTTTGCTGCAAAAGCTAGAAATAATACTTCATGCTGAAATATTTAAAATAAATTTATCTGAGAGTCTAGAAAAACTGTCTTTCAGTAGTAATCTTGCCACTGAAACCTGTTGGACTTTGAGCAAGCGTAGACGTGGTAAATAGGAAATCTTTATTCTGTTCAGCAGGCTTTAATCAAGACAGCTTCCCCCCATAAGCTTTTTAAGCTAACACCTTCTATACTTCTTAGTAAAACTGCTGGATGGTCATCATGGTATCTTGCTTCCAGGAGGAAACTTTCTGTTGTGAATTTTTACTTCATTTACATGGAAGAAAAAGACTCACTGAATTACAGAACATTAGAGGTTGGAAGGGACCTCCAGAGATCATAGAGTTCAATCTCCCTGCCAAAGCAGGTTCACAAAGCAATGCACTCAGGTGGGTTTTGAACGTCTCTGGAGAAGGAGACTCCACAATCCCTCTGGGCAGTCTGTTCCAGTGCTCTGTCACCTTCACTGTAAAGAAGTTTCTCCTCATGTTGAGGTGAAACCTTGTATGTTCAAGTGTGTACCTGTTGATCTTTGCCTTATTACTGTACACTACAGAGAAGAAATTGACCCCATACACGTGACACCCACCTCATATATTTGATATTTATAGACATTGATGAGATCACCTCTCAGTCTTCTGAAGATTGAACAGCCCCTCTCAAGTCTCTTTCCACTACTTCAAGTACAAAGTATCCAAATTTAAGAAAAGTATCACTGCAAAAGCATTAATTTACTGCTTATATATTAAAATGCCCACAAATTAGGTGACACTGTATTATTACATCTGAACAATCTTCCCATCATTTTTAAAACTAGGAAGTCAGACAGTATGTTTGCAATAGGTAGTGACTGAGAATCAGGGTAAGGAATAGACCATAGTGAACAACTATATGAAGAATGCAATTCAAGCCTATTAACCTCGGCTTCCAAAATTTATTCTCTCTCACCACTGGGATTCACCTCACAGCAAACCACAAAAGCCAACTTAAACAGTTCCTGTCTACATAGGAAGCCCACTTTAAAAGCAGTTTTCGGCTCACGAAGAGAAATGACACAACTTAGAACAACTGTCAGGTTGTCACCTCTTACAGGTACGAAACAGCTACTGAGCTGCTACAGCACACACAATGTCATAGCAAGGTAAACTGTCACTACCATTAGTTTGCCTACAAGACATGTCAACTCTATGTACTGGTATTCAGCAGCTGAACTGTAAATGGCTTGACTGCCTGTGTATCAAGGACAAGGCAAAGACAGAAGCACTGTTGCCACTTCAAAGGACATGCTTGTTCTCCAGCCACAACACTAAAGGCCCTCACAATCAAACTAATTTGAATAGCTACACAGAATTGTTGTTAATGCATAACTAAACATCATTTTACCTTTCTGGACCTGCTCAGCTATACTAACAGTAGCAACACATCACTGATTGTACAAATGGGTTTGAAGAAAGCTGCTATTGTGAAGTACTACATCAAGTCCAGTTCAAAATGCACCTATGCAACACTGTGCTTAAATGTCAACCTGCTGACAGCATTCCACTTCCAAACTTCCTAGTTTACTTGGCAAAGCAAGTTCTTCTACCATGAGCTACCCTAATACTAACAGCAGAAGTTTCACAATACAGTGTGTGTAGGAATACCTGTAGACAGAAACTGAAAAGATCCAGATGCACTTCAGCATTTGTATGACTTACACCAAGCCAAATGCTCTATTAGCTTTGCAATTCACAGAACCACGGAAATCACAAAAACAATCAGGTTGGAAAAGACCCTCAGGATTATCAAGCCCAACCAATAACCCTACTCTACAAGGTTCACCCTAAACCTATCCCTAAGCATCACATCCAAACAACTTTTAAACAGATCCAGAGTTGGTGACTGAACCACCTCCCTGAACAGTCCATTCCAATGCCTGACCACTCTTGCTGGGAAAAAAAATTTCTTTATATCCAGTCTAAACCTACCTAGTTGCAGCTTGAGGCCATTCCCTCTTGTTCTAGCACTATTTACCTCTGAGAAGAGACCACCACCAGCCTCTCCACAACATCCTTCTGGGCAGCTGTAGAGAGTGATAACGTCTTCCCTCAGTCTCCTCTTTTTCCAACTAAACAGGCCAAACTCCTTCAGTTGCTCTTCATAAGCTCCAGGCCCTTCACCAGCTTTGTTGCCCTCCTCTGCACTTGCTCCAGTACCTTGACATCTCTTGCACTGAGATGCCCCCAGCTGAACACAGTACTGGCCTCACCAGCACAGAGTACAAGGGGACAATCACCTCCCTACTCCTGCTGGAAACTGCACTTCTAATACAACCCAAGATGCCATTTGCCTTCTTGACCTCCTGGGCACACTGCTTGCTCATATTCACCTACCTGTCGATTAGAAGCCCCAGGTCCCTCTCTGCCAGAGAGTTTTCCAGCCACACTTTCCCAAGACTGCAGTATTGCTTGCCATTGTTGTGATCCAAGTGCAGAACCTGCCATTTGACCCTGTTGAAGCTCGTGCTGTTAATCATAGAATCAACCAGGCTGGAAGAGACCTCCACGATCATCCAGTCCAACCTATTACCCAACCCTAGCCAATCAACTGGACTATGGGACTAAGTACCCCATCCAGTCTTTTCTTGAACACCTCCAGGGATGGCGATCTCACCACCTCCCTGGGCAGCCCATTCCAATGGCAAATCACTCTCTCTCTCTGTGAAGAACTTCCTCCTAATATCCAGCCTATACCTTCCCCAGCACAACTTGACACTGTGTCCCCTTGTTCTGTTGCTGGTTGCCTAGGAGAAGAGACTGATCCCACCTGGCTACAACCTTCTTTCAGGTAGTTGTAGACAGCAACGAGGTCACCCCTGAGCTTCCTCTTTTCCAGGTTAAAGTGTTGGCCCATCAGTCCAATCTGTCCAAGTTCTTCTGTAGAGCCTCCCTACCCTTGTGCATATCAACACTGCCACCTAACTTGGTGTCATACCAATAACACGCTCTAGGTCTTCATCAAGATCATCAAGAAAGATGTTAAATAGAAGTGGTCCCAACACTGAGCCCTGAGGAACACCACTTGTGACCAGCTGCCAGCTGGATTTATGATGATGATATAAATTAACATCACTCATTGCCCTATACAACCTCTTCCAGGACATCACTCAACTGCTGTTCTCTAAACAAGGTAAAATTCTGGGCCTTACCGTGCTAGTTGCCTCACTCCCCTGAGGACCTGAAACACTACCATCTCATGGCCATTACAGGCTGTAAAATTATTTCAGTAGCAGATGTCACTGGGTTGCTCAGAAAGTCCAGTGTTCTGAGCTATCCTTATTTCTCCATAACCACTATCACACAGCCCTAACATTAAGTACCTTGTTCTATTTACTACCATGTAGTCTGAATATTGTTTATCACAAGAAGCTAATACAAATATTCTATCACATTGTACAGTGTACTGAGTTTACAGCAAAGGTCACTGCATTTGTATAGTTTTCTACTGTTGCCAAAAAATGAAAAAAAAAAAACCAAAACAAAACAGCTTTAAACAAGTATGGGTTTCCATGAACTGTTAAGACAGACAATTATAAGAAACCTCACCAAGAGGCATATATATTCTCAGAGTATTTAGTATTTAGCAACCTGATCTAGGAAGTGTCCCTGCCCATGGCAGTGGGGTTGGAAACGGATGATCTCTGAGGCCACTTCCAATCCTGACAATTCTGTGATCCTGGAGAGCAACAAAGGTTGGGGAAAGTTTCAACACCTTTCTGGTTTTTATATTAACATTGTAGATGTGTTTCCACGCCTTTTAAACACTCTCTTTGCATCAGGAAGTATTTTATCTAGCATGAATGCCCTCTAAAAGCTACATATACACTCAGAGCTGTTTCAATAACAGATGACAAACTCACACGTATTTGAACTAATCACCTGGTCCAGAACAACTACATAGTAAACAAGAACATACAGATTTCAGATGTACAGATGAACTCCTCTGCAAATTAGACCAACAATACATGAAATTAAGATTTGAATCCCATCCATTATTCACTCCATAAAATTATGCACTTAAGCAGTCAGTGTTGGAGTCCACAGACCCAGTGTCTTCAAATGAAGAAAATCACCGCTGACCAGAGCTGCTGCAGGGCAGCCATGTACTGGTGTCATGGAAATAGAAGTTAAATAGGAGAATGTTGCTTGGATTATAAAAACAGGTAGTAGTCTACTGACTTGTCCCAAATGTTCCACTGGATGTAGCCTTCACAGAAGTCCATTTAGAAACACACACATGCCACACTAGCAAAATGAGGAACTAACACCATGCTAGCACTCTGGACTTCAGGTTGATTTATAAGGATCTGTAAGTTTTTCCTCACTCATTGCGCAACTTAAACCTGCCCATCTCAGTTTCAAAGTGATGTACAACCTAATCACACCTATATTTACATTCATTTCCACACACAGCAGAGGTTTTCCAACACCACCGAAATAAGTCTTACACAGAAGACATAACCAAGTATGAAAGCTTTCCAGATAAAAACTTGAGTGCCAAATGCACTGCTGAAAACTCTGAGCAGAGAAAGAGAACTGCAACAAAATCAGACTACCGGCAGAAGTCTGAAACAGTTTGAGATCTATTTCTCAGAGTTTCCCAGTCATAAAACAGACCTTTTCTGGAAGTTATAAGAAATACTTAGTGCTCTAAGACTGCCCTTATATAATCAGCACTGTTCAAGTCCTATTTATATTTTATTAATATTTGCGTCAGAAGAAAATGTATTCATGAGAATGCATCCAGAACAAAAGCAGCAACAAGTGAACTATTTGCCCTTGCCTGTTCTGAATTCTTCTTGGTCTCTTTAACGGTTAGCACCCACAAATGAACTATCAGATTTGGACAGATAGAACTAAGCAATTTTCCATTAAACTTTGTTTTGTTTGAAACACAACCAGATTAAATAAATCCTTTAATATGAAAGGGAAGAACTCTTACGTTTTCATGTAATGTTCTGTATCAAACCAGAGATCTGAAAGAAGAGCAAGTGTAGCAATCATTTTTATAATACATCAGCAAAGATAACCCTCAAACCAGCATTTCAAGTTATCCTAAGAGCCTTCCTTTTGTCTTATAAAATATTAAAGTCTTTGCTTTGAAATTACGTGAAGAAGTTGTGAAGACACAGGTTCACAAGGGCAACTGGAAAAATCAGAACTGCTGTGTATTCATTCAGACAGGACAGCTCAGTGCAGTTAGGTAGCTCAGCATTCCAAGTTCAGAGGTATGACCATGAGTGAAGGCAGAAACAGATAAGGTGAAAGAATGAGTTTATTAAGACTTAAAATTCCTAAAACTAATTCATGTTACCTTCCCCCCCCCCCATAACTATATTCTTTGTGCCTCTGAACTGTTCTTATCTATGTCAATGGGAGGAAGGTCAAAGATAGAGGACCTTAAATAGGTGTTAGTATCATCTTTGAAAGCACTTTTGAGGCAGTTTCAAAGGACTCCAATGCCAAGATCCACACAAACACTATAAAAAACGATAAAGACTAGCTGTTACTTGAGATGCTTAGATCACTGAACAACCTGCTACATTCCCTCTTCTCTTTTGTCTGGTTAAAGAAAAGCTTTCTTAGTTATGAACAGAGTAAGTCAAAGAGTCTCTCATTATTGTTACAAGAAATACTAGCTCTCATTCCTCTCCACATCCTCAAGTAAACTCAACACAGGGGGTCCAAAACCTTTGGTTCCTTTACAGAAAGCCTCGGGGAAGAGGTTAGGGCTAAACAAATGCCTGTCATGAAAGAAAGGAAAGGTAAAGATGACTGTATTACAGTCCTTTGAAGTATCCTTTGAGTGAATTAATTGGTTAACACTTATTTAATCCGTGCCAGGTGCCAGTAAACCCCTTAAGTGGAGATTCTGTGCCAAATCTGGACTACTTATAACCTGAATGAAAACATAAGCAAGAAGGGAATTGAAGTACCCTGAAAAGCAAGACTTGCATGCAGTCTTGAGTGACAAACACATTAGTCAGGAGGTTAAGTAGTTTAGAAGATCATTAACAAGGCTGGATTACTGTCAATTTTATAATCAATGTTTGACGTTATTGTTTCAATTTTTAATTTTAAAACATTGAACAGTAAATTGTTTATACAGCTGTGACTGTTGAATGACTTTCCATTATGAACTGTCATTACTGTCTGGCATTTAATGTTGACAGCACACAGATAACACTGTTAAAAATAAATCAAATGCACTCATTAGAAAAGACTGACTGCCTTCTTATTGGTTCTATATACTCCTACAACATACAACTGATAGATAGGAAGATGGACCCAGGAGGTTATGCCTAATGTAACAAATAAAGTCAATGTCCCCAGAACCTTTATGTGGCACTGAGGTCAGCCAGTAGAGACAGAAGGCATCTGTACCATTAAGCATTGATTCTTGGCCAGAGTGTTATCCTGGCTGTTAACATATTTCTCCCATATTCAGGGAATAGGAAAATTCTTACCACGCTTGCAAAGTGACAGATGCACTGGACCAAAACTGTATCAGGGATGTCTTTAGTAGTTTTAGAGCAGACAGCCAAGCTCCAGAGTCCAAGAGGTCTTTTTATTTATTCATACCTACAAAAGATAGCTTAGCAGAACTTAAGAATGTGAACAAAAGCAAAATGAGGACTCATTACTGAGAAGCAAAAAGGCACATCTAGGACATCACTGTAAATACTGTATTTACTTAGATAAGTGGTAATGACACCCTGCAAGACACAAGGGAAAGTGCAAATGGCGTTTGTCTTACGTGAGCAGCCAAACATCATTGCTGTTCATTTCCTTCAATAAATCATGCCAGAGAACAAGGAATTAAACAAGTAAGCTTTGAAAGAAAGAACCAAGAGATGAAGGAGGTTATTAGGGAATCTCTTGATGACAACCTGGTTAGTCAGCACCTATATAAACTACCTGATTAAAAAGGACACATTATCTAAAAAGCACTGAACATGAAATTCCATCTAGTACAGCACTGATAAATACCTACTGTTACTCAAAACAGCAGGAAATAAGAAAAAAAAAATTCTTCACAAGAAGGCAGAATTACTGGACGAAAGTGGTGGTATTGAAAGAGAAAAACACATTAAGAAAGCCACAAGGTTAGCTCACTGAAGTGAGATGTCTCAATGTGCCTCAACAACAGGGCGACAAGCTACAAAATGCCCACTTTGTACACCGACTTACTGCAACAGAATTACTGTCTGCAGTCTAAAGTACAAAGTGCTGATGATTAAAGATACACTACTTACTTAAATCTGTTTTCCGCCACCAGCCTTTGGCAGATGTTATCTCCTATTCAGAAATGCCCTATAAAAGTTGCCCAACAAACATTTGCTTTCATTATTACCATGTTTGGCTTTGTCTTTTAGCTGTTTCAGTGCTATCTGATATAAAGATGCTCTTCAGTTATAACAGTCTTAGCTTCTACATCTCAAGTGACACACTCGCCTTCTTTTGTAGTTCTGATAAATGCAGTGTCTTGAAGCTGTATTAAAAATGATGCCAAGAAATCCCAAGAGGTTGATATTCTTGGAATAATCTTAAGTCAACAAAGCCTGATTCAGAAATCCATCTTTATTCCCCCCTCATCTAAACCTCAGTTTGACAGAATGTTCCTTATTAGTTATTTAGGAGAGGCCAAACTCATGCCTTCAGGTCAGCAAAATAATCAATCATGAAGAAAAGAACATAAGATAAACAGCAGCATTTAGACTCACTGCTCCCACGCACACATCAACTCCCTCTTAAAAGAAGAAAAAAGCCAGGTAATTCAACCTTTTCTTTGGACAGCATACACCTGTAACCACACCAACAAAAACAACTGGAAGATTGACAGAGTGTCTTGTAATGGGGTACACAGGTAACTCAGTAGTACAAATACCAAACCAGAATCATAGAATCATAGAATGTTAAGGTTGGAAGGGACCTCAAGGATCAGCTAGTTCCAACCCCCTGCCATAGGCAGGGACACCTCCCACTAGTACAGCTCACTCAAGGCCTCATCCAATCTGGCCTTAAACACCTCCAGGGAGGAATCATCCACAATCTCCCTGGGCAACCTGTTCCACTGTCTCACCACCCTCACTGCAAACAACTTCCTCCTAACATCCAGTCTAAATCTCCCCTCTGACAGTTTAAACCCATTGCCCCTTGTCCTGTCATTGCAGGACCTTGTAAATAATCCTTCCCCAGCCTTCCTGTAGGTCCCCTTCAGATACTGGAAGGCTACTATCAGGTCCCCTCGAAGCCTTCTCTTCTCCAGGCTGAAGAGCTCCAACTCTCTCAGCCTGTCCTCATAGCAGAGCTGCTGCAGCCCTCTGATCATCCTCGTGGCCCTCCTCTGGACCCGCTCCAACACTTCTATGTCCTTCCTGTGCTGAGGGCTCCAGAACTGCACACAGTACTCCAGGTGGGGTCTGACAAGAGCAGAGTAAAGTGGCAGAATCACCTCCCTTGAATGATTCAGTATGGGTCATCAAAGGTAATAAATGACACAGGCCTGTTTTATACAGATTCTTAAACTTGTGGTGTTGACCTTGAAAGTGGTTTGAGAATACATTTTTTTCAATAAAAGAAATAACACCTCCCTCAAACTGTTATTTTCCACCCTCAGCCTCTCATTCTCACCCTCTGTTTTTTGCCACACTCTCAGTAGCAACAAAATCTTTCAGGATTGTAATGTGAGAAGGGGAATGCTGAAATTTTCTTGGTTAAAACAAATGCTAATCTTGAAAAACATATATATAGTCCCATTTCATCCTGGTCTCAATTCTATTTACAAGCCATAGTTATGTATAACTGTAAACAACAAGGTTTACTCCTAGACTGTGTTTCTGCAATATTTCAGTATTTGTTACAGCAAACTGTAAAACACCTTAACAACAGATGCTGGAAAACAACAGTATAAGGGCGTTTACAGAAAAGTGTTCATCATTCCACAGTCACCTTTGATTTTCAAATGTTACTTCTTATCCCTATTTACTATATATATATACATATATACACACACACTATATATATACTATATATCCCTATATACTTCATATCCCTATCCAAATAGGGATATGAAGTATAGGGATACTTCATATCCCTATCCAAATAGGGATATGAAGTATAGGGATACTTCATATCCCTATTTGATTAAAGTACTTCCACGTTAAAAAAAAAAAAATCCTTTTGATTTTCTAAAAGTAGTTTTTCCAAATTATTATTTTCTGGCCAACTCACTATTTCCTATGACTGCATAAAGGGATTTAGACTATCATGTCTATATAAACACATTCTAAAGAAGTAGGTACAACTCCTTGCAGCCCACTGCAGCGTGGGCCTAGATCTGAACAGCAGACAGGTATCAGAACTGACTGACAGCAGTTTCATAAGCATACCAGAACTTAAGTGGCATACATCTGAACACACTTTTGGTATTTCCAAATAGATTTATAGTATCTGCTTAACCTTTTTTTTTTTTTTTTTTTCCAGTGTGTTTTCTTTTTCCAGAAGATCATTTATGACTTAGTATAAAGAACAAGTTTTCTCAGGTTAAAGGTCTGTGTTTTGTTTTCATCTGGAATACAGTTTTGAACATCACCACCTCAACCTGTTTCAACAAGGCAAGCCTACATAGCTACTTAAAACAACACAAGCTAAGGCAATAAAGCAAAGAATTTGTGTGAATTCATCATAAGAAAAAAAGAAAGGTCTTTTCACTACTCCTGCCCTGTTTTGTGCTTCTTGTGGTTCTGTTAATAGTTAGTAATGGTTTCTGTGTTCAAATATTCCTAAGAGAAGAAACAACACCATTTCCATCCTAGAATTGTTTTTAACAGTTGTGTCATCCCAGCTGTCTACCAAAAACATGAAAGCCCTTCACTAAAGAAAATCTGTCATCTTTCCAATGCTTTTCCTTCACTAATAACCTCAGGCAGCATTTTTACTTTATTCCAACACATATTTTGAGCTTTTAAGAAGTTACTATAAGTTACTAGTCTTCAAAAGAGGTGAAACATTTTCTCAAAGGCTAGTGTCATCTATCAGCCCTAAAGAGGCCTCATATTAGTCAGATACTAGTTTTTACATTAGAAGTTTTGGTCAACTTGATTTTTTTTTTTTTCCTCATGACTGCATGAACGTGGTGCTTCACAAGAAGTCACTGCTTTTCAAGTTTCTACAGAAGAGCAGCCTGATTCGCCGTTAGCAGAAAGCCTAGAAATTCTACAGCAGAAAATAGAGGTAAGAGAGTTCAATCTTTTTTCTGGCACAGAAACACCTCCAAACCTTCTTCATGTACCAAAACACCACAAAGCTAGCATAGAAGATGGAACCAGAAGAGCTCACAGTCCAAACTGCAAGTAGCAGTAGCACTGAAAGTTTAACCTTTATGGTTTCTGGAGACACTGAACAACCCAAGACACAGTAATAGACATGAGTAGGAAATCTAGGCCCAAAATTGCCTAAAAATAAATAAATAAATAAATAAATATTGTTTTCAATCAAAATTAACCTTTTGCCTGCATCAGAAGTGCTTAAAGTATTGAAGCTGTGAGGAATCATAGAATCGTAAGGTTGGAAGGGACCTCAAGGATCATCTAGTTCCAACCCCCTGCCATAGGCAGGGACACCTCCCACTAGTACAGGTTACTCAAGGCCTCATCCAATCTGGCCTTGAACACATCCAGGGAGGGAGCATCCACAACCTCCCTGGGCAACCTGTTCCAGTGCCTCACCACCCTTACTGTAAAGAACTTCCTCCTAACATCTAGTCTGAAGTAAACAAGTTGATCCTAGAGGAGAAAATGCTGTTTGAATTAAGTATATTCAGAAATAAGCAGGTTTAGTCTTTAATGATATTCATGTTTTCCTTCGAGCTTAGCTGAAACCGAAACTCATCCCTTTTACAGAAAAACTTATTTTACAAGACAGACCAGCTCTTTACCCAACTTGTGGGGTAAAATTCCAGCAGTGCAAAATTGCATTAAAGAGGAGAAAAGAATCTCATACTCCTTACAGCCTCCTCAGACTGTGCTTGATGATTACCCTAGGTTTCAGGCCATGCAGTTCCTTCAGTTTGCTTCAAAACTGTCTCAAAACTCTTTGTAATAAGAAATAAACCCACTGCCCTCCTTCTCATCAATACAGATTTGTGTTACCTACTGGTGTCTGTGGGACAGCTTTTGGGCCTAAAGTAATTCTCTGGACTCGATTCATGTCTTCGCAACTGAGCCCTAAGCCCACATTTCCGTACAGAGATGTAGATCATCTGCAACAAGAGCAAACTGAAAGAATTCAAGAAAGCACTTTTACAAAGGCATTAAGCCTTTCTTTAGCTATTCACTGCCCCATCATCATCTCTGAACTGGGGAAATGAGCCTACACCAGAATACAACTCCTCAAGTAATAAAAATTGCTTGTTTCTTTCACTTGCAAAATTGAACTGTTTTTCCCCATCCATGTTCCCCTGAACTACATATCCCAGAAAGCAACAGGGGGTTAACTGAACATAGTTAAAAAACCAACCAAACAAAAACAAACAAAAAACCCAAACAAACAAAAAACCACACCAAAAGTCACCTGCAATGACAGGAAAGGTCAAAAAGTCAGCGCCAAGTTTCTCGAACATACAGACAAAATAAAACACACACGCACACACCCCAAAAAACCAACACATGTAGCCCTAATAGAACCTCCAGTATCATTGAAATGGGCTTCTTTTCTCAAGCAGAAACAATCATTTCACAATTAACAAATAAACCAAATGAAAATTAAACCTGAGGGAGAGGAAGCAACTACTACAATGAGTTAGATCAGAAACACCCTCGATATAAGTAACCAAAGGCTATCAACTACTTTGCTCCTCAGTTGTTACTGTGATGCAACCGAACCAAAATACTGGCAGGCAGCACAGTTGGAAAGGTTTATCCCTACAAAGTCATATGTATTGTTTTCCTTCAACTGCTGCTAGGCCTTCAGTGTGGAATTTGCAATCCAGTAAGCAGAAATAAGGGATGGTGATGTGATAAGTTTTGTGACAAAGTGTGAATCAAAAGGTTGGTTTAAACTCACAAAAAAACAAGTATGAATTACTACAGTATTCCATTCTAGTGACATTGAACTTTGTGTTAGATATTTCAAATAAAGAAATGCTAATTTTTAATTTTTTTTTGGCACTTCAGCCTAATGAATAGAAACAGCACAGGAAGGCTACGAGCAGACCTGATAGTAGCCTTCCAGTATCTGAAGGGGGCCTACAGGAAGGCTGGGGAGGGACTATTTACAAGGTCTTGCAATGCCAGGACAAGGGGCAATGGGTTTAAACTGGCAGAGATTTAGACCAGATGTTAGGAGGAAGTTCTTTCCAGTGAGGGTGGTGAGGCACTGGCACAGGTTGCCCAGGGAGGTTGTGGCTGCTCCCTCCCTGGAGGTGTTCAAGGCCAGAATGGATGAGGCCTTGAGTGAGCTGTACTAGTGGGAGGTGTCCCTGCGTATGGCAGGGGTTTGGAACTAGATGATCCTTGAGGTCCCTTCCAACCTTACCATTCTATGATTCTATGAAGATTCTAGGCTTTGTGAGAGCTCAAATCAAGAAAGTAAAAAACATCTGGTATACCTAATAAAGTTTATAAAACTAAAGAGGAGCAGCTGTAACACTGTAGCTTCAGCACTTGCACTGTTAAAACCACAAGAGCAATGCAGGTTGAACTTACAGAGGACACACAAAGACCTGTGCAAATGCAAGTACACATTAATTCCATGACAGCACTGATAGCTGTGTATCACCACAAATGAGTATGAAATCAAACAAACCCAGAATAGGATCTTGTACAATAAAAGCTTGTTCTCACGTTTGTTTCTGGATGAGTTTAAGTCATGAGTTGAGTATACTTGTCCAAAATTTAATTCATACCAAATACAACAGATTGATGTAGAAGTCTCCCTCAGGTATAACAACCCTGCAATCACAGTTCAGTCAATCTGACAGAATACAAGAACAAGGAAATGAAAACAAAACACAGTGCCTAACCCTAGGAAGTTTGAAGAGAACTATTAGTCCTGTAAACAGCAAGAAAGTGCAAATATAACCAGCAAATTAAGACCCTTACTTGTTTTCAGGAGCTGCTTTTGTACATTTAGCTACCCTCCAAGTAAAAATTAGGCTCCATACATGAATAGTCAACAGACTCTTATAAAATAATATCCAATAAAGCATACCCAGTTCAAATGATATCACTTTATGTAAGCTATTTTATATTACTCAATATGACATGCTTTTAGAAAACACAGGTTGAACTGCATTCTATCTTGAAGTGAATTAAGCAAGATGAAGCAGTATCAAGTCTGCAGTTTTACAAATCAATGGCTTCATCATTTTGTAATGTGCTGGTTTGAGACTAATTGGAATATTTTAATTCAAGAAATTAGGTCATCGGTTGTGAAAAGGAAACTATTAATTCTGTATCATTCATTGGTTTGCTGAATGGGATAAAAAAGCAAGTAGTAAACCAGTAAACCAGTAGTAGTAGAAGGGGACCTACAGGAAGGCTGGGGAAGGATTATTTACAAGGTCTTGCAACGACAGGAAAAAGGGCAATGGGTTTAAACTGGCAGAGAGGAGATTTAGACTGGATGTTAGGAGGAAGTTCTTTCCAGTGAGGGTGGTGAGACACTGGCACAGGTTGCCCAGGGAGGTCGTGGATGCTCCCTCCCTGGAGGTGTTCAAGGCCAGGTTGGATGAGGCCTTGAGTGAGCTGTACTAGTGGGAGGTGTCCCTGCCTATGGCAGGGGGTTGGAACTAGCTGATCCTTGAGGTCCCTTCCAACCTTACCATTCTATGATTCTATGATTTGTCCCACTCTCTTCTGCGATGCTGCTTCTATTCACTTCCTCACACCGCTCTGATCTCTTCACTAACAAATAACAACATAAGCTTTGCTGGTTGCTTTTGTTTGCTTGTCTGAGAAAGTAGGAGAGAGACAGAGGGTAGAGAGGGCAGCTTTCAGCCCCTCCTGGGCACTTTCTTTGTCCAGGAGGGAGTTTGGATTTCTGTATTATTTCTAATTCATATATAATTCGTAAATACATTGTGTATATATGCTTGTAAATTTTGCTGCTGTAAATATTGCTTCATCTTACTTCCAAGCCATCTGACATAGTCTGCTAAATTTCAATACTGCAGGGGGGAAGTTCCTGATCCACTACACGTAAGCATTTAGAACATTTCTGACAGCCTAACAAGTTTTTAATTAAGCCAAAACCAGTAACTTCTCTACCAAATAAATAAACAAACAAACCAGCAGATTTCTAATTTTTTTCCAGGCTTTAAAAATTAGAACAGATATGGGTAGATATATTGTGGCTTAAAAATATGTCTATTTAAGTGACCAATGACACACAGAAAACTACATGTTCATTTTAACTACTAGTAACCTGTACTAGTGGGAGGTGTCCCTGCCTATGGCAGGGGGTTGGAACTAGATGATCCTTGAGGTCCCTTCCAACCTTACCATTCTATGATTCTATGATTTTTTGCTGAAGATAGACTACAGACCTCAGGCATTTTACAGCATGTTTTCTTCTCATGAAGTTTGAGTACTCTTCCTAGAAATCTTTTTGTCACATGTGAGACTACAGATTCCTGACCTTAGGTAAAGATTTATGTTGGTGTCTACAGAGCCGGAAATAAAAACATTAGCAGTTTCTATTTGAAATACAGGTAAGTTAAAATGTAGATCACAAAGCCTTTGAAACGAAAAACAGTGGTCAAAGAACACTCATTTTTCTTTTAGCAAAATAATGTGCTTTCCTTTAAGTCTACAGATGACCTCATTGACTTATCTGTATTTGTATTATTTGTAAAGACTGAACTAGTTCATAGAATCTATGATTCTATGATAGTTCCTGACAAAAGAATGCATTACAATCTGAACAAGTACACTTTACTTACCAAACAAGAAGCAAACTCTGTTCCACAAGCTATATTTTCACCAGACTGCTTACAAAGCAGAAGCTGTGTAGTGACTTAAAGCTGCATTCTTTCCTGCCTTTCTAATTGTTAGATGTCTGGATATACATACAAAGTAATGCAAGCAATCAACTGCTTCCACACCATTTTTGAGACCTTCTTTTTCGTAGTTTGTAACTATAATTTTCTGAAAATTATTTGCTCAGTTACGTTTTTATCATATTAGTTGAAAAACTGTTCTGGTTACTGTTATAAAAAAAGACAAGTACCAGTGACTCTTCACAGAATTCAAAACAAAGCAATTTAGACATGTTACCTACACAAAAATTGTTTTTAGACATGTTACCTACACAAAAATTGTTTTAAGCTCTGATAAACTTGCTCTGTTCAAGTTTAGGATAAGAACTGTTTGGGGTTTTTTGTATTTTTTTGGTATTGTATCTTCTCAGAACAGAAAGAGTGAAGTACAATTACAAATATAGAAAACAGAAACACACACAAAAAAAAACCAAACAAGAAAAAGAAGCAAATTTATTTTAAGAGTTTTTGTGCAAAGACAGATTTTGGACTTAAACTGGCAGAGGTGAGATTCAGACTATGTATTAGGAAGATGTTCTTTACAGTGAGGGTGGTGAAACACTCCAACAAGGTTGCCCGGGGAGGTTGTGGATGCTCCCTCCCTAGAGGTGTTCAAGGATAGGTTGGATGAGGCCTTGAGCAACTTGTTCTAGTGAGAGGTGTTCCTGTCTATGGCAGGGGGTTGGAACTACATGATCTTTGAGGTCCCTTCCAACCTAAATCATTTTATGATTCTATAACTATCAAGTTGAGATGAGGCCCTGCCTGCCCCATTTAATAGCATTCAGCCTCCAGCCTGAAAAAGGATATAAATACAACCTAGGAAAGTAAGCTTTGAAGATCTACTTTCCTTTCTATGTCTAGGCAAGAACATTCACAAGCAGTTCTCTCATTAACTTTCATTTTGTTTGTCCCTCACACTCCCTACAGAGCCAGACTTTCTCAGTCACTTCTTGGTTCTTCATTTTATTGAAAACTAGGACAGTCTGATTCTCAGACAGTTAAAGGAACCTGTGTCCAGAAAATAATGGGAGAACACTGCAGAAAGGTAATGAAGAACTGACTGCATACAGTTTGCTAGCTCCAGAAGCTAAAGCTAGTTTCTGCTGCAGCCTACATCTGGTGGGATCAACATGTCTCCAAAGAGGAAAGGCATAAGAATAGCATCAGATAAACTTCAAGCTAAAGATATCATTAGGTCATGTGGCAAGTTACAGAAATCCTAATAGTTCAGCACTTCCAGATTTTTCCAGAAAGATAAGAATAGAACACCCAACTAATTTTTCCAGATGAAGTTTACACTGCACAGAAAGAGTATGGATCCACAGAGACACAGCATACCCAAATCCATACTCAGACCTTCTGTGGAATTCACAGATTTCCTAGCCATGCCATCAGTTTTGTAGATATAACTATTGCAAACAGCCAGCATTGAGAGTGCTTCACCTCACAATGAAAAACAGTGAAAAAGCCTAGAAGTACTTACAGTTGTGCCCAGTAGTTGCCCACCTCCTTCTGTAAGAACATATCCAAACCCTAAGATAGTGCCAATCTCTACCTAAGCAAGCTTGAAATTCTCTCCACAGTTTCAGGAATAAGTGGCATTTCTCACTTGCCTAAAACGTTGCAGAAGTTTCACAATGGAACAGTTGTATCATTCTGCTTCAGTGCTGGCTACATTTTAGTGGTGCATTAAGTAGTCTAGAACCATCCTCACTTAAGTCACAGGTGGCAGAGTGAGGACTGCTTATAAAAGCTATACAACCACTAGGTATATGAAGTATCTTTATCAACTCTACTATAGTCATGCTGGGGAGAATTCTGCAAGACACAGAGAGCTATACAGTTACACACTACTGTCTTTGTCTTGCTGTTATACTGCAATGTACTACTATTTCCTCTTTAATGTTTCAGTATACTCCTTCAGGGCAGGATCCTATTATTTTAACTGCCTCTACTGTCATATCATTCTACAGTGCTTTAAACAACTAAGTAATAGTGAAAACTAACTGCATACAGTATTCCCATCTCATGCCCTTTCTAAATTACAGTAAAAAGTTGGATTCAGTAATACTGAGAACACCCAGCTGAGAATTTTCTTCAGAGAATTTTGCAGAGAGTTTCACTGCAGCTTAAAGATTTTGGAAACAACAGATCTATATTTAAACAAGTGTGCCTGAAGCTTTCTAACAGGTCAGACAACTCAGCAAAACAAAGCAGCAAGTACATATACAGCCATGAGCATCTAAGCTTTTTTTGGTTAACAATTTCCACTAAAGAAATGATGAACTTGAAGGTGAAAACCAAAATACATTCCTTCTGTGTGGCAAACTGCTCAGTTAAAACATTTTTTTTGTGCAAAAGAAGGTAGGTTAGAAATGGTAGAACGTAGAGAATGTCTTAGACTAACACCTTTTTAGCTACAATCACAAATAATTGCCTCTTACACTAATGAGCATGCACTGTGAGCTAATATTACTGAGAAATCCATTCTCCATTTCCTTGAATATAGTAATGGAACTGCAGTAAGTTTTTCACTTGAGAGAGTTTTTCTACCCCATATAACATAAACAGAAATCCCACTATCTACTGGTAAAAGCAACACAGCAAGTTAAATAAAAGTTTCATATGTTACAATCTCTTATAAGAACCACCAGCTTCCTAGATTGCAAATGTAAATAAAACATTTCACTTACTGAAATCAATGAGAAACCTCCCAAATCCTTGCCTTTGGTACTGGGGCATGATCATTATGCATGAGACATTGTACTTCTGCTGGCAAAGCTTTTCCTGTGAAAAGGAGAAACAGATCAAGTATGTCAATGCACTGCTAAAGTGGGCAATTGTCTACACCTGCCCCTGTATGGTATCCCAATAAGGTGAACAGATGCATGCAGTCAGTACCAAAGTCCAATAATTACATGTTAGTACTTAATTATAAGGAGGAAGAAGCAAACATAAAAAAAAATATTCTGAAGACTTAACTACTCCACATCTTAAAAATTAAATACATCCTCTACAGCAAAACGAAGTTTAAGTGCTGTAAAGGGGGAAGGTGGAATGAAGATGGAAATATTTTCATGCTTCACTAACCATTCTGTCAAGGATATAAAAGTGGAAAAAGATATCCATAAACACAGTAAAGTTGTATTTTCTTAAACTGCTACAAAGTGCCTCCTGGTCTCCATTTTCGGTTTGTCTGTGCTCTCTCAACAAATGCAGGGTCAGAGTGGAGAAGAGGAATTCCACGCTCACAAAATTAAAAAGCTATACTTGAAGCACACTAACTTTTTCCAAGTTGAATTCCTCTCATCTGAATCCAAATCAAGGCAGAATACTCAGATGCCAGAGATGTGTCAGACAATGAAATTGCACGCAGGCAACGGGGGCAAATAATACACTAACTCACTAATTGTTTAGGACAAAAAGATCGTTAATCTAAACTAGGAAACTGTTCTAACAGTATAACATCATTGGTTCTTTCAGATTTAGTGATAAAAAGAAGTGCCCTGAAGCCTTGTTATCTTTAAAAGATTACATACATGCACCCCCACAAAAAATCAGCACGAGGTAGTTTTGAGGGAGACCAAATACATCAACCAAGAATAACCAGGTCACATAACTGACAAGAAATTTCAGAAAGCGTGCACATAGTTTAGGACACCACCTATCACTTCAGCCTCCAGACAAAAAATGACATCACACCAGTGATGACACTGGTATCCAAACATTTCTTCATTTGTAAGAGCAGATACCAAACAGGTTTCTCAAACTCTCAAGACCGCTGCTAGCATCAAGTTCACATCTTGGCAATGTATTTGTAATCAGGGAAGAAAAGCCAGAATATTTCTGCCAGCAAAAGCACACATTTGAAAAAAGACTAACGTGGGGGTTGGGAGGGGGTGTGATTAAGACAACACATGCAATTCAATATTTAATTAATAACTGAGCATGAAGGTGGTTTCTTGTAGCATTTTTTACCATTTGTAACCATCAGACAAGACAGACTGACTAAAAGCAGTATGAGTGACATGGAGGCAAGAAAAACCATCCTTGCTGACAGGTGAAACAAACACCAAGAGAGACTCACCTTGACACCTGCAGTACTTTAAATAAATCTAGAAAATGTGTGCAGTGGACCTGATATGCTTGTATGCCACACAAACTTCTGACTCACATAAAAGACACCACAAATTGTGCCTATAGGTCACACTGTTACTTCAATCCCACCAAGGCCCACATCTCAAGACAGCTGCCAAGATCCCCAGGAGATCATAGAATCATAGAATGGTAAGGTTGGAAGGGACCTCAAGGATCATCTAGTTCCAAACCCCTGCCATAGGCAGGGACACCTCCCACTACTACAGCTCACTCAAGGCCTCGTCCAACCTGGCCTTGAACACCTCCAGGGAGGGAGCAGCCACAACCTCCCTGGGCAACCTGTGCCAGTGCCTCACCACCCTCACTGCAAAGAACTTCCTCCTGACATCCAGTCTAAACCTCCCCTCTGCCAGTTTAAACCCATTGCTATATAAAATGCAGGTACCCTGACTTTTAAACTTCTTCAGAATAGTATTTTCATACAAATCATTCATTATACAGATGATAGGAGATGGTAACACTATTGGCAAAAAGTACTAGATTTCTGAGTAACTGTAACAACCCCATTCCTTAATGGACATTAATGGAAGTTTTTCCAGTTGCAGGCACACCTAATGATAATTCACCATTATTTTTGTCCAGATAGTCCACATAAATATTATTTTTGTCTGTAGCAGCCACCTTTGTATTTCAAAACAAACCCACAACCAATAGACATTAATTCTAATGGAGGTATTCACCATGAAGTTAGACAATACTTTGTTACATTCACTGCAGTGATTAAATGCATTAGATAGAGCAGACTGCACTAGACATGAGCATTTGTATTGCAAACAGTCAGCTTGAACTCCTAACAGTAAAACCACAAAAGCACACCAACATTTAAAAGTTTCAGGTATTCAAAAAGTCAGACTTGGTACAGCGTTGGAAAAATCATAAGGGGATGAAAAACATTTAACTTCCAACTGAAAACACAAAACATTCTCAGAACAAAGCGAAACAACCAACCAACCTGAGTGAAAAAAAAAATCCAACCAACAAAAAAAAATCTGCAACCCAGTGTACACAACTGAATGCATACACAAATTCTTGACTTGCATCAGTCTTTGAGATACAAAAGTACAAGCCTATTTGAAACAATGAACAGCCTATTTGAGATTTACAGAAAAGGTTTCAAGCTTCTGGACTATTTTTCTTAGCTGTTGGCAGAAGTATTAAGGAAAGCAGGAAATGATGAATGCTTAAAAAAACAAAACAAAACCAAAGCACAACCCACAACTTTTTAGTTTACCTTAGAGAAATATCCAACTAAATGGCAGCCTTTCTCATCATTTTTTGTAAGGACATAGAAGAGGAATGGTTCAACATCGTAATACAAGGTTTTGTGGTCCAGAAAGAGCTTGGCTAATAAGCAAAGATTCTGACAGTAAATTTTGCTCACATTTCCATCAACCTAGAAAGCAAGACAGATGCAGTTATCTCCTCTGCCACTAACATGTTAGGACAAAATAGCTTACTG
Source organism: Eubucco bourcierii (assembly GCA_013396675.1). NCBI lineage: Eukaryota > Metazoa > Chordata > Aves > Piciformes > Ramphastidae > Eubucco > Eubucco bourcierii. Next base: position 52,628 of record VWZE01020051.1, read on the forward strand.
AATTCAACCATATCCTTGAGGGAAACACAAGCAATATTTGTGTTATAGAAGAAAACCATATTAGTGTTTAGAAGAGAAACTTCCCACCTTCTTCTCAAGTAGCAACTCTGCAGTTAGCACTAATTGTTTTGCATTTTTAAGTATCCCTCAAACATCTGGATTTATTAAACCACGTAATTTAACCTTTTAATTGTTTAAGTTAGACTTGGCTCTTCCATTTCATTCCTGGAATGAAAACGAAACTGACTGGTAGACAACAAAAAATGTACCAGTCTGTGCTGGTTTGAGACTAATTAGAATATTTTAATAGAGAAAATTACACTATAGGCTGTGAAAGGAAAACATCATGATGTCTACTTCACTCATACGTTTGCTGGAGAATTGTTTGGGAACACTAACCAAAACAATAGATAAGTCAGTCTCTGTCTGTCTCTTGCTGGAACAACAGCTGCTAGGGCGATCTAGCAGCTTCTGGGCTCTGGCTCCTCTGCCGATTAATCCTCACTAACCACTTTTCTTCTAACCCCTCTGGTTGATCCTCCTAATTTACCTTGCACGTAAGGCAAACCTTAGGGTAAGGTACAGGGGTGGGGAGAAGGTGGAAGGGTGGTTGGGAGCCCCTCCTGGGGTCTCTGATTTCTGGGAGGGGAGTTGTGTTTCTGTATTCCCTTTAACTTGTCTATGTCTGTAACTATTCCTGTCTATAGTGTGTATCTCTGCTTGTACATTGTGCAAAGCTGTAAATAGAGCTTCAGTCCTTAACTTCAGCCGGCTGAGTTCTAGTCTGGGTCATTTTACAAAGTGTGGGGGGGTGGGGAACTCCCAAACCTTCACACAGTCAGAACTACACAGAGCTGTATTTTGCTAGAAAGGCAGCGGCGTACAACAATTAAAAACAAAACAAAGCCTATCATGTTGAATTTTTAAGGTGTAAAGCAAATGAATGAGTTGCTAATTATGTATCAGTCACAGCAATGTTTTAGATATGTTAGACAAGACAACATTTCCGTGCCAGACTAAAACGCTATTGAGTGAGAGAAGCAAATTTTCAGGCTAAGTACTACAATTAGTCTAGGTATGTTAGAGCTGTAAAGAGTCAAGCTGTGACTCAGACAGCTACAGAAAGCCAGACACAGATGCAGATTTCCTAGATAATTAGTTACTCCCTGAAAGGGAAGGCTCAAAGGCAAGAGTACTTTTGAAATAATCTTCTTAATGGAAAGGTTATCAAAGAACATCAGTGCAAGCAGAAGTCACTAGCTGCTTTTCATTTACAGTCAACTGGTATGCACACACGCAAAAAAAAAGCCATTTTCTGTTCTAATTTTAGTTAATCTTCATCACAACTATGAGAAAAAACACAAACTTTTGGATATATTCAGGGATTTAACGATGACTTCAGAAGTACAGCTACCTTAACTGAATTAAAGAAAAAAACATGGACAACTACTGCTCCTAAAAAGCATCAGAATAAACTTGTATATACTAAGCACTCAAGAACCTTTGAAACACATTAACACCTCATACAATTGAAATTCATTGTCTGAATGCTTTAGGTTATTTTTCACGGTTTTTAGAGTGGTCAAGTTAAATCTGCACATTAAGCATGTACCAATCATTACCGGGGAGGCCATAAACCTGAAAATTTAAATTATGTAAACTGTCTTTTTCAGCAACAACATTTATCCAGAAATGTAAATAACTGCTTAAATTTCAGGCAAACACAGCTTTGTCATCAGTTTCAAATGCAAAACCGGGGGTGGGGGAGGGAATAAAAGAGACAAAATGAGGGTCTGAAAGTTCAAAAAGAAGCATCTGTCAAAAGTTTTTTGTCTACAGCACAGTAGTAAACTGTCAGTCTTCCCTCAAATCTGTCGAAGTCGTGCTCTTAGCAGAGGTACATAAATCTTCAATGCCAAACTCCTTTCTATTTCTCTCAAAACCGTGAGGGAAAAACCATAAACCCTTCATTCTGCATAACACAAAATGTGTGCACAGAATTCCTCAAAGTACCTAGGAGTTTCCACAGTTATCAGATTAGCAGCTGACATGAAAATATTTGAAGTAAAAAATCCAAAACATTTAATTTTGGAAGTCTTAAGGCAAGTTCTTACCGAAGCACCTAAAATAGAGAAAGGGAATAAAAAAGCAGTGAAGGAAGTTGAGACATTGCTTTCACGTGCCCCTCGTTTTCCATGCCTTGTCAATTCCCTGCCTTGAAATCCCTTTTCAAAGCTGTGTTTTTACCTTTTTAAAATTATTGCTCCCAAATTGGCAGGAGCTAATGAAAATAACCTGGAAAGCACGTTTTGCCTATTGTATACTTAATAGTTCTTAACACCTGCTAATAGAGAAAATATAAGTTATTTGTGACCAGAACTATTTCGTTTCTTGACAGGAAGAGATAAGTTTATCCAGAACTTAAAGCCTTCTGCTGGCAGACCTACAAGCATAATAATTGCCCAAGTCAGAAAGGAAGCAATCTTAATGCAGATAGATTATTTTTTAATAGCACAAAACCAAACAAGTGAATCAAATGTAATGACTCAAATTTAAGTATGAATTCAACACTGCATCTACCAGTGTTTGAACAGATAATGGCAATGACTGAGTACAATACACATTTATACAATATGACAACACAAGCTTTAAGTAGAATCTATACCTGCAATTTAAATCAAACTACCAATATATACATCTAAATACTGCTGCTGGGAAATGACTTCAAAAGAAGTCCTAGTAACCCCAACAGTCTTTTCTGTTAATGCAACCAGTAACAACTCTTGAGAAATATTAATGTGAAGGTTAATGTGCAGCTTTAATAACTGCAGGTATTGCATTTGAAATACAGAGTTCTATTGCACAGATAGCCTCAAAACCTGCACCTTAAAATGTAGTCGTCTCTCAAGAGAGTAATTGGGATTGTAAGAAAATACATACCCGAGACCTCAATCAGAACTTTATTAATTAAAGGCAATATGCTCTGAGCATGTTTGGACTAAACCTGTATCACCCAACCTTGGTATTTCAGGCCAAGTTTCTCAAACATCCAAAAGGAAGGCAGAAGTACTTCCTTCTACAAAGGGACAGCAAACGCACTACATCTCTATTTCAGAACAATAGACAAGAAACTGTTGCTTCCTTTTATACATTGGAAGCATATACCTTAGGATTCTCCCAACACACAAAATACTCAAAAATCCAGAAATAAAGGAGTACAAGAAGTACTTTTAGCAAGAAGGGAATGGCAACCCAAATAAGAGACCACAGAAGTTATCTTAAGGCTAATGCATGAAGTACAAGTAAAGAAAGTAAGACTCATGAGAGAATATTGACAGGGTGGACAAGGACAGGGAAGATGGACTTGTTTTTTGCAGTATAAGAAAAATCTTCAAGAAAGCATTTAAGTATGCCAAAGTTTTCCCACTCGTTCTACAATGGGTCTGTAATATCTACAGACTAGTTACTTTCAGAAATTCAGATTTTTTTTTTTTTAATCTTTTTTAAATATGTACTCACCTCAAAAACCGAAAGGTCATTTCTTCTGTAGATTTCATTGGCTGGAGGATGAAACCAGCCACATTTCTTTGAGTGCCTTAACAAAATGTTTTTACTTTTCATGTATTTAAGACAGAATTCACACAGGAAAAGCTTTGGTAATCTGTATAAAAATTAGAAAGATTTTATACAAAATCTGTTAAAAGTCTGTAAATAAAGATGTTACCACAAAGTGAAAGGCCCTCCCCATGTAAATACATGGTACCATAAGTAAATGCTCTGTACGTTTAAGTAAATAAATATCACGTTAGAGTGACTGATTAGACATGCACTACATCAGTCATTAGAAAATGAAGATAAGAAAAGGTCATATTCAATCACAGTGAACTAATTCAGCTGCTTTGTGATCCAGCCTCTGGCAGATTCTAGTTACTTTTTCCCCTTCCTACGTTCCACCTAAGGTTTTGTTGTGGTCCCCACGAAAGCAAGCATACTAGTGTCATGCCTCAAATTTCACCTTTCTCTTACTGAAGACAAAGGAAGTACACAGCAGAATCACATATCCAAACAGTTTGCACATCAGCAAAAGTTCTCCCCTTTACACATCTCCATTACACAGGCAACACAGATGATTGTACTCCTCCAGGAAGGACTCTGTCCAGACTACATATAAGTAAGGTGCATGCCCCATTTATGACAATGCTGACAAGTGTTCCATGCACCAGAAACCACTCTTTTCAGTGATTTTAATGGATATTTATTTTTAATTGCTGAAGCAATGGAAGACTGCTGCAGAAAATTATCAGCCTACAGAGTTTTAGAGCAGAGTACAACCTTTATCAGCTCTGAAGCTACTGGCACATTCTTGGATCACATCATGATCACAGCCATGGTTTAAACTACTCCAGTATTCTGTATTTAGCAACAACAATGAAAGTAGTCTCAACTGTTTTCCATGATGTAACACCATTGCACTCAGAGCCGTGAACCACACTGCCTCCTACAGATGCCATCCCACTGTTGCCTCATACTAGTAATTATCCATCATTATGCCCTGTCTTTGAAATTAATTTACTTGATGGAACAGGTAATTCTTTCAAGATACTATACAAACTGAGGGAATGAAAAAGTAACTGAAATTAAATATTAGCAATTTAAAAGCAGTGGTAATATGAGGAAATAGAAACACTCTCTGCACTGTTTTTAGCCCTTGATTTTTATATTAGCAATTCATGATACATCCCTCATTCCCACCACACACATGTGATGGTCTCTAGGAATGAGAGAGGCAGAGAGAAAAGGCAGTTTACAGTAATGCCACACAAATGTATTTCGGAACAGATCACATAGCCTGGTTGTTTGCTATACTAGCAGAGCCTGATAAACACACAATTCTGAAAATCTCCACAGAACTAATGAATAAAACTTCTACTGCAATTCAACATGTGCATAAAGCAGTAGAGATCTGCTGACTACAAATACTAGTTGATGCTCTCTGCCTCACTCTTCAGGATGTGTCCTGGCAAGAAAGGTGAGAAAAGAGATGAAGTTGCCACAACTTTTTCACTTTATTCAGCTACAATTTTCAGACATCTCCCTTACAAACTTATGATGACAAACAAGATTACTTGATCTAAATGCCTGGAAGTTGGACATGCATGGTTCCAGGTTTAAAAAAAAAAACCCAAACAAAAAACCAAACACAAAGTAAACGACACCAATGAAACAACACCAAAACAATCAATCAAAAAGTAAACAACAACAACAACCAAAGTAAAACAAAAAGTAAAAAACAACAACAAAACCCCCAACAAAATATATACAGCAAGATTATGTTTGTGCAGGACTAGGAAAATCTGTCTTTTTAATGCATTTTTGAGTAGAACTACTGAAAAAAAAAGATGTATCCTTGTTCTTGCAATTCCAAAATCACATTACTTTTTAAAAAGTTGTAAGTGATAAACAATTTTAAAAGAATATGAAAATAAATTTATCACATTAGTACAAATTCCAACAACACATGGCAATCTTGACAACTTGTTACCTTGCATATTCCTGTGGGTAAGGTGACGAGTACCAGGTCTGGATCTCGAATTTTCCAAACTCAATCACTGCGGGGTATCGCCCACTTGTTTCGCCAGTGTTTTTACACCCAATTTTCTGTTAGGTGCAATAAAACCAAAATGCCAGTTATATAAGAAGGAAACTTAGCTTTATATCATTTTCAAGCAGTGTGAGAAACTTAAAGAGCATTTAGATCACTTAAGTTTTTCCAACCTGAACAGAGGACAGAGTTTGCAAACTGCCAGACATAAACAGTGAACACGTCTTTAAGTACCAAACAACTAAACATGAAGTTAAGAGAGCAGTGCTTACAAATAAGTGCATACAAATATGTGGTGAGCAGCACAAACAACTAAGAGGCACAACTACCTACATTCTCTTCTCCCCCAGCATCTAGTGTCAGAGTTTTTCTCCAGTTCTGGGTCAAAATCAAAGCTATCCTTTTATCAAAATGATGAAGGAGAAGGCATCAATAGACAGCATGTAAAGTCCTTGGAATTTAGCTCATAACAGTCAACAATATACTAACACACTAATCCCTGCTATTATACCAGTTGAGTTTATCGAGAAATGACTGCTAGACTCTAGAGTTGGCAAAACACACAAAAAAGAAGGAAGGTAGGAGGGGGGAAATCAGTAATTTCAATGCCACAAATTTTAGAGACCTTACTACCTAACATTCTTGGACTGCATATGAAAGACAAAAGAAAGAGTAAATGGGAACCATTTTTACAAACAAATGCAAACACAACCTAAGAATGAATTTGAATCTTTATTTAGAGTTTATTGATTAACACACTCAATTGAGATTATAAAAAGCATTGACCCACAGCAGGTAATGCCAGCTCTTGTATACCAAATCCATAAACAAATAAAATAAATTTACTTCTATTACTGAAGTACAAGACATACTAATGTCTAATGTAATTTTATGAAACGCAACAGTTCAAATACTATATGCACTTCCCTTCTATCACAGTATCACCAGGGTTGGAAGAGACCTCAAAGATCATCAAGTCCAACCCATTACCACAAACCTCAAGACCAGACCATGGCACCAAGTGCCACGTCCAAACGCGCCTTGAACACCCCCAGGGACGCTGACTCCACCACCTCCTTGGGCAGCCCATTCCAGCAGTCAATGACTCTCTCAGTCAAGAACTTTCTCCTCACCTCCAGCCTAAACTTCCCCTGGCACAGTTTGAGACTGTGTCCTCTTGTACTGCTGCTGCTTGCCTGAGAGAAGGTGGTAACCTCCCCCTGGTTACAACCACCCTTCAGGTAGTTGTAGACAGCAAGAAGGTCCCCCCTGAGCCTCCTCGTCTCCAGGCTAAACAATCCCAGCTCCCTCAGCCTCTCTCCATAGGGCTGTGCTCGAGGACTCTCCCCAGCCTCGTTGCCCTTCTCTGGACACACTCAAGCACCTCAATGTCCTTCTTAAACTGAGGGGCCCAGAACTGGACACAGGACTCAAGGTGTGGCCTAGGCAGTGCAGAGTCCAGGGGGAGAATGACCTCCCTGCTCCTGCTGGCCACACTATTGCTGATGCAGGCCAGGATGCCATTGGCCTTCTTGGCCACCTGGGCACACTGCTGGCTCATGTTCTGAATCAAGCTCTCAAAGACACTAGTTGTTCATTTCATAGATTTCTTTTTTCCAGTATAGGAAGCTTCCTTGGCATTAAAACAAAGAAAAACCAAAAAGGCAGTTCAATCAACACAAGCTTTAGATTATAACTAAACACTTTAAAGAAGAGCAGTAACACCAGCCCATATCAACAATTTTAGTCAGGTTCAGCTAAAGCAGTTTCACTGCTAGAGGAAGTTTACAGTATTTAAACTCAATGGGTGTTAAATCTTTGGGTAAAATTAAGTTGTAAAGTCACAAAATTCATTTTCCCACAAACAGTATTTGCTGAGACAGATTTTTTTTTTTTTTATTTTTATTTTCACTGTGGTTGTTTCATTCACAGCAGAAAAACATTCACTGCATTCTTATCAACCAACATCCTCTCCATCCTGACCAGGATATCAGCTATGCTTAATCAGTGGTAGTTCTGTGTCCAAACGGTTCAAATGTATCTTTCAAAATCTATCTTAAGTGTCACTTATCTGATCCATTCCAGTGTGATGCTTTTTCCACTAGATAGGAGAATGCAACTTATACATGGTCTCCCAAATGAAATTCACAGTCAGCATGTCACATTAGGTCAATAGGAATATATTGAAAATTAAGATGGACAGACATATGAAAATGGATCTTTGTTTACATAACTGTATTTTATGCAACACGAATTTTACCTCCAGAGAAAGTTCTCGAGCCTGCTTAAATACTTCCAAATCCTCCTGTGTAACAGTGTCCTTGCTTCCCACCAGAAATACATCAGTATTTTCTTGTTTGATGCTTAGTTTGATTTCAGTATCTGTTATTTAAAACCAGCAAAAAGTTTATTTACAGACATGAAAGTTGCATGTTATCTTATTAAAATGATATTCCTAAATCAGATCGCAGTAACTATGGCTGTTACAACTCCCCTTTAACTAAATTTGGGATTATTAAGTAATAGAAATGAAACCTTCCCCCCTTATGTTTTGTAGTCTGCTGTTGCAAGAACTATTTTTGGTACCTGCTTGTCTGTCTGTAAAAGCCTTTACAGTCCAATTCTATTAAACCGAGTTTTGAATCTCATGAAACTGAGTATATTCTAGTAGTAGAAATACACCACCTGATAAATTCTAGTACACTCTAACAAGGGTAAACTAACTAAGCGGAAAAAGTTGTCCTTAGAAGTTGGAGACTAATGCTAACCACTCTACATTCAAACACTCTAATTGTATTTTTTCTTAAATAAGAGTAATTATTTTAAAAGGTAGTTCACAGCAGTACAGATCAAGTGTTGTGGAGACTGTAGCAGGATGGAATTGTTCATGAAAAAGCAATGGAGGCGAGGGAAATGAATTTAAATGCCCACCATTTTACAAGCACTGATGGCACACAACCATGATGACAAGACTAGTGCCAGAGTAAAGGTAAGGGGAGAACAAGGAAGAAGGATGAAACGTGGCTGGCTACTCATGCGGTACTACATAGCCATAAGCAACATGATGAGAGCATTTGGGGCTCCTAGTGCCAATACAGATACAAAGAAAAAAAAAAAAAAGGTAGTATTAGTTAGGAAAAAAAAAAATGTTGGGAGATTTTGTCAGCATTAGGGTTTCATTGCTTCTATATTAAAAAGTGAAGTAAGAACAAGAGAAGTAGCTAAGTCCTATGTGACAATATAAGAATTTTGGGTTTGGACTGGATGCAGGTTTGGTTGGCGCTTTGACCTTTGCTTACCATCATCCTGATCAGGTTTAATCCTTCCGTCTGCAAAGCTCCCCTTCCCTGGTGAGAGGGTCCCCATCTGAGGGGTCATTTTATACTTTAATCTGCCTAGAATCCTGTGCTTTTCAAGAAAAATTGTTCTCTTGTGGCGAGCCATTGCTTTAAAAGCATGTCCTCTAGACACACCCCATTCAAAGGGACAGGCACGATAAAGAAACCTACCCCTGACACCTTTCCTTCCATAGAAAGGCCTATTAGATTTTGATGTGGAAGAGAACTCTGGTTTATGATGAAAATGCTTGGGTGGTACATAGTTTGGGTGTCTCTTTTTTCGAACCCTTCCCTGAGTGGTACAGCTATGAGAGAGTCCATCAAAGAGCCCCTTAAGCTGACTGCTATTAGGAAGGCTACTAAAGGAGGGTACACTTGATGGACTAGAAGAACTTTGGAGAGAGCTAGAAGTAGAAATGCTGGACTTCTGCAAACTGGGGCTCTGATCAGAGATGGGGATTGGGAGTAGAAGTGAAGAAAGTGGAGGTTTTAGCTTTTGTGTGGTACCTGTAGCCAACACAAGAGAAGTGCATGATTGTTTCTGAGAGACCTTTTTCCTTGGACGATAGTGCTTTGAAAAGTCTATTATTTCACCTCGTGATCTGCGACCATCAGGTGATGGTGTAAAGAACTTAGTAAGGCCATCAATGAGCCCTTTGGTTTTCTTGTTAACTTTAAGTGTAGAGGCAGGTATGTAGGTGGAGGTGGTGGTGATTTTGGTGGTGGCACCAGGCCGAGAGGGGTCTGTAACAGGCAATCTGCTGCTTGAATCCTTCACAGATGCAGCATGACCAGATGAAGGTGTGGTACAGACTTTAGTCTTTTGACCCCTACCAGGTGACCCCCTTCCTGTGAATGCATTCACGGATCCTTCATCACTGGTTACAGACCTACGAAAATTTGGGGAAAAAAAAACAAAAAACATTAAAAATATCAGTTAAATTATTGCCAAATAGTAATACAGTTCAGGTAAGTTACTTATGCCACTGCTCTTAAAAATCTGGAATGAAATTTAAAGACATACGCACTACAGAAACGTGTTTCATACTATAACATAAGTCGACTATTTTCACACACACACACACTTTTTCATTTTTGGTGGGATTTTTTTTGTGAGTGGGTTTGTTTGCTTGTTTGTTTTGCTTCCTTTTCTCCTCCAAAGTTTATTTAAAAAGGTAGTCCACTGCGGATATAAACAGAAGCAGCTGAAATAGCAAGATCTTGCAAACATACAGCCTCCTCCCCACCTGCTTTTAGGCATGGCAAAAGTGTGCTTCTTTGGAGAAAAACATCAGTGCACTGTGTCCAAGCACAGTAACTGCTCCATAAAAGTTATCATACACAGAAAGGAGATATACATAATTGGCACTAATAAATCACTGCCAATCAAAATATTTAACTTCAGGCTATATTTGCTTAACCTGTAGAGAGAGTCTGTCTGTCCTTTAAAGCAACATAGTCAAAAATCAGTAACACAGTTAAAAACTGCTGGTTTTAACATGTCAACATCTCTAGTGAAAATCACCTCCAAAGATCTAAAAGCAAAATGAGAATATTTTAAAAGCATTACCACACGCCAAAGAAATAGGAAGCACAATCAAATTGCATAGTTGCATCAAATGCTTCCTTTCCCTCTTCCATGCTACTCTTTGAAGTTAGTTTATTTACTTAGCAGCAGAAAGTTTTCTTCCACAGATTTTGCCTTCTTAATTGAGATGCTGAAGTAATTAATTCCAACAGGTTACTTCTAATTAGAGACTGAACAGCCTGAGGCTACCATCTGGTTTGCTGAACTCCAAGGGCCCACCAGTTAAAAAACAAGTCCCTTTCCCATTCACAGCTCCTAAGAGGCAACAAAACTAAAAACTTCTACATTTTCTGAACCCTTTGGTGCCAAATGCTTCTGCCCATCACAAGACCTGTTCTGTCTGCCAGATGTAGTAATCACCATCAGTGCCAGAGGCCAATGCTCACCTGGTTTTAGTTAATCCTCCACAGAAATTTGCCTGTGAAGAGCTTCCTACAGATGGTCAACAGGTGAAAAAGTTACTGGAGTAGTACTGGACAGATTTTCTTTGTAGTACACTGGAAGAACTAATTTACATTAGCTAACCTTCCTGTATTTTATGTGACCACTGCCATCTTCTGTAACCCACAACGTATTCCATGATGAAGACTCTTCTTTTGACCCATCCCTTAACCATTGTTCTTACAAAAGAACATTATTTTATGTACATATTAGACATTGACATAATAGATGAGTGCCTACAAAATTGCACAATTATTACACAAAGAACTCTCTCAAGGTACTATTCTATCATGCTCGTGTGGCTTAAGTGATGCAGATAAAATCTGTATTGAAATATTCATAATCATCATCCAGTACCAAAAGAACTTATGCATCCCTTAGCAAGACATTTATTTCAGGAGTGGCACCTCAGAATCCCATTAACAAAATGTAACCATAAAACCTCCACAACTTTCCTGCCCTTTCTTTTACATGTATGTGAAAGGAAGAGAGCAGAATTACTGTCAGACATTCCTGCTAAATCCACTGGGGGAATCCAAATCAGGTGCATGTTTTCAGAGAAGGTGGCAACTATCCTCCAGTTGAAGACTTAAGAATCTCAAAGGGTAAAACCAGAGAGGTAACCAGACACATATGGAGTATTTTTATCACGCACACACAAGGATATATAGGAATTTCAGTTAAAATGCTGAAAGCTATACGGTTATTTTTCAGTGACCTTCAAGTTCCTAAGTTATTTAGTCAGGAGGAGAATTGAGAGTAAAAGAATGTTTTACTCACTCTTCCTCTAAACCATGCTCTCATGAGCCACTACAAGTGTATGTTTTATTTTGATGTAGTATCACTTTCATCCTTGTCCTGTACTATCTTAGAGCCACATACACTGAATTTTAGGACAAGGACCTAAAAAGCAAGATAAAATATACTGGTTGAGAGAAAAGGGTAAAAAAAACCAGTACAGCAAGGTGCACAGCACCAAGTACATCAACTTGACTAAAATGCTGTGCTCTAGTGCAAGTACATTTTTTTTTTCCTTCTTTTTTTTTCCATGTTTGGTCTTCTAGAAATCCTCCTGTTGTAAAATTAAAAGCTTAACAGCAGCTGTGAAGAGTATCAGAAAAGTGTTCAAACGGCAGAGAAAAATAATTGGGCAACAGCCACATGACAGAATGAGTACTAGATAGAGCTAGAAAGTTTTCCAGCTGCTGAGTTGACATGGTCAAACAGATAAACAGGAGAATAAAGGTATATAGGGGTGGAAATGTGATGAAGGACACTATTCTACCGGAGTTAACATGGAAACTGTTCCTGTTTAACACTCAAGTGTTAACACTGTTTAACACACAGCACTTAAATGCTACTGAACAACCCTCCAACCTAGTCTTAAGATGTCCAGCAACACAGTTCCCTGGAAAGATAGATGGCAAAAGAATTACAGCACTATCTTGTATTAGATAAATAAATTCCTGAGAAGTAAGAGAAATTCCAATCTTTTTTTCCTAACAACCAGTGGCAGCTCAACAGAAGAATTCAAGAAATAATGTCTTCCAGAGTACCACTGAAAGCAGAATTTGCATAGTTTCCTTTCTGGAAGTGTTTTTGTGAGCTAGTATGAACTGATAAAGTGATTTTTATACAACTTTTGAAGAGATCTTTCAGCAGAATAGTCTCCTGAAGCTGGATTTAACTAACTCACTATTATCCACTTCAGATAGGTTCTGTATATACTTTAGTTATTGGAAGGTATACTTAAAAGATAGCTGTGGCATATGTTATCATATAGACTTTTATTTGTATCTGCTATAGGTGTAAGTTTTGTTTAACAATTACATGATTTAGAAAAATAAGTGACAGGAAGTTTTTTAATCCCCTTCTAACATGACACTAAAAGCACTCACTCTAAGTTGTTACTGGCCATTGAGCTGAAAGACTCATCACCCATATTCCCCAACTTGAAATATGGTTAGAAATTGTAGTTGAACCCTTATCTGACTATATTCTCAGAAACACCAAAAAAATTCAAGAGAAACCTACAACATTCGTTGCTTTAGTTTATTTTTCGGTCGTCCAATAGGTTTTGCATATCGTCGCCTTATTTGGGCAGCTTTCTCATGAAGCAGCTTTCTCCCTTTCTTCTTTGGTCTACAGACCTGGCAAATCCACATCCCTGCATAAATAAAAAAGAAGTTTAATTGCACAGAGTTTGTTTAATCTGTACTGCAAGTGCCTGCCAGGACACTGGGGTCAACAAATTATCTTATAAACAGAACACAGATAAGGGGAAGTAGACAGACAGAAGTGATCCACTTCTACACTTTAAAGCAAAGTACCCATGAAGAGTAGAAAAAAGGCAAGAAGTATCACAGAAAATAAAATAATGTGAGCAATTGGGTTCTTAGGAGAATTTCTGTTCTAGACTGTCCTTCCTTACACTACCTAGATCTTTCTTCAGCCACAATTAACGCAGTGAAAAAATAAAAGTATGTTACAAAGCAATCTAGGTTAGAATGCCCTAATAAAAGTAACTAGATCACATGTAGGTATGCTTGTTTTAATACAAAACAATTTGAATTTGGTATTCTTTTAATGCTGGATGACCACGACTGAACACCTACATATAAGGCTGAATAATTTTTTAGGGAGGGGAATGGAAATCTGGGAAAAAAAATTTGAGTGTAAATTGGAAATTAAATAAGGAACGCAATAAAGATGTGAGAGCAGAAGTGAGGGGTGCTATACCTTAGAAATCTAGAAATAGAGAACCTGAAGATACAGGTGTTTTATTTTTTAAATTGCTCTTACAAAAGCATGAACAAGCAGGCTCTTTAACCAGCTCCAAGGCTTTCTTTGTTTCACTGTATATAATCCAAACGTTTTAACAGCCTTCATAAAACCTCATCTTCAATAAACTGGCTGATAATTCAATACACAGCAAATTCACCTGGTCAGGTAGCCACAAACTTACTATTTTCCTGAGGGAAAAAATCTCAAGTAAAGAAAAAATTCATCTGGTTTGACACAGGTACAAACATTATTTTACCAACACAAAAATAATTAGCACATTCAAGAGTTTTCAGCCACTTAATATGACACAAGATTAAAAGGAAGTATTTTCATTGAAATTATTTTTATCATCACCTTTTGGCATTCGGGCAAGTGGTGGGTCACAGCACTCCATGTGGAATCCTCTGTCACAGGAGTCACAAAAGAGCATGTTGTCCTGAAGGTAGTGGGAGTGGGGGTGGGAAAGGAGAAGGAGAAAAAAAAAATACTTAATACAGCATTGCTTGAAATCATGCATCAGTGATCTGTATTTGCACAAGCACTAAGTTATGTAGAGTTACAGTAAACAATGAAACACTGAACAGTCTAACTTACTGCATTTTTGCCTTGTATCCTGCATGCACTGCATGTCTTGCATTCAATACACTGCCATCTTAAGGCCTTCACATTTGTTGTTAACTCAGGGCAGAATTTCAGACATGAGGGATGTCCTAAAAAAAAAAAAAACAAACAAAAACCAAAACAAAACACCACAACACCAAACAACACAACCCTTAGGATTTAGGATTGGTACAATGAAGTCTAAGGTGAAGAGGTTGTAGTTAGCCAGTACTGCCAGAATTCTGTGAGTACCAGCTGTTTTCAGAACTTGATAACTTGTCTAATTCATACAGAGATGCAGAATAACTGTCATAAAACATATTTATGAAGAGAAGATTAATAAATTTATGGTTAAAACTGACTATCCACTTCAAGTTGCTATCTTTCTTGAAAGTTTCAAACATATTTTATAACTGCATAGTTGAGTTCAACACTACACTGCTCCCCTCAATAATGCTTAACAAGTGCTTCATTAAAAAATAGTATTTAGACATAAGGAAAAAAATCTCCCTAGAGTGGGTGACATTAATAATCAGTATCACAGAGAGACTTATTTCTCTACCATAGGTTATTTAGATTAACATATTAAAGTGTACTAATAAACGAATTACTTCCATATAAGTATATTTAATTCTAACTAATGAAGTATTTCAAGACCTAAATAAGTTATGGTTTAAATGATTGGTTTTAACTTTGCTTTAAGTAAATAGCTGGTAGGTATTAACATAAGCATCACCCATTCTCCCTGGTTGGTAATTAATGCACAAATTAGGTATAGCAGGGTTGCTTTTTTTCTCCATTATCTATCGATGCAACATTTCTCATTCAAGCAATTGTATACATTTGTTAATATGTTAGATTTGACTATGAAGTAAAAAACATCCATTAAAGAAAACCAATTTATTTAAGATAAGAAAATTCTGCCTGCAATTCTAAGTCTTTGGGTCACAAAGGACTAGAGACTGGAGGTGTGCAAATAAGAGTCACCTCTACGCATTTGTCATGTTCTTCTACAGTCTTTCCTAGGTATGTACCAGCAGATACAGCACAGAAATTTTCACATTTCAAAATACCATATGGTATTGTTTTTTTAACAGCTGATAACATTTACACTCTTCATTGTGGACACACATTGACATAATGCAAATATAACCATAACAAGGAAAGAGTAATGCCTACCAGACGTAACTGGCAATCAACACAGGATTCACTTTCAAAAGGGATGCTGGATAAATACTTTTGCAGTTCAACAAATCTCTGTAACCAGTTAAGTGGAGTCACTTGATCTCCAGTTATTTTACAGTTAGTTTCTTTAATTCCCAAGAGCAGAAAAGAGAAAGCAAGTTTCTGGCTCCAAAAGTATCATTATTTCAGCTTCAACTGAGCCAGTCTGAAAGAGAACATACTATGTTCTCCATAGCCAGAAGCTGGCACGTCCATCAACAGGTTTACAACTTTTGATCAATCTCTCGTTTGAAGTGTTTCAGATAGTTAATTTGTCCCAGTTCAAATTCTTCACTTTCTTTTAAGCCTCAGCAGCATCAATATTTTATTGTAGCACACAAGTTTAACAGACCTTTGAAAGTCAGAAATTTCCACCAGAAATACATGTAGGCATATTCCAAAATAATTCTATTAAAAATTAAACATTTTAAAATTAATTCTATGCATCTCAGCAATACTTACCACAAATCTCTGAGATTTGTGATACACTTATCTGGTAGAAATAGGTGAGATCATAAGTCAGAAGAGAGTATCTCACTCCTTTGTGACTGAAGGCAACTACTTTAACCTGCTCACTTTTGTTTCCTGGTTGGAAATTTAGGCCTTGCTTATTTTTCAAGGGGTTTGACAAAACCACTCGTCTTATAAAAGAGAAAGCATTGTACAAGTGACAACAATGATGTATAATCATATAGTGGTTTGGATTGGGAGGGATCTCCAAAAGTGATCTAGTTAAATCCCCTCTGCAGTAAGCAGGTACATTCTCAACCAGATCAGGTTGCCCAGAGCCCTGTTGAGCCTCATCTTGACTATCTCCAGGGATGGGGCATTAACCACCTCCCTAAACAACCCATTCCAGTGCTCCACCACACTCATGGTGAAGGACTTGTTCCTAACATTCAATCTAAGTCTACTCTTATCTAGTTTGAAAACATTGCCCCTTGTCCTATCACTGCAGGACCTCTGTGTTGGTTTGAGGTTAATTGGAATATTTTAATAGAGAAAAACTGTATCACAGGCTGTGAAAAGGAAACAATGGTCATGTCTACTTCACTCATAGGCGTGCTGAGATGTTTAAGTACTCAGAACATAGATAAGTCAGTCTCTGGGACTGAGTCTCTTGGGCACAGCATCTGAGGCAGTCTAGTTTCTAGACTTCTCCTCTGCAGAGTAATTTCACTAACCACTTTTCTTCTAATCCCCCTGGTCGACCCTCCAAATTCACCTTCTGCATAAGGCAAACCTTGGGGGAAGGTACAGGGGTGGGAGAAGGTGGAAGGGTGGTTGGGAGCCCCTCCTGAGGTCTCTGATTTCTGGGAGGGGAGTTGTGTTTCTGTGTTCCCTTTAACTTGTATATTTCTGTAACTCTTCCTGTCTATAGTGTCTATCTCTGCTTGTACATTGTGCTGAGCTGTAAATAGAGCTTCAGTGCTTAACTTCCAGCCAGCTGAGTTCTAGTCTGGGTCATTTTACAAAGTGTGTGGGGGGTGGGTAACTCCCAAACCATCACAACCTTGTAAACAGTCTTGCTCCATCTTTCTTGCAGCCTCCCATTCAGATACTGAAAGGCTGCTGTTAGGTCTCCCTGGAGCTTTCTCTTCTGTAGGATGAGTAACACTAGCTCCCTCAGTCTAACCCCCTTGATCATTTTTGTGACCCTCCTCCAGACCCACTCCAGCAGGTCCATGTCCTCCCTGTATTGAGGGCTCCAGATCTTTTAATTCTTCCTCTTTCTAAAATTCAACTCGGTTTAACAAATTTGTCAGAAGCAGCAACTTAATTGCTTCTGCACCTTTCAACGGGGCTAACAGAAGCAGAGATCAATTCCAGTTCTGAAGCCTATAAATTTTTCAAAACCAAAAAGACAGGGAAGAGCACGGGGTGGGGCAGAGGAGGAGGAGATGTTTCTTATAATCAGATTTGTTTCCTCACATCTGACATCCCTAATCTTATTTACTCCTTTAGAAAATGCCCTGTGCAAAATGACATAGCAGTGCACTTCATTTCTGTGGGCCCAAATAGGTTATCCTCCCAAATACCACAAAATAACAGTAATGTCAGTGTGCAGATACATCAAGTAGTTTCTGCTTTCATGAACACAGAAGCATTACCTGAAGAGGCAGGAGTAGCAGACACAAAAACCTAAAGAAAAGCAGACATGCCAGCAGTGGGCACTGTGATTTCATCTCTGATCAACTGACCAATTTGCTTGTTGGGCACGACATGCATTTTCTTTTATATTTGTTAGACAGCAAGACTAGCTTCAAGATACATTGCAATATGTAAAATTACATATCCAATTACAATAAATGTCCACTTGAGTGATGTTTTGTTATTTATAAATTGCACTAAAATTTGGTTTCATTTTAGTTAGGCATCAGTAGCTAAAGTTTAACCATCCAGCAATCTTGACTGGCAGTCCCACATTTCACTCTTTATTTCTAATACATCTGAGGAACTAATTAAAGATAATTCATCCTTAATGAGGCAGAGAGAACATATCAGTGTTAATTCAAATGGAAGCTGATCCATGAAAGTCAAGACTTCCAGTTCTAAAGTGTTTTAGTCCAGCCAGGGGATTATTGCACTAAAAGAAGAGCAGCTGATATCTAAGGTCACCCAATTAATCTAAACTCTGTGTACCCGAGTCTAATCGTGCACAAATCCTATTAAATTTCCAAATATTAGAGTTGAAAACACATGAAATCTGTGTATCATTCAAGGGTGACATCTTAAAATCTGTGAGGTTTGGTTTTGCATACTACAGTCGAAAAACCACTTCCTTACTTCACTGTTTAATCATTTGTTTAAATACACTAAAAAAAAAATGACACTGGCTAAAATATCAACAGTCTGTCTGGGATGGCAGATTCAAAAGCACACCCTTATTAACTGAGAACACATATTTGATTAGCACTCTTGGTTTTATTCAAGTACTTCTGTAGCTATTGCAGTACCCAAGACAGACTATCTTCAGCACACAATTATTCTGCAAAATCATGATACAGATGGATTCTGAATTCAAAGACATCAAAACAACTCTTTCACTTTCAGCCTTCTCAAAAGCAGTGCTGGCTTATGCAGGGACTCTACTACTTCTCCTCCAGTTTCCCTCCCAGGCACTTGCCTTTTCTTCATTCTGGCACAGAAGTTAGTATAGCTCTGCAGTGCAACCAGGCAGAGGCACAAAGAAGCAGAACCAACCAGTTGCATGCTGCAGTCTATGACTTAAACAGCACTGCTGTTTTGTCTTTGAAATTGGATGGCCTACATTGCAAAAGTAATTTAACAAATGCACTTCTCAATGCAGCAGTAAGATTATGGGAGCTAGTTTTTTTTCAATGGCACAGCTAAGAAAAAGCAGTCATCTCACCTGCAAACCATACTGGACATATAACTCCCCTTTCAGCATAAAGCTATCTTCAACAGTGCACTGTATTTTCAGAATAGCCACAATGATCAGAGGCAACCAGATGCATTCAGAACTCTGTGAGTCGCACCAGAAAATTTTGACACGGCATTCCTAAAGAGATTTACTCAAGTCTCTTAGGCAAATCCCTCTGTGAATCAGTAATGGCATAGGCCAGAACCACATTTGGTGCCATCCAAGCACAAGCACTATGCAAAGCAACAGTGCACCACAGTATCTAATTTCCAACATTAACCCAATCACTCAGTTCAAGTGAAACACCTGCATTTGGAACAGTCATATGGAGTCTGCAAGAATTGCTGCAACACACATAAACAAGGTACATACCACCAGCAGAAACTTACTATCTTCTGCCTGGCAAGTAACAGATGCCTAACAGCTTTAGTATGTTATTTGAACGACTATACAAATTACCATTTAATCCTGTTTTTTAAATTAATCAGATACACAACAGCAAAGACTGCTACAATTTCTATTATGATTATTCCTCACCTTCTGAAACGCTGCAAATATGTGCAAGCAAAAATCTTGATCACCATTTGATGTCACACTGCAAAACTGGGTTTTCAGTTCTAACAGATTCCAAACAGTATCAGAACTTCTGCACTTCACAAGTGTGGTTTCCCTATACGTTTACTCAGCAGATCTATACTTTTGGCACAAAGATGAATTCACACCTCTCCATCTGTACTTAGCCACATGACAAGATTTCATTTAAAATAATTTTTAAAAGTCTCCTCCACATCCTGCTTTATTTCAGTTCTCAGTCTATGTCCCAAGTGAGGATGACACTCAGAAGTGTCAAATAGTTTGGACACCTTAAAAACAGTCTTAAACAAACGTTACTACCATTTGTAAATTCAGCCAACTTACCACTGCTGCCACAGTCTGCACAAGACAACAGCTCTTCGGGTTTTTTTTCACGATTTGATTCTTTTGTTCCCAAACAAAAGCTACATATTGGGATGGGATCGGCTCGTGGCTAGATTTAAAAATAAAGAGACAGAGTTAGCTAGCAGTAAAAAAAAAAATTCTTCCAAATCCAAATCTTCAGTCTTTACCTTTATCTGACATTTTGTGTACCACATACATCCAGTTTACTAACTTGGGAATAACAAAGTTTAGTATCTTAACATATTCATAAATGTTAAATTAGCCCATAATAAGAAACTTTTTTGTACTAATTCACGCAAAACAGTACAAGACCAGAGTTAAAAAAAATCAGGAAAAATTAAAACTAGGACACTATTCTCTAATACATAATTTCAACTCCAGAACACAAAACTTATTTAGTTGGAAAAGACCTTAAAAGTCATCACCCTTACCTAACTTGGTATATCAAGTCTGCTGCTAAACTATGCACCTCAACAAGACACAATTGCTTGCTCCTTAGATAGAGGTCAAATATTAACACGTAAATTGGCCTGCAAATAAATTGGCCTGCTTTCTGGAAGCAAACCAGGGACTTTTACAAAACCTCTCAAATTTAAGACATTTTATTACATTTCCATCCACTAGAATTCAAACTTCCTTATAAAACTACCATTTTAGGGTAAAAGCACTGCATTTCTGGTACCATTAGTTTTTAGACTCCCCTGGTTTTTACTTACACATAAACACTTCGATGACTACTCATTAAGGAGCTTACTGGTTTTCTGTAAACAGAATGAGTGATCATTTTTTTCAGAACTCCTAATACTAATTTGCAAACAGCTCCAGCGATTAGTCATCAGCTAAGAAACCCACAAATAACAAAAACAGAACAAGTCACCCAAAACTGAAGAAAATTGAAGATGTCCTTTTTCTGTGTAGTATGGTTGTGTACAGAAACATGTACTTAGAGATAAAAGGAACACAGCTAGTTGTAAACTGATGTAGTAGTTAGTTGGTTCTGAACATAAAGCCACAATGCCTATGAGGTGCATTCCTGATAAGAGTCACCAGGAATGTGTGTGACTAATACTGCCATTAGTTATAATACACAATCATAATCAAACCAAAAATCAACGAAAATAAAGCAATGAAATAGTTTTCAGAGAAAGACTAAAGACTAAGATTTAACAAGGCCAAGTGTAAGGTCCTGCACCTGGGTAGGCACAATCCCAAGCACAAATACAGGCTGGGTGGTGAATGGCTGGAGAGCAGCCCTGAGGAAAAGGACCTTGGAGTCTGGGGTGATGAAAAGCTCAACAAGAGCCTGCAGTGTGCACATGCAGCCCAGACAGCAACCGAGCCCTGGGCTGCATCAAGAGCACCGTGGCCAGCAGGGCAAGGGAGAAGATTCTGCCCCTTTACTCTGCTCTTGTCAGACCCCACCTGGAGTACTGTGTGCAGTTCTGGAATCCTCAGCACAGGAAGGACATGGAAGTGTTGGAGCGGGTCCAGAGGAGGGCCACGAGGATGATCAGAGGGCTGGAGTAGCTCTCCTATGAGGACAGGCTGAGGGAGTTGGGGCTCTTCAGCCTGGAGAAGAGAAGGCTTCGAGGGGACCTGANTGTACTAGCGGGAGGTGTCCCTGTCATATGCAGGGGATTGGAACTAGCTGATCCTTGAGGTCCCTTCCAACCTTACCATTCTATGATTCTATACATAAACATAACATATCGTTCAAAACTAGGTCCACAATCTCATTTATGTGTCCACTATTTTTTCTTGCTCTAGGAAAAGGCTTCACTATTTCACACACATCTCCTTTTTTGTTGTTGCTGGGGTTTTTTTTGGTTGTTTTTGGTTGGTTGGTTGGTTTTATTCAGGTTTTTTGGGGATGGTGGTTGGGTTTTGGTTTTAATTGAAGGTAAAATAAAGGACAAAGGTTGCTGGCAATTCAGGGATACAAAGACTGATCTTCTCATACTAAACCTAATAACTGAAAGCTTGCAAATCTATCACTTCTCACACATTTTCTAAAAACTTACAGGTGCTGGTATATATTCTGAAGTAATTTGCATTAGTAACTGTATTACTGGGTCTGATCTCTGAGCCACTGAAAGTTAAGAATACACACAACCTTGTCAGTACATTAAACAACATATAGTTTCACGCTGCTTTAGCTTGCACAATCAAAGTAAAACTATATCCAAACTGGTAATATTATTTCTGAGTCACATCTGTCTCAACTAGAATAAACTAAGGTTTGGGTTGGGTATGCGTTTCTTTTGTTTTTTTAATGGGTCAGAATACTATCCAAACAGAAATGCATCTCCTACCTGTATGTCTTTTCTTAATCACTAGTTTCTCTTCTGAAATATAGTCATTGAGTATCATTTATCTTTTGAAAAATAATAATTAGTCACCAGGAAGGTTAATTCCATTTAATCTCTTACAGAAACTACTATAGCCAGTTACTCCAGACGACAACATTTTATACCAGATGAGTAAAACTGAGGCTGGATAAGATGAATTGATTCTATATGGAGGGGGAGGAAAAAAAAACAAACATGGAGGTACTCCACAACAGAGTGAGTAACTTTTAAGTTTGAACCTTGCAGCTATCTAAAAGCTGGCTGCTGAGAGAAGTTGTCTAACAAGAGAGATAGACAGAGCAAATAGACAGAAGCTGGCAGGTAAAATCATGCAAAGATTTAGCCTTAATTTGGTCTCTGCTTGAAAACAAATAGCTACATGTGATGAGAAAAACAGTCATATTGAGTCCAATGAAGAAGGGAAACAAAGTAAGCAACTGGTGTAGGAGACAGCACTGCAAGTAGACACACACTGAGAGGGAAAACTCATTCTATGATTCTATGAAAAAGGAAAAGTAACTTCATCACATATATAAGAACAACATTAATAACTGTACTTAAAAACAAAAAAAACCCAAGAAAAACCAAAAGCAAGCAAACAAATACAAAACTACCAACAATTTTAAGAGTATGGTATCTGTTCTGTCACTGAAGATGGTTCTGAATGATGCTAATCCAGTACCATACTATTATTTAACGGAAGTAATAAACTTTTCATTCATTTAATTTTGGGAATAAAATTATTTTTTTAATTAATTTATTTTTAATTTTGGGAACAAAATCATAGCTTCCCAAAAGGTTGTATTTTTCTAGGTCACTAGAAACTGTACACCAGAAGTTAAAAGTCTGTCCTGTGCAAATAACAATTTTCATATCAACTTCAATCACATTTCAAATAACTGCATTTTCAATTGTAGGAGGGACAAATCTGCAGAAAATTCATGCCCTATGCCAATATGCAGTTGTCTTCACAAACTGAAGTGTCACAAAAAGTAGTCAGGCAAAAGGATTTTTGGAGGTGTTTTTTTTTACTTTTTTTTTTTTTACTTTTTAAAATTATTATATATCACAGGCTTATAACAGAACATCAACTCAGTACCTGCAAACAGGTTGGGATTTCTGTTACTTTCCAATTAGAAATGCAATAATAATTCTTTAAGCATCATACACCCAACTGTCATAGACAATCCTTTAGAACACTGTACATCCAACCAGTGCAGTCCACTGACCCTCTAAAAAGCATTAAAACCACATCAAGACATTATTATTGTCATCAGTAATTTTGGCTCAGAAACCCTCACAACGCATACATACAGATCACCTGCCCAAGGAGTGCTGAATGGAGCACCAAGCTGGGGGTTGATGTTGCTGGGTTGGAGGGCAGAAGGG
>VWZE01020051.1:76615-103613 GCA_013396675.1 Eubucco bourcierii
GACCTTCTTGCTGTCTACAACTACCTGAAGGATGGTTGTAGCCAGGGGGAGGTTACCTTCTTCTCTCAGGCAACCAGCACCAGAACAAGAGGACACAGTCTCAAGCTGCACCAAGGGAAGTTTAGGCTGGAGGTGAGGAGAAAGTTCTTCACTGAGAGAGTCATTGGCTACTGGAATGGGCTGTCCAGGGAGGTGGTGGAGTCACCGTCCCTGGAGGTGTTCAAGGCGTGTTTGTACATGGCACTTGGTGCCATGGTCTGGTCTTGAGGTCTGTGGTAATGGGTAGGACTTGATGATCTTTGAGGTCTCTTCCAACCCTGGTGATACTGTGTGATACTGTGAGTTAAATCCAGTTGGCAGCCAATCACAAGGGGTGTTCCCCAGGGCTCAGTATTGGGGATTACACTAAATTGGGTGGTGGTGTAGATCTGCTTAAAGCTAGGAAGGCTCTGCAAAGGGATCTGGACATACAGATGTGCTGAAGTCAGCTCTAAGAGGTTTAATAAACCCAAGTGCCAGGTCCTGCACTTGGGTCACATCAATCCTATGCAACACTACAGGCTTGGGGCACAATGCCTGGAAAGTTGCCTGGTGGAAGAGGACCTGGGAGTGGCAGTAAGCTTCTAGTTAACATGAGCCACCAACATGCTCAGTTGGCCAAGAAGGCCAACAGCATCCTGGAATGTATCAGAAATAGTGTGATCAGCAGGAGTAAGGAAGTAATCGCACCTCTGTACTCGGCACCGGTGAGGCCACATCTTGAATACTGTGTTCAGTTTTGGGCCCCTCCCTACAAGAAGGACATTGAGGTGCTGGAAGGGATGCAGAGAAGAGCAACAAAGCTGGTGAAGAATCTAGAGAACAGGTCTTGTGAGGAGCAGCTGACAGAACTAGATCCTCCATCTGAAGGAGACTGAGGGAAGACCTCACTACTCTCTACAACTATGTGAAACAATGTTGTAGTGAGGTGGAGGTTCGTCTCTTGTCCCTAACACCAGGTGATAGGACGAGAAGAAATGGCCCCAAGACTGCATAAGGGGAAGTTTAGATTGGAAACCTTTTTTTACAGTGAGTGTCCAGGCATTGGAATAGGTTGCCCAGGGAGATGGTGAAGTCACCACCCCTGGAAATGTTCCAGAAACCTATGGATAGGGTACTTCAGGACATGGTTTAATGTCCACGTTGGTCTTAAGTTGACAGACTTGCTGACCTTCACTATAATTCAAAGTTTATGTTTCTTACAGTAAGTAAGAAAGTATTGCATTGTGAAATACAGTACCCAAATTACTCAAGCATATGTGAATGTTAAAAAGATTACTTTGTCAAATAAATTATTAGACTTTGGTAGGAAGTAATTCTTCAAGCCTGTCATGCATCTAGTACATGTTAAACCAGGCATTCTTTTTAACATTCAAGTGGAAGTCTCAAATGTCAGAATGCTGTCATAAAAGCTGTATGAACCAGGAAAGCCACAGAGGTACATTTTCAAGGGACTTGCTTACTATGAGTATCACAGATCATTTGGCAGGTCCAAGTCTGTGTCTCTGCATTAAGTGTTATATAAACTCTTGCTCTCATCTCATAAATGAACAGCCACATCACCATATCACATTATTTTTTTTTCTCCTTCATAAAAGACCCTACAAACAAGATTATCAAAAAAATATAAAGTGTTTGCCCTTAAGTATCTACACAGAAAAACTGAAGACCATCAGATGGTCAAGTTTGGAAGAGACTCCTTTACTGGTAGAGCCACACAAATCCATTAATAACCTCACCTCAAGCGTGCCTACATATCCAGGAAGGCTTCTGAGCTGCTATCCCACCACAAAAACCAGGAATACATGAACAGCAGAATAATCATGGGAATCTATGGGTGGTGGAGGCAAGGGGATGCAAGGGGAGGCAAAGCTGGTGCAGCAGGTGAAGTGGAGAAGAGGAGGATCACAGCTCATCCCTTCGAATGCGTTTGATATAGGGTAGAAAAAGGAAAGAAAAGCAACCATCCACATAAAAGAAAGAGAAAATGCAGGAGTGATGTTATTTGTCATAAAGAATTTAAAATACCATCCAACTTCTGACATCTGGCAGAGAAGAACAAGGAAGTAAAGACCAGAGACTAGCATTTCCAGATTTGGGTTACTGAAGTAATTAGGAAAAAAACTCATGGGTTACCCAAAGAATACTGCGAGGTTCTCACACCTTAGAAGGATGCTAGCCTGATGTCCAGACTGGCAAAGATTCACTCATAGCACCTAAGATGTCAGTGAAGCATTGGATACTACAGTCACTTTCCTCCCCCACATTCCAGGCTTTGTTTTAGAATAAGCATGTCGTGGGTTTAAAGAGCAGACAGAATGAAGATCTCAAAGGAATTGGAGAAAACACAGAACTATATTTGGAGAGAGTTACAGACAGAAATTACAAGGCAGACACAAAGTCCATAGCAAACCCCCTTGAATGTTATCCCAAGCCAAAACTAAATTTATAATCCCCAGTGCTCCAATCCTCCCTCCCTCCATGCCTCTGCCATCCATAGACCTACACATAAGCCTCTGGAGGCCCCAAAAGAGGCCTACTCCTTACATGTTTGTCCCCATAGAGCAGTTCCAGTCAGACACAAAGCTGGAGGGGGAGGAAAGGAGAGTGAGCTGGCCTTGCCATGAGTTTGTGAAGAGATAGCAGAATTACAGGATTAAGTAACAATATTCTAGTCCCCCCGAGGATTATTAACCCTATAGTTTCCAACCTGGGACAAAACACATCCCCAAAATACAGTTTAGTAATATTTATATTTTTAAACCCATTTTAGACACTAATAATTTGTGATTATCCTAACAGTTTAGACTCTTTTCACTAAAAAAAAAAAAAAAAAGAGAGAGAGAGAGAAGAGTGTACATTGAATTTTGATTATAGTTTCATTATTTCAGTCACTTCAGGAAACAAAAAAAAAAAAATCATGCTTACTAAGTTTCTGCTATAGGGAAAGGTTAAAAATAATAAAGAATATTGGGTTTGTTGACTTTAGGAAGTGTTTTGTAATTTTTTTTTAAAAAGGAAAGAAACATGAATTTCAGCTAGTTAACATAGTTTTACAAGTTCTGAAACACTAAGGGCATTTTTGCTTTCTCAAGAGTCTTCATATGCACTACAGGCTGAGAGTGGTCCATGCAGAAATCATATTAATTCTATTAATTGAGTGGTGATCAATAGCACAATGTCCACCTCAAGACTGGTGACAAGTG
Source organism: Eubucco bourcierii (assembly GCA_013396675.1). Lineage (NCBI taxonomy): Eukaryota > Metazoa > Chordata > Aves > Piciformes > Ramphastidae > Eubucco > Eubucco bourcierii. The sequence continues at coordinate 79,861 of VWZE01020051.1, forward strand.
GCAGCCCTCAGGGGTCAGTGCTGGCACCAGTGCTGTTTAACATCTTTGTCAGTGACATGGACAGAGGAATCAGTGCACCCTCAGCAAGTTTGCAGATGACACCAAGCTGTGTGGCACAGTCGACTTGCTAGAGGGCAGGGATCCATCCAGAGGGACCTGGACAGGCTGGAGAGGTGGGCCCAGGCCAACCTCATGACATTCAACAAGGCCAAGTGTAAGGTCCTGCACCCGAGCAGGCACAATCCCAAGCACAAATCCAGGCTGGGTGGTGAATGGCTGGAGAGCAGCCCTGAGGAAAAGGACCTTGGAGTCTGGGGTGATGAAAAGCTCAACATGAGCCTGCAGTGTGCACATGCAGCCCAGACAGCAACCGAGTGCTGGGCTGCATCAAGAGCACCGTGGCCAGCAGGGCAAGGGAGGGGATTCTGCCCCTTTACTCTGCTCTTGTCAGACNGGGCAATGGGTTTAAACTGGCAGAGGGGAGATTTAGACTGGATGTTAGGAAGAAGTTCTTTCCAGTGAGGGTGGTGATACACTGGAACAGGTTGCCCAGGGAGGTTGTGGTTGCTCCCTCCCTGGAGGTGTTCAAGGCCATGTTGGAGGAGGCCTTTGAGTGACCTGTACTAGTGGGAGGTGTCCCTGCCTATGGCAGGGGGTTGGAACTAGATGATCCTTGAGGTCCCTTCCAGCCTTACCATTCTATGATTCTATGAATTCACAAACATATCATTAGCATTTGATCCAGTGTAGGTTCCATATTTAAGCAAAGACTTAGAAGTCATTTACGCAACCAGTACATTATTTTCTTAAAAATTAATCTATAGTGATATATTCTGAGACTCTAACAAAATTTGCCACTGCATAAAATGCATCTTTGGCAAAAAAGTTATTTGTAATTCTGTTGCCTTATGCCAGAATTTGTCTCAAAACTCTGTCCCAAAATAGTATTTTTTTTTCATTTTGTAGTTTCTGTGCTTGTGGCATTTACATGCTCATCAGGTTAGATTTCCCATTAAATTCTTGATGTATTTAGCATCTTCTAACATTCCAGCCCATCCCATGGTAAGTCACTTTAAGTCCTGAAAAAGTGTTGGTTTTCAGTATGTAAGGTATCCACAATTATAAATCCTATTGAAAGCAAGGAGATTATTATTGTTTGCATTGTTATAGCACTCTTAAGGCTTTAAACAGATTGTCTAAAATGTACTAGGCGTTACCTGTGTACAATTATTGTTTTAAGTGCTGGTCTCATTAAATGTTATATACATGAAGTCTCATGAAATGTTATATACATGTTAAAAGAACTCACACACTCCCAAGAAATTTATGTCTGAACAATAAACCAAAAAGCTCAACTGTTCACATTTACAACCATCTCTCCATGCTTTTCAGAAACACCTGAACATCATCTGACAACTTGATGGATGGTACACATCCTTATGCACAACACACAAGTATTAGACCTCTAAGAATAGAAACAACATGCAAGACATTTCAGGACAGAAAAGGCAAATGAAGACTGCCAAAATCTTACTAGAGATCCACTGTTCTGGTCCCAGTCTTAGATTTGCATGGGTTGGAAAAGATCTCAAAGATCATTGAATCCAACCATCAACCCAAGCCCACGATGACCATTCAACCTGGGCGGGTAGGAGGTGTCCCTGCCCACAGCAGAGGGGTTGGAACTGGATGAACTTTAAGGTCTTTTCCAACCGAGACCATTGCAAGAATCTATTCAGTCCACTCTTGGTGTGCTGCAATCCTGTCACAGCAATCACATTTCCACGTGCAGCTGTTCCTGTTGGACCTCTTCCTCTCTCATCAAAATCAGCAGGAAAGTAGAGTGGTGCTTGGTTTGGGGGTTCTGGGGAGAGTGCAGTGGTGGAGTATTTTATATTGTTGGCATTGAAACCCAGTGCAGAGCAGCTGGCTAAGGAAAGGGGATTGAAATTTGTCACTTAGAATCATCACTTCACTCCAATTATTTAGCTATTTACAACCATAGAACATTAGCCAAAGTATGAGGGCGTCTTCCAAGTGATACCTTTGGGTTTTATACAGCTCAAGTTCTTCTTTTGAAAAAGTTTTTACTCTTCACACTTCTCCCAAAATATATTAAACTTTAAATATATTAAATTTTAAACCTATCTAGATATGTTAAAAGCATCAGACGTGTCTGTTACTTGTGACATCCTACCTCTGCCACAAGACTGATGTGTTTAAGAAAATGACCTACCCTCATCATGCCCTCACCTTCTACACCATCTGTTGCATATTACAACACGTAGTTGAGACTGCACATAACTAGTACACAACCCTTACAAGAACCTCACCTTTAAGTATACTTCCAGGTATGCAGTTTGAGGTAAATTACAGAAATATCCATCTTTCTACAGCCCTGCTCATCACTTGCTTCACATTTTCACTTTTTAACAATATAACTCAGTTTCTTCATACATTTAGCAGACTTCTAAATGTTTTGGCATGGAATCCACTGGTTTCTGTCATAAGTATGTACAATTATTTGAACAGGATTGCATTTCCTAACTCTGAATTCACTCTGTTACTGCAACACTAGAACAAAGCAAGTGACACACATAATCACAAACAGGTAAGCAGCGGTGCAATTCACAGACCATGATACCATGGGTATGGTAATTTTTGCTTTATTTTGGGGAAAACTATTGCTTTAAACAGATGAAATGAACCTCAGTATGAGTAGCACACACCTCACTGCTATAACACTAGGTTTACTCAGATGTTTGTACATATGCTTTCTTTTCATAACTTATTACCAAATGTGTATAATAATATACATAGAAATGTGTATAATAAATTTGCAGTGTGGCACAAGATAATTATTAGCTGTCTTCATGCTAATTGTTCAGGGAAGATGTTTAATTGCATATTAAATTATCATATGCAGGTTTTATTTGGTTTACTGTGATGGTTTGGGAGTTCCCTGCCCCCCACACTTAGTAAAATGACCCAGACTAGAACTCAGCCGGCTGGAAGTTAAGGACTGAAGCTCTATTTACAGCTCAGCACAATGTACAAGCAGAGATATACACTATAGACAAGAACAGTTACAGACATAGACAAGTTAAAGGGAATACAGAAACACAACTCCCCTCCCAGAAATCAGAGACCCCAGGAGGGGCTACCAACCACCCTTCCACCTTCTCCCCACCCCTGTACCTTACCCCAAGGTTTGCCTTACACACAAGGTAAATTAGCAGGATCGGCCAGGGAGGTTAGAAGAAAAGTGGTTAGTGAGGATTAATCAGCAGAGGAGTCAGAGCCAGAAGCTGCTAGACCGCCCGAGCTGCTCTCCCAGCAAAAGACAGAGAGAGACTCACTTATCTATGTTTTTATGTTCTTTTCCCAAAACAATTTTTCAGCAAGCCTATGAGTGAAATAGACATCACCATGTTTTCACAGCCTATAGTGTAATTTTCTCTATTAAAATATTCTAATTAGCCTCAAACCAGCACATTTACTCTTTGGGGCAAGATTACTGTCAGCATTATCTGTGTTTGAGTAGTACTATATTAAATACAGAAGTAGGGCTTTATGAGACTAGACTGGTGTTTGAAGTGCTGTTGCAGGGCACCCCAAATTCCTTCTTCCCCTCCCCCTCTCAGGAGGTTTGAATGGGGCAAGAAGACTGCACTGAAAAACTGCTCTACCCCACCCTGCGGGCTTGAAGGGGGCGAAGAGCAAAGGAGCCTTTTCCACACGTGTCTTGACTCCTGTGGAAGCACGTGCTGGGAGTTGGTTGGTTTCTTGGCACCCAGTATACATGACAAGTAGACACTTTGTCTAGAAAAAGCATAAATAGAGTGAGGGGAAAAGTGCAGTGTTCCTGCCCTGACAGAGTTCCTGTTTTGCAGGGTTTCTGTCTTTGGACTGTTCCTGCTTTGCATGGCTTTTACTTGTGCACAGTTCCCATTTTTGCACCATCCCTGCTTGTGGATGGTCCCCCACTTCTGCACCATTCTGTGCAAATCTGCAAGCTTGGCAAGTCCTTGAGGCCATTTGAGAGAGAGTTGCTGGCGGTACCCAGACCTGGCTTCTCTTGGATCACACCGTGCAGCCCAACCCTAAGCTGGGGAAGATGCCAGCAATTTGGCTTCCCCTCCTGTGCTGCTGAGGCAGCGCTGTTCCATCAATCTTTTACCTTGTGGAAGAAGTGTCCGAGACAGTTCTGACTTTGGTGGATTTTCCATGCGCCTTTGACTTCTGCTGCATGGATCTGCATGATTGGATATTGCATTTCAGAAAGGTTGCCAGCAGAGAAATTCAGCAATTTCCTATCTCACCTCCATAAGTAAAAAGTTGTTTCCCTTAGATTCTCTGCTCACCTTGATTTATAGTGGGGTAAAGCTGTGTTTGTAGCTGAGCCTTTTCCATTTTCTGGCTTTCCTAAATCTCTACATTTGTCCATAAGCATACTTTGATGGCTTTCCCAACCAAATTAGACTCTGTAAATAAATCTAAACTAGTTCTGTATGTAGTTTGGGGGCAGGGTTTTCAGGAAAACAAAAATAATTCTATTTTTATCATTCCTGCCTTAGCCAATTAATACCCAAACCTCTACAAGTGCATACAGTGCATTTTATATAAGACTAAGGATAACAGCAGTTTCTCACTTGAGCAACTGTTTAAATCCATGGCAGAGGGATAATAAAGGCAAGGTACCCCTGCTTTCCAAGAAGTTACCCTAAAAGCTGGCATTTCAAACACCTGAAACAAATTTCTCTATTAGTACCTGCTTCTTTATGTGTGTAGATAATGTTAAACATTGACATACTGTGAAGAAATTATTCCTCCCTATAATTTTATAACTGAAATGCCAGATCACTGTAGCTCATTTGACAAATACTGCAAAATTATCTCCAGTAGAATATAATGAAGCACTGTTAATTAATCATGTTACCTAAATGATATCTCAAACACCTCAAGAAAAAAATAATATAGCAAATATTTCACAGAAAAGCTTTCCTAGAAAGGTTTCCAAGTAGGCCTATAAAGTTAAATGAAAGTCTCTTGAAGGAAACTGGCTAGAGATTTGCCTTTGATTAACACAACTAAGCTGGGGATGGGGCAGAAGAAGAAAACAAACATACACACACAAAAAAACTAATGAACCAACAAACAATTCCTGCAGCAATTTGTATTGCATGGTTTCTCAAAAGAACTCTAGACAGGTTCTCAAACCCTGGGTTTAATCTACCTTCAACACTTCAAAAATTTGTAGTATAAAAAAAAAAAAAAAAAAAAAAAAAGGCTTCATGAAGGCCAAGAGGTCATTCTCTCTCCCCTCAATAATATAAAGTTGTCACACTGCTCAGGGAAAGTGTCAAAGTCATAGCATCAGAATTTGCACAACAAAACTAAACAAAAATCCAAAATTAACAAAATAAACCAAATACCAAATGCAACACAATATGGGAAGGATAAAAAAAGTTCATTCAGCAAGCAGTTTGGTTACTATATTTTGTGGAAGGCCAAAATAGGTCAAATTAGGTCTAAACATGTCTGGGTAAGCCAGGACACGTTTTTCTGCTCTCCCTCGTCTGCTGTTGGGAGAAGCAAATGCAGGAAAGGAAGACAAAAGGCCCTGGTGCCTTCCAGTCTCCTCCTCTCCTTCTAAACTTGTTTACAGGATCCCTGGACACTTGCTTGTGTTCTGCCCTAAAACGGTAAGCAAGCCCTGACTTCACCTAATGTGGTTAACCTTGGCAAAGGGCCACTCTGATTGGCTGATTTGTGGCCAAAGAGCCATTAGTCTCAGGATGCACTGATAAAAAGAGATGAGCAGGTAAAGACAATGTGCTTTGCCTTAATATTGCATTTGCCTTAGTGTGCTCTCTGCTTCTGGCATTGCTCTGCCTCACTGCTGTTACATCCTGCCCTGCTCTGCAGCATTATGTCTGCTGAGTTATAACCTAGCTCTGCTGCATAATAACAAGCCCTGATGCTTTGGGGTTGTCTACCTGGTAACTGCCTCGTGTTGACCGGGAATAGGCCTTAAATGCTTTCACACAATAGGCTTGCTTAGCCAGCATGACATCGTGCCAAGACTGCACATCTGCAAGGCATCCTGCCTGCCACTCTGCAAAGCTCCGTACCAAATCTGGAGTCCGAGAGAAACCAGGATGAGGTTAGAGATCGTCTGCCTCTCTCCCAGTACCCCTGTTAAGAGCCTGGGAAGATCAGATGTCTTAATGGCTATTAAGATCACAGTATCACAAGGGTTGGAAGAGACCCCAGAGATCATCAAGTCCAACCCATCACCACAGCCCTCAAGATTAGACCATGGCACCAAGTGCCATGTCCAAACGTGCCTTGAACGCCTCCAGAGACGGTGACTCCACCACCTCCCCGGGCAGCCCATTCCAGTGACAAATTACTCTCTCAGTGAAGAACTTCCTCCTCACCTCCAGCCTAAACTTGCCCTGGCGCAGCCTGAGACTGTGATGCTGACAGAAGATGCTGACAGAACTCCTGCAAGTGTTTAGGTACTGTCTGGAAACTGCAATTAGTCCCAGGAGGCTAGAGATATTAGTATTTTGTGAGTAAATACTCAAAATCCTCTTTAACAAAACTGTAAAATTCTCTAATTCCAAGAGCCTTCTGCCTTAAACAAAAAAGCAGCTTCTCGAGTCCACCTAGTGGGCAAGCAGTATAACTGACCACAAGAACCTCTTTCCAGTTTTGACAGTGCCTCAAAAAAAAGCAACTGTATTGTTAATAGCACCAGTGGTGTAAAAGTTCCACTCAAAAAAAAAAAAAAAAAAAAAAGGAAAAAAAAAAGAAAAAAATTATCTGAAAATAAAAAAAAAAAAAAAACAAAAAAACCCCCACAACTTTTTATTTTAAAAGTCACTTAGCAAACCAATATAACAACACCTATCGCATCATTCACATTTAAGTTCCACTGTCTATTAAAAGTTTTCTGCTCAAACTACCTCCTCTACAAATTTTATTGTGCAGGGCATTCACAAAAGGACTTCCTTTGATTTAAGTCCAAATGAGTACTGAGCATGGCTGGGACAAGACACATTGATAAACTCATGTAAGACCTTCTTCTCTCAGGCAACCAGCACCAGAACAAGAGGACACAGTCTCAAGCTACGCCAGGGGAAGTTTAGGCTGGAGGTGAGGAGAAAGTTCTTCACTGAGAGAGTCATTGGCTACTGGAATGGGCTGCCCAGGGAGGTGGTGGAGTCACCGTCCCTGGAGGTGTTCAAGGCAGGTTTGGATGTGGCACTTGGTGCCATGGTCTAGTCTTGAGGTCTGTGGTAATGGGTTGGACTTGATGATCTTTGAGGTCTCTTCCAACCTTGGTGATACTGTGACATACTGCAGGAATCCACTTTATAAGAAAATTCTGTGCCAAGATTTTTTTAATGTCTTCCTTCACAAAAAGATGATGATGCTTTGTATACCAATTGAAACAGCAGAAACATGACAAGTGCTACCCTGTGTAACTCACTGAGCAGTCTCTAGGACTGGATTAACCTGTAAGGTCATGTAACAAGTAAACAAGTAGGTCAGTTTTCTCTGTGTCTACTCACTGCTCTGCTGTTTTAGCACTAGCCTATAAATACAACAGAATTATGAACTTCATCTCTTGCAAGGAAGCCTGACATTTTGATGCCTACAGACTACATATTTTAGGTTTCCTTAGAGGCTAGTGTGAGAAAAGCACCTCCTTTAACCAGTCAGAAGTAATGAGTAGACACTAAATCCATGGCACAACAATGGAGATTAGCTGCTCTGCTATTACTTAACAGTTTAAATCGAAGTACTCTTTACAGCTCTCCTGTTCTTTGATAGCTTAATTCTCCAGTATTTATTTTATAAACACTTACAACTAAGGTTCTATGCTTACAGTCTAAAAAAGAATGTCATCAGTTTAGTGAAAACTAACAAACAAATACACATGGTATTTTTTCAGGGCAAAGTCAATTTAAATGAGTAGCTACATTTAGCACAAGCTCTCTGAATTTTGGAAAAGAAAAAAAAGTAGCATTTGTGAAATATTGATTAAAACATACAAATCAAAATTTTTAAAGATCGTAGAAGAGCTTTTGGAAGGTACTGTTTGTCTGACACAGACCACTTCAACTTCCACTGTGAGGGTGACAGAACACTGCAACAGGCTGCCCAGGGAGGCTGTGGAGTATCCTTCTCTGGTGACATCCAAAACTTGGCTGCTTGTGTTCCCGTGGGACTTATTCTAGGTGATCCTGCTTGGGCAGGAGGGTTGGACTAGGCCTCCAGAGGTCTCTACCAACACCTAACATTCTGTGATTCTGTGTGTGTGATTAAATACTAGGTTATAAAGAATTACATATAACTCAATTCATGAAAGGGGTTCTTCCTTCCATGGTGCTTAAATGCTTTAATTATCAACAAATGTCTTGCTAACCAAGTCAACATATGAAAGATTAGACATCCACTCAGAATTTTTGGAACACAATTTAACTGTACCAGCCAGATTTCTTCCAAGAAAAAACAAACTAAAATGTCTACCACCAAACAAACAATTTAAATACACCACACCCCAAACACACACAATGGCCAAAACAAGCCTCTAAACACATCCACCCAAACCACACCCAACCCCATATTAAAAACTGCAGTACAACTCTACAGGAAGTCCACTCCAGATGCAGAATTCCGGTTAAAAGCCACTAGCAGACCTGTCCTACTAATGTCAATGTGGTTCAGATGCAAGTGACACTCTGCCACTTCTTGCAATTTTTAATTTGAGTACACCACTTAGAATGGTCACCTTTAAGCAAACCATACATTTTACTATTTTGGAAATGAGACATCCTTGCAGCCTGAGCTAGTTTCCTTTAAAGTTTATTTGAATCAAAATGTGACGTTCGCATTAACTTATCAATAAAGACATTGTCCCTCAGGGGTCAGTGCTGGCACCAGTGCTGTTTAACATCTTTGTCAGTGACATGGACAGAGGAATTGAGCGCACCCTCAGCAAACTTGCAGATGACAAAAAGCTGTCTGGCACAGTCGACTTGCTAGAGGGCAGGGATCCATCCAGAGGAACCTGGACAGGCTGCAGAGGTGGGCCCAGGCCAACCTCATGAAATTCAATAAGGCCAAGTGTAAGGTCCTGCACCCGAGCAGGCACAATCCCAAGCACAAATCCAGGCTGGGTGGTGAATGGCTGGAGAGCAGCCCTGAGGAAAAGGACCTTGGAGTCTGGGGTGATGAAAAGCTCAACANTCTGCTGTGAGGACAGGCTGAGAGAGTTGGGGCTCTGCAGCCTGGAGAAGAGAAGGCTTCGAGGGGACCTGATAGTAGCCTTCCAGTATCTGAAGGGGGCCTACAGGAAGGCTGAGGAGGGATTATTGGCAAGGTCTTGTAATGACAGGACAAGGGGCAATGGGTTTAAACTGGCAGAGGGGAGATTTAGACTGGATGTTAGGAGGAAGTTCTTTCCAGTGAGGGTGGTGATACATTGGAACAGGTTGCCCAGGGAGGTTGTGGCTGTTCCCTCCTTGGAGGTGTTCAAGGCCAGGTTGGAGGAGGCCTTGAGTGAGCTGTACTAGTGGGAGGTGTCCCTGCCTATGGCAGGGGGTTGGAACTAGCTGATCCTTGAGGTCCCTTCCAACCTTACCATTCTATGATTCTATGACATACATCTCATGTGCCAAACATAATGGGGTAGTTTATACAACAGTTAACTCAAAGCACTCTATAGTTACTTGGTCTGACCAGAGCACCTTCTACCACTGCCAAACAAATAAAAAGTATGATCTAGTTATTCCACGTACATCAAAATCGTTTCATGATAGGCTAATTAATCACAAACATAACTTTTCAGACATTACATAATTTCACACAAACTTGCTTACAGTTCTTGCCAAAGAGAACAGTAATTTGTATGAAATATAAATCTACACTTGAAGAGAGATGATAGTGAGAAAAGAGGAAGCAGAGGGAAAGAACAGGGAAGAACATTATTACTACACAAAACTCCCCATATCACTTTATTACCCAATACACAGCAAAGCTTAAAAGCTGATATATATGAATCAAATTAACAACAGAAAATAAATTTGCATGCTAATTTCTTTTTTAATGACGTACTATTCCTTGAAATTATGTTTGACAGATACTCAGAAATGCAAATCTGAATCATAACTTATTCTATGACACTTTTTTGAGATCAGGAATCTCCTAGTAACAGTGAGGTTATTTCTCATTTGGGATAGATCTAGTAATACTTACATTTCAGGAAAAGTCTCAGATTTACATTTCCAACTCGCCAATAAGTAAGTATGATATAGTCAAAGTTCTTATTATAAACAACAAAAAAAGAAAAAATCCTGATAAACTCTGTTCTTTTCCTGGTCGTTAACATATTTTTAATCCCCCTTGTAAGTCCCTTTGATAATGCAGTCAAAACCTAAATGGACACAGTGAAGTCTGTATTCCAGAAGCATTCATTGCAGTATCTTTAATACTCTGGAGTAGTTACCAAAATATGTAAGTCATTATAGAGATGCAAACATGGAGTTCTGCTCTGTGACCACACAGATCTATGAAACAGCTATGTATTAATACATATTTATACGGTGACCAGTTCCCTTTCTTCCATTAAAAAGGGTAGGGGAGATGTGGAGTGTTGGTAGAAGAGAGTATGATTCCAATTCTTAAGGACATATGTAAAGGACATTTCTACTACTCTTACATTCAGTACCTTGGATCATGCAAAGAGAACAGCACCATTCTTTGGTGCAGGCTGGGAGACCTGAAAACGGTACACATTCGCCAGGTTTCAATGCACTGTAGAATCTGTTTCACCATGTGAGTTGAGAGCAGACAAAAAAAATAAATTTTGTATGAGAAAAAACAGTATTTTCTTTAAAAGATGGAACACTTAAAATTCTACTGGCATCTAAGTGCAGATTTCAGTTATTTAGACCAAACTTGTTTACCAAGACCATGAAAGTGCATACTGAAGAAAAAAGAAAATACACTGAAGATTTTCCTTGAAGGTCAAGTTGTGAGTAGTTAATGACATTAGTGTACATATTCCTCTTAAACCTTTTTGAAATTTCATTATACCCAAGGAAATAAATTTGCACTTATATCTGTAAGAGAACAGTTATCACTGTTGCTGTTTGGAAAAGTTAAACACCTTGTGGTAACATCACGGTTTATCTTCTGCATACTAAGTTTCTTAGAGACAGCAACTCCTTTCCTTTTGGTGGTGAAATTAACAGGTTGTAGTTCCGCAGCTAACTGACTACTAAACATGACGATCCTCTCTTCCTTCTCCTCCTGTCCACCAATGAAACAATAAAAACAGTTGAAACGCTCTCAGAAAGAACACAACTATAGCCTCTCCAGGTTCTGCTTTTGCAACAATGACAACAGTCCCTCCTCTCCCGGTGAGAGTAAGAAAACATTCTTACACACACCAGCAAAACGAACCTCACTCTGAAAGAGTCTGGAGTTTTCACTGTTAGAAAAAAAAGACTCTCAGAAGGTCTCTCCAAATCCTGTATCAGTGAAAGCCCACACCACCTGCAGATTTACAATCCTTTAAATTATACCATTCCAATTTAATGAGTCTGTATTCATATGAACACATTTGTTAAGTTTGACAGTTACTCACTTCAGTTTAGTGTGCAAAGTGTGATGGAAAAGACTACTAAGAATTAATGTTTGTTAAATGTTATATTCCATACCTCTTACCACATTAAATTAATGCAAAAACCCATCTCCATCTCTCTCACAGAACCTCAGGGAAGAAACTGTACTNAATATGAAGTGTTGTCTTATGGATGACAGGGGAAAGAAAACAGATACAAAAAGATGTTTTCCTAAATACTCAATTTTAAAAATATTGTTTTACAGGAAAGGAAAAAAAATTGTTACCATCTTTCTTAGAATGACCTCTCCATTCAATCAGCTACATAAAGAGGAAGTAATGAGATCCTTTCATTTCATCTCAGTCAGAAAAGGTGATCATCTGATGACCAAACCCTTTCATTTATTTGTAATAATGTGTCTATTAGGCAACCATAAAACCTCTATGCACTGTGTAACCCATTCAGTAAAACAGATAAAAATACTTGGTCATGTGATTATGTGATATGATGACTCCAGAAATTCCAGATTTCATTTTTGACCATGGCAGCGGGAAAGGAAATTTCTCAAGTGTCTCCAAAAAAAGTTCCTTGGCCCAGGAATGATCCATCATTTGTTATTCAAATGGTGACACATCATCTCAGCATACAGAGTTTGTGTGGACAGAAGCACCCAAGTTTAGCTCATGCTACTGCAGCAAGTTAAGTTACTAACACTAAAAATAGTGTTCCTGCATAGCAATGAATTTATACAATAGTCTTAAAGCCCACTAGACAAGTTTTTGAAAATATGCTTGCCATGGAAAACAGTTTTTAAAACAGCACACCTTCCCATTGCATGAAAGAACCTTCTTCAAAATTCAGGTTATAAAAAAGGGTTTGTCTACATATTTTCATTATGAAATCATAGAATCACAGCATTATAGAATGGTAAGGTTGGAAGTGACCTCAAAAATAATCTAGTTCCGACCCCCTAGACACTTAGGAGGTTGGACAGGCAGGGATACCTTCCACTAGAACAAGTTGCTCAAGGTCGCATCCAACCTAGCCTTGAACAGTTCCAGAGAGGGAGCATCCACAATCTCCCTGAGCAGTGTGTTCTGGTGTTTCACCACCCTCACTGTAAAGAACTTATTCCTAACATACAGTTTAAATCTCCCCTCTGACAGTTTAAACACATTACTCCTTGTCCTGTCATTAGAAGACCTCCCCAGCCTTTCTGCAGGCCCCCTTCAGATACCGGAAAGCCACCACAAAGTCTTCTTGAAACCTTCACTTCTCCAGGTTGAAGAGCCCCAATTCTCATAGCATGTCCTCATAGCAGAGCTGCTGCAGCCCTCTGATTGTTTTCATGGCCCTCCTCTGGAGGTGCTCCAACCATTCAATGTCCTTCTTGTGTTGGGGGATTTGGAACTGTACACAGTACTCCAGATGAGGTCTGACGAGAGCAGATTAAAGAGGCAGAATCCCCTCCCTCACCCTGCTGCCCACGCTGCTCTTGATGCAGTCCAGGACACGGTTGCTGTCTGTGCTGTGCGTGAACACTGCAGGGTCATTTTGAGCTTTTCATCAACCCAGACTCCAAGGTCCTTTTCCTTAGGGCTGCTCTCCAGCCATTCACCACCCAGCCTAGAGTTGTGCTTGGGATTGTGCCTACCCAGGTGCAGGACCTTACACTTGGCCTTATTGAATTTCATCAGGTTGGCCTGGGCCCAACTGCAGAGGCAGCCTGTCCAGGTCCCTCTGGATGGATCCCTGCCCTCTAGCAAGTCGACTGTGCCACACAGCTTGGTGTCATCTGCAAACTTGCTGAGGTTGCACTGATTCCTCAGTCCGTGTCACTGACAAAGATGTTAAACAGCACTGGTCCCAGCACTGACCCCTGAGGGATGCCACAGGTCACTGGTCTCCAGGTGGACATTCTGGTATTGATCACCACTCTCTGTGTGTGACCGTCAAGCCAATTCCTTATCCAGTGAGTCATCTACTCATCAAGTCTGTGTTTTTCCAGTTTGGTAACCAGGATGTCATGTGGGACAGTCAAATGCCTTACTCAGGTCCAAGCAGATGATGTCAGTTGCCCTTCCCAAATCCACTATCACTATGACTTCATCATAGGAAGGACATGGAAGTGTTGGAGTAGGTCCAGAAGAGGGCCACGAGGATGATCAGAGGGCTGCAGCAGCTCTGCTATGAGGACAGGCTGAGAGAGGGCCTACAGGAAGGTTGGGGAGAGATTATTGATAAGGTCTTGCAATGACAGGACAAGGGGCAATGGGTTTAAACTGGCAGAGGGAAGATTTAGACTGGATGTTAGGAGGAAGTTCTTTCCAGTGAGGGTGGTGAGACACTGGAACAGGTTGCCCAGGGAGGTTGTGGATGCTCCCTCCCTGGAGGTGTTCAAGGCCAGTCTGGACGAGGCCTTCAGTGACCTGTACTAGTGGGAGGTGTCCCTGCCTATGGCAAGGGGTTGGAACTAGATGATCCTTGAGGTGCATTCCAACCTTACCATTCTATGATTCTATACAAAGTCACCAAATTTGTCAGGTATGATTTGCCCTTGGTGAAGCTGTGCTGGATACCATTTGCCTTAGCAGAGCCTTCAGGAGGATCTGCTCCATGAAATGTGCAACGTATTTTGTGGTTAAATGTATCATTATTTCTTTCTAAATATTCTACACATCTTCTAACAAGGGAAACAAAATGGAGTTTACAGGAAAGAACTGAAGTCTTGGGTATATTGCTTCGCTTCACGAACAGTATTTACGCCTACATCTTTCCCAATACTTTCTCACTTGTAGCTCTGCAAAAGGAACAGCTTGCCCAAGATGCAAACACACGACTGCTGACTAATCACCAGTTATCTAAATCACAAATCAAGTTACAATACTTAATGATGCTAGAAATTAAACAGCTGAACAAATTCTGTGAATGTGCAGGCTTAACTTACACCACATTGATCTAATATCATGTTACTTTAAGTTCTCCAACTACGTATAAAAAAACTGTATTGGTGCAATAAAACATACAAGATGGGTTTATAGCAGAAATGTTTTATAGCAAAATTAACAGGGAGGCAGGGGAAGGGAAACGCATACACAGGTGCATACACTTAAGTTCTGCATGTAAGACAAATAAGGAGGCAACTGATGAATCATAGAATGGTAAGACTGGAAGGGACCTCAAGGAGCATCTAGTTCCAACCCCCGGCCATAGGCAGGGACACCTCCCACTAGTACAGGTCGCTCAAGGTCTCCTCCAACCTGGCCTTCAACACCTCCATGGAGGGAGCATCCACAACCTCCCTGGGCAACCTGTGCCAGTGCCTCACCACCCTCACTGCAAACAACTTCCTCCTAACATCTCCCCTCTGCCAGTTTAAACTCATTGCCCCTTGTCCTGGCACTGCAAGACTTTGTAAATAATCCCTCCTCAGCCTTCCTGTAGGCCCCCTTCAGATACTGGAAGGCTACTATCAGGTCCCCTCGAAGCCTTTTCTTCTCCAGGCTGAAGAGCCCCAACTCCCTCAGCCTGTCCTCATAGGAGAGCTGCTCCAGCCCTCTGATCATCTTTGTGGCCCTCCTCTGGACCCGCTCCAACACTTCCATGTCCTTCCTGTGCTGAGGGTTCCAGAACTGCACACAGGACTCCAGGTGGGGTCTGACAAGAGTAAAGGGGTAGAATCCCCTCCCTTGCCCTGCTGGCCATGCTGCTCTTGATGCAGCCCAGCACTCGCTTGCTGTCTGCTGTCAGGCTCATGTTGAGCTCTTCATCAACCCAGATTCCAAGGTCTTTTTCCTTAGGGCTGCTCTCCAGCCATTCACCACCCAGCCTGGAGTTGTGCTTGGGATTGGGCCTACCTAGGTGCAGGACCTTACACTTGGGCTTGTTGAATTTCATGAGGTTGGCCTGGGCCCACCTCTCCAGCCTGTCCAGGTCCCTCTGGATGGATCCCTGCCCTCTAGCAAGTCGACTGTGCCACACAGCTTGGTGTCATCTGCAAACTTGCTGAGGGTGCACTCGATTCCTTGAAACATGAAACCTTGTTCTGTTGAAGTACTATTAAAATTTTAATTCTGAGGACAAATAAAGCCAAGCACTTAAACTCATTTGCCACTTCTAGATTCTTAATTAAGTACATAAATATCTGATTGCAAGTAATGTATAAAGTGAGGTTGAAGGGTAAATAAGACAAGATCAGCAAATGATTGTGCTTCAGTAGTGAATCTGAGGATAATGAATGTTTGGAGGGGACAGTGGTGAAGAAGGTGAGTTTCTGTCAACATTATCTTTCCTGGAAGGCTGGTAGATCTGACAGTTAAGATAAGAGGGCAGTAGAAAAATCACACTAAGAGGAGACTAAAGCTTACTGTAAAAGTAGGGAACTAGTTTATCACTAGTACAATTGCCCCAAAACAAACCATTAATAAAATTACAAGACATGTTTCTTAGAGGTGTCTAAGCAACAGTTGAAAGTGAAGAAATTCTTAAAATAACATGTTATTCCCCTCATTTATGAGTGCACACACACAAAGTGATAGAACATCTCCATCTGGAAAAGGTCTTACCCACAGTTATTACAACACCTTCCTGGAGGAGGTAAACGTATTTAAAGTAGTAAAATGGGTGCTACCACTAATTAGTTATTGTTGCCTTTTGTTTCTTTACTATTTATTAATCCTAAAAGTTGTACACTAGTCAGGAAGCAATGCAAGACTAAAAGTATGGCTCTAATTGTGTTGTTTACTGTAGGAAGGAAACAACCATTATAAACAAATAACCAATTTTTAATAACACAAAGAAACAGATTATGTCAAATGTGACATTACAAGACCAAGTGAATGTGTACCCTAATCCTGGACACAAGGCATTGCAGCAAAACCTTTCATACTAATAATCAAGTGCCTACAAACCAAATGCAAGAGTAACTGTAAAGCAGTTTTTTATGAAAAAAATGCTCCAAGAACTCCAATACATGGACAGTATAATAAAAAAATATCAATCAGCTGTTTTCTTGACTTATTTCTCTTCCTGATTTTACTTTGCTGTAGAAACTAAGTTCCATTTTTGTTTTATTTCTTTTTTTTTAAATGAGCAATTTTAGAAGTTTAAATTCCCACACTGAAATTATAATCCTGTTAGGAAATGCAATAGATGGTTAAGCCATCTTATGAAGCTTAACCAGGTGAGTGCTCATTGCTAAATTCTGGGCAGTGATGAAGTTGGTACACTAAGATCCTAGTGGTGTCCATCTGAAGAAACTCAAGTCCCTTTCTTCCAGTGCCAGCAGAAACAGATATAACCAGCATCTGTTTCCCTGGCCTACTGGACTACAAATCTGCATGCCAGTTTGATGTCTCGTCTCTTCCTTCTTCACTTTCTATCCATAAGAGGAGCCTGGCAGGTTTTGGTTTCCACCCAGTTTTACTATACTAACATCTGGAGTGACTCCAGCCTCTCCCTAGCTTTGTTGGATGTACCAGAGCACCTACTTTCTGACAACATATGCAGATGAACCTATGACAGTCACGTTTTCCAAATAATCCACTGAACTAAGATGCAGACCATAATCAAAACACTGTTCAGATCAAAAAAGCTTCTTCCCAAACTAAGTTTGAGTACTGTGATAGCTACTCTCCTGTTGCACTGTAATAGCTATCAGATCTGCTGCATTTGAGTTCTTGAAGAAACCAGATACAAGCTGAGAGAAAGGGCTCTTCAGCAGTTGTGTAGATCTCTGTCTAACTCCCAAAGCAAGTTACAATGATGAAAATCCAAGAGCTCAGTCTTGTAGGAAAGCATTTGGACTTGGTATCTTGAACCAACCCTTAACCTTAAATCAGCAAACATCCCATCAGCAGCTGACTAATTTCTCTGAAAAATAAATTGTGCAAGACGTTTTTCAACTGGTTGGGTTTTTTGTGTGTGGTCTGTCCTTTTTTTATGTTTGTAGTTTTTAAATAGAAAAATTATACATCAATTTCCTGATAATTGCTTTGCTACCTCTAAAGCTCATGCACATAGACAACTCAAGAACTTCAGAAAGTAACCATTTAGGGGGAGGAGTAATGCAGAAATAGACAAGGAAGGAAGATGCATTTGAGCATCTCTGAAAGTCTGACCTGCAATCTGTTCTGCTGTATGATTTTTGTCAGTGTAAACTACAGCTGGCACATTTACTGGGAAAAGGCTCTACGGACTGCACTGAGTGAGAAATTAGTATCTCTACACAGATAGGTTGTGTCTTTCTAGAAGCACGTTCAACTGTAGCTTTACAGAGAGAGAAAGTAAGTACACAGCACAAGAAAAGGAAAGTCCCTTAATCCTACCCTCTAGTAGCATAACCTTATAAACCAGCAAGCTGTAGTGGATGCAGTGTCAAAAGCGGAGTGTTGCAAGCAGTCTTTTGAGATGCTGTCCCACTCATAAAGCTCAATCACATTGGAGCCCAGGCTGAACAATCACCAGCAACACTTCAAGTAGCTAGGAATGTAGAGGTGCAGCCATTTACCACTACCACTGCCGAAACATAGACTAAGCAATAAAACACTTATCAAATACTGACTAGGAAACAGGGTCCTCCCATCCTATATTCAAGATGCCCTTCCCATTCCTTAAATGAACTGTGTGAGAAGCATACACCCCAAAGAAAAAGATTAGAGTGTAAAAGTCAAGGCAGGCTCAAATTAAGAAAAAAAAGCAACCACAAAATCATTAATATCAGCAATGCCATCTCATTACTTCATTTCAGCCTTTGTGTGGATGGGGTCAATCTCTTTTCAGTAGTCAGTAGCAATAAGACAAGAAGCAACAGCTACAAACTGGAACACAGAAGGTTTCAACTCAACGTGAGGAGGAACTTCTTTGCAGTGAGGGTGACAGAGCACTGAAACAGGCTGCCCAGGGTGGATTGTGGAGTCTCCTTCTCCGGAGACTTTCCAAACCTGCCTGGATGCATTCCTGTGT
Organism: Eubucco bourcierii; assembly: GCA_013396675.1. Classification (NCBI taxonomy): domain Eukaryota; kingdom Metazoa; phylum Chordata; class Aves; order Piciformes; family Ramphastidae; genus Eubucco; species Eubucco bourcierii. Next base: position 98,466 of record VWZE01020051.1, read on the forward strand.
GAAATACCTTAGGGGACTGGCCCCATCCACACATCTGAGTATCAAGAAGTCAAAGTGTTGGAAGCAGTAGCTTAAAGTTAATATTCCATGGCCCAATACATCAAGATTCTTCGGGGGGGNCAACAGTGCTTGCAAAACATATGCTCAGTGCAAAACCACCAAAATAATGGAAGAGTGAGCCTCCATTCCCCAGCATCAACGAATCATTACTTGCAATGCTACAATGCCCCAGACTAGAAAGATATACAGAACAACTAGCATGGGAACTGGGCAGTGGAGACCTATTTTTTTACCACTGTTTACATCTGTGGTAAAGAAACATGCATTTAATATTTATTGACTGCATTTAATTGCAGATCTATATAATAAAACATATTTTTTAAAGTATCATTAGCCTATTATTAGCAACACAAAATCCCAGTATTGGATTGCCCCCATGCCACCTCTCCCAAGCAATACTTCACTTGATACTCATTCATCTCCAGGATTATCATATAACTACCAGTTTAAAGCCAGATCAATGTTTTTTCACTTCAATGAACAACCCAATCAATAGCAACAAGGACATTCTGCTGTCAAAAGCAAACTGCTGCTCGTGCTGCTAGTCCCCCCTGGGTTTGGTGTTACAGAACCACGTTAGATAGATCCTACCATGCAGCACACAATGTGACACTGATCACTCTGTACGCAGAGTGCAGGGTATTGATATCAAATAAACAGTTAACACAGCTAATTGCTTGCACCTTCAGAAAATAAAGCTGTAGTCATGACAAAGAAGTTTTAAGATTATTTGCACCTCCTACTGAGGAAACTAACCTGGTCTGAGTCTTGGATTTATTACATATGCATGTATTTCTTTTTCAGGAAGGCAAAGCAAGTAAAGAATCTTACAAAGTAATCTAAGAGCATTTCTCTAATCACTACTATATAAGCTTTCAAATTATTCCTCCCAAGCACTGGAAAGCATGACACACTTTTTTTTATAACTCTCCAATCTTTGGAAAGCTCTACAAATCATAAATATAACTGCACACTTGCAGACAAGAACTATGTTTTACACTTCTACTACACAAGTTCTAAGAGGAAGGGGGACCTACTTATGAGATTACCACTGGAATCTCCTGTATAAGAATACATGCCAAACCGTGTAACCAAAGCAAAATCTATGCACTGATCTATTTTGTATTGTCTGCAGAAAAAGGAAAGCCCCACACACAAACCACCACCACAAACACCACAAAGAAAACCCCAAAACAACCAAACAAAAAACCAAACACAAAACCAACACAACCAGACTGTATTCAGTTTGCAGAAAAAGAAAAAAAAAAGCCCCACACGCAAACCACCACCACCACCACCACAAAAAGAAAAAAAACCAAACAAAATCACAGCCACAAAACCAACACAAGAAACCCCAACACAACCAAACAGAAGAGTTTACATTTGATTCTTGGATCATCTTTTAAAAAATAAAGTAATTCCTAGTTTTGTTACATTTTCCACTAAGATACACAAATAGGAAAATGTTTGTTGAAACCAATTTTGTGTGATTGGAGAGTGATAGGAAGTAAGAGGACAGAAAGAGCAGATACATCAAACCAAAGAAATGTAACTATTTTTCCTTACTGTCTGGCTATCCTAGCTCGCTAATTACACAGCTTATGCTAAGGGACAGAATATGCAAATGTGTTGTTTAAACAAGATGATTAAATCTGCGTTTGTTACCACAAAAGAAGAAAAAGAACACTCACAGATTTCCTGCTTTATTTCAGGCTATGAAACAGCCCTTTAACCATATGAGATTTTGAAAATATTTAGTTTCATACTAACAAAGTTAGTTTAGCCTAGAATACTGCACCTTCAAGAACAACCAATTTCCCAAAACACCATATCTAGTGAATCCTGGCTTTGACTCAATTACCAATCTTGTATTTCCTTTACTACCTCCTTTACATCTCTTTTGAGATGAGATACCTCTCGTCTCAAAATTCTCCACATCATATTCACATCTTAAATATTCTTACTCCTCTTTCTATTTACCATGGGTCTCCAATTTAAAAAGAAGGAACATAAGCCACACACAATCTAGTATCATATACCAATTATTCGACTACCACCTCTCTACCATTATCTGAAATACAACAGATGCCAATAGAGCTGTCCCTCTTTTTCCTTCATCAATGATGCTTTGAAGGCCTTTCCTTGTCACTCCCAATTTCTATAAAACCCACTTGTCACTTGGATTGAGTACCAGCTGTTTTAAACTGGCCGTTAACTCAAACTTCATAGAATCACAGAATGGTAAGGTTGGAAGGGACCTCAAGGATCATCTAGTTCCAACCCCCTGCCATAGGCAGGGACACCTCCCACTAGGACAGCTCACTCAAGGCCTCCTCCAACCTGGCTTTGAACACCTCCAGGGAGGGAGCAGCCACAACCTCCCTGGGCAACCTGTGCCAGTGTCTCACCATCCTCACTGTAAAGAACTTCCTCCTAACATCCAGTCTAAATCTTCCCTCTGCCAGTTTAAACCCATTGTCCCTTATCCTGTCATTGCAAGACCTTGTAAATAGCCCCTCCCCAGCCTTCCTGTAGGTCCCCTTCAGATACTGGAAGGCTACTATAAGATCTTCACTGAAAAAAAGACAGGCAAAGTATAGAAGAATCTAGCACTGTTGAAGACACAAAGGAACTATAAATTTCCCATCCACAATACTTCCTGTCAATCCACTACAACACTGGATTTTTTTTTTTTTCTCCCTGCCTAGTTTTACTGGGATAGACTTTAAAAGAACCTCATGTAAGACAAAATGCGGACGCCTTGATTATACAGCTTAATTTTTCCTAGCATTAAGTCTACTGCAAAGACTTGCACCTACAAGCGTGTCTGATGTTACCCAAGAATTGCCAACTGGAGTTTGACTTTTACAGTCAGTTCATTTATCAATTGCAATTCCAAGCCTATGTTATCTGTTACTTTAATAAATTAAATCCATCCATTTTTAACTTTCCAAAATTGTCTCTCTGAAAATCCTTACTGGGACTCAGAGAGGCAAAACCTTGACTTTGCTAAACAGTTTCAGCAAAAGTCCTGGGTCTCTACAACAGATAAACATCAAAATCTTACCTGTAACATTATTTGCACAAGCAGAAAGAAAAAAACCAAAAAAACAAAAAAACAAAAAAAACCCAAACAAACAAACAAAAAAAAAAAACCACCCCACAACAAAACCCCACCAAACAAAAAAAACCCAAACACCCAACCACATTCCATCTATCTTAAATTGATGAAAGCTCTTCTAACTTCAGTGAGGGCCGACCCACCATATACCACTTTAGAAACAGCTTTCTAACCTCCAAAAAGTTTTGGCAAAAGATGAGCTACAGTATGCTGATTACTAAGCCCTGTCACATGAAAATGCTGGAAGGCATTTGAAGAAAGTAAGTTATCTTCTGGAATCCCTTCTTTAACTATTATTTAAGACTATCATACAAAGCTTCTATTACAATTTATTTCATTTAAATTACTTCATCTGATTAAAATCTTTAAGCAGAGAGAAAGTTTTTTCACTACAATAAAAAGCAGTCCAGGCCAAAGAAAGGATCTGCCCATTAGCTGCACCATCTCCACAAAGACAGCAGCCTTATTAAATTACAACTGTTTGAACAAGGTCAAGCACTCAGGGTTTAATTCAAAATGTTTCCAGGTATAATGCTGTCAGGTCAACTTAAACAAGCCAACAGAGGCTTTGAGCTTGATTAAATATTAAAACGGAATCTTTCACATCTGTTTTTACCCAAGGATGAAATTACTGTACATCACTTCAACCAGCTCATTAATACACTAAACACACATCTTACCTCAAAAGGTTACAGGAATAGCAATGCTTTCGGAGTGCCTGCAGTGAAACCTACACAACTCAGCTAGAAGTGAGGTCACTGCATACTTTAACGGGATGTCAATATTTCTTTATAAATGTGAGAGGTATTAACTTAGATGTAGATACATTTTAAATGAAAAGATGGGAGCCTCCAGTGAAACTAAATCAGTTGCCTTTGATCTGAACCTTTTAATCACTCATCTCATTTTCTTTGATAGATAACTTGATAATAGACACAGAACAGGAAGTCTGATCCAACAGTAATTATTTTTTCAAACTGGAGGGTTGTAATGTCCAACTAAAAATCTGCTTTTTAGAAAAAAAAATAAAATTGAACAGCACAACTTTTAACTGAAACATAAAAAGGTCTATCAGGATTATTTCTTTCAACACTTATAATTTCTGATGATACTGTGATGCCACATTAGGGTAGGGGAGAAGAGACTGCATTAGAGGATACAACTTCTCTGACAATGATAAATACACTGCATTAACTACTTCACATGACATCTGCTGCCCTTTAAGCACAACCAGAAAAATAGATACTCCTCCAGCATTATCTTTGCATGAGACAGGAGACATTAGTCTATTCATGTTTCCTGACTGCAATCCATAAAATGCACATAGACAAATGGAAGTCATCTATTTATAGCAACAGATATACAAGATGGGACTTGGAAAGTGAGAAACGGGAAGTGCTTTGCATCTAAACTATACTTACTTCAGATGAGAAAATGGTCTGTAAATCTGCAAAACTGAACCTAGGTATCTTAGTTGAAAAATAAAATAGAATCATAGAATCATAGAATGGTAAGGTTGGAAGGGACCTCAAGGATCATCTAGTTCCAACCCCCTGCCATAGGCAGGGACACCTCCCACTAGGACAGGTTACTCAAGGCCTCATCCAATCTGGCCTTGAACACATCCAGGGAGGGAGCATCCACAACCTCCCTGGGCAACCTGTTCCAGTGCCTCACCACCCTTACTGTAAAGAACTTCCTCCTAACATCTAGTCTAAATCTCCCCTCTGCCAGTTTAAGCCCATTGCCCCTTGTCCTGTCATTGCAGGACCTTGTAAATAATCCTTCCCCAGCCTTCCTGTAGGCCCCCTTCAGATACTGGAAGGCTACTATCAGGTCCCCTCGAAGCCTTCTCTTCTCCAGGCTGCAGAGCCCCAACTCCCTCAGCCTGTCCTCATAGGAGAGCTGCTCCAGCCCTCTGATCATCTTTGTGGCCCTCCTCTGGACCCGCTCCAACACTTCCATGT
>VWZE01020052.1:0-14003 GCA_013396675.1 Eubucco bourcierii
AGTCGCCGCAGCTGTACGGCTTCTCCCCGGTGTGGACATGCCTGTGCTGGCTTAGATGTGACCTCTTGGTAAAGCTCTTGCTGCAGTCACTATAACTGTACAACTTCTGCTTGGTGTGGATAAGGCGGTGACAATTAAGGTTTGAAATGGTGGTGAAGCTCTTGCCACAGACACCGCAGCTGTATGGTTTCTCCCCAGAGTGGATGTGCCAGTGCTGGATTAGAGCAGTGCTGGTGGTGAAGCTCTTATCACAGTCACCTCAGGGGAACTCCTTCTTGTCAGCATGCGTTTGCCAATGCCTGCTGAGATAGCGTCTTATGGCAAAGCTCTTGCCGCAGACACTGCAGCTGTACGGCTTCTCCCTAGTGTGGATGTCACGGTGCTTGTTACGATCAGAACAGGTGATGAAGCTCTTGCCACAGATACCACAGCTGTATGGCTTCTCCCCAGTGTGGACGTGCCAGTGCTGGATTAGAGCAGTGCTGGTGGTGAAGCTNCTGGATTAGAGCAGTGCTGTTGGTGAAGCTCTTGTCACAGTCACGACAGGGGAACTGCTTCTTGTCAGCATGCGTTTGCTGGTGTCTGCTGAGGATCTGTCTGCTGGTAAAGCTCTTGCCGCAGACGCTGCAGCCGTACGGCTTCTCCCCGGTGTGGACGCGACTGTGAATTTTAAGTCTATAACCACTGATGAATCTCTTGCCACAGACACCGCAGCTGTATGGTTTCTCCCCAGAGTGGACGTGCCAGTGCTGGATTAGAGCAGTGCTGTTGGTGAAGCTCTTGTCACAGTCACCACAGGGGAACTGCTTCTTGTCAGTATGCGTTTGCAGGTGCCTGCCGAGATCGCGGCTCGCGGCAAAGCTCTTGCCGCAGACGCTGCAGCTGAACGGCTTCTCCCCGGTGTGGATGCGATGGTGCTTGTTACAATCAGAACCGGTGATGAAGGTCTTGCCACAGACACCACAGCTGTATGGTTTCTCCCCAGTGTGGACATGCCAGTGGTGGATTAGAGCAGTGCTGGTGGTGAAGGTCTTATCACAGTCACGACAGGGGAACTGCTTCTTGTCAGCATGCGTTTGCCGGTGCCTGCTGAGATAGCGGCTCATGGCAAAGCTCCTGCTGCAGACACCACAGCTGTATGGCTTCTCTCCTATGTGGATGCAATGGTGACGGCTCAGACCAGAGCTGTTAAGAAAGGTCTTACCACAGTCATCGCAGCTGTATTGCTTCTCCCTGATGTGGATGCGACGGTGACGTCTGAGACCGGAGCTCTCGGCAAAACTTTTGCCACAGTCACCACAGCTGTACGGCTTCAGCCTGGTGTGGCTGCTATTGTGACTTCTGAGAGACGATTTGTGTGAAAAACTTTTGCCACAGTCACCGCAGCTGTACGGCTTCTCCCCGGTGTGGATGCGATTGTGATTTCTGAGAGCCAATTTGTTGGAAAAACTTTTGCCACAGTCACCGCAGCTGTACGGCTTCTCCCCTGTATGAGTACGACAGTGACGCTGGAGAGCAGATCTGTCGGAAAAGCTTCTGCCACAGTCACCGCAGCTGTACGGCTTCTCCCCGGTGTGGGTGCGCCTGTGCAATCTGAGAGCAGCGCTTTGGACAAAACTTTTGCCACAGTCACCACAGATGTACGGCTTCTTCCCAGTGTGGATGTGACTGTGACATCTGAGAGCAGAGCTGTGGGAAAATCTCTTGCCACACTCACCGCAGGTGTACGGCTTCTCCCCGGTGTGGATGCGACTGTGACTTTTGAGAGAGAACTGGTGGACAAAACTTTTGCCGCAGTCACCGCAGCTGTACCGCTTCTCCCCAGTGTGGATGCGACTGTGAATTTTGAGAGTAGACTTGTAGAGAAAACCTTTGCCGCAGACACCACAGCTGTACGGCTTCTCCCCGGTGTGGATGTGACTGTGACTTTTGAGAGCAGATCGTTGGGAAAAACTTTCGCCGCATTCGTCGCAGCTGTACGGCTTCTCCCCGGTGTGGATGCGTCTGTGACTTCTGAGACCAGATCTGTGGATAAAACTTTTGCCACAGTCACCACAGTTGAATGGCTTCTCCCCAGTGTGGATACGACTGTGATATCTGAGACCAGAGCTGTGGACAAAACTTTTGCCACACTCACCGCAGCTGTACGGCTTCTCCCCAGTGTGGGTAAGAATATGACTTTTGAGACTAGCGTTCTGGACAAAACTTTTACCACACTCACCGCAGACGTACGGCTTCTCCCCGGTGTGGCTGCGACTGTGACTTTTGAGACCAGAGCTCTGGACAAAACTTTTGCCGCAGACACCGCAGACGTACGGCCTCTCCCCGGTGTGGCTGCGATTGTGACTTTTGAGCATAGATATCTGCGAAAATCTTTTGCCACACTCACCGCAGCTGTACGGCTTCTCCCCGGTGTGGATGCGATTGTGACTTCTGAGACCAGAGCTGTGGGAAAATCTTTTGCCACACTCACCGCAGCTGTACGGCTTCTCCCCGGTGTGGACGCGGCAGTGACTCTTAAGGTTGAAAGCGGTGGTGAAGCTCTTGCCGCAGTCACCGCATCTGTACGGCCTGTTTACGCTGTTGATGGGGCAGTGACACTTAAGTTGGGAACTTCCGACAAAGCTCCTGCCACAATCACTGCAGCTGTTCGGCTTCTCCCCGCTGTGGACGTGTCGGTGTTCAAGGAGAGCAGAGCTGCTGGCAAAGCTCTCGCCACACTCACCACAGACCAAAGGCAGCTTGGGGCCTGGCTGGCTGCCGCCCCCTGGATGCCGGAGGAGGCCCGAGCGGCTCTGGCCGCAGTGGGTGCAGATGAGTTGCTGGGTGCCAGGCTGGGGGCACTGCTGCTTCCCCGCCTGCCAGCCGGGCGGGAGGCTCTGCCCGCACTCGGGGCACTGCTCGGCTGGCACNCTGGCCAGCAGAGGGCGCGCTAAAGCAAGCTCCAGGGCTTGTAACTCTGCCTCTGGCACCAGGGGGTTCTGCCGCCAACGCCACCGCGGGGTCTCAGGGTCTTATGCCCCACCAGGGATTCTCCCTGGTTCGAAGCCCTTTGAGGCCAAGGGGCCAAGTGCCAACCTCCCTGTACCGAATGATTATCCCAAGTGATAGCCCCAACCATGCTGAGCCATAGATCTATTTCTGCTCCCTTACAGACTGCAGCAATATGCTCTAGGGGAAGGGATCCTCACCCATGGAGGAGGGCTTGGAATGAGATGATCTGCAAGGTCCCTTCTGACCCAGACCTTTAATGTGAGTCTGTGAGGAGCTGAGGTGGCTGCAGGTGGGGAAAGAGCTTCAGGAGGGCTCCAGGTTCAGCTGCAGTTGGAAGCAGCTTGGATGCAGCTTTTTGGTTTCTCGGGGGGGGGGGGCTAGTTTCTGTTTGGACTGAGTTGGAAGAACTTGCAAGAGCCTTGGGAAATCTTTTATTGGGGTTGTTCCCTGCTGCAGGAACATTTTCCATGAAATCCATGACTTGCAGCAACATGGAACAATTGCTTCATCCCTGAGTGCACCAAGCCTCTGCTGGTGTTGGTGATGACAGTGACATCATGTGGCAGGGCTTATGGAGATCACCTTTTGACCCAGCAGAGCTTAGAGGTCCCAGCCCATTTGTGACACTGCTCTGCTCTGCCCTCTGATCTCCCTTCCCCCAAACAAGGCACATTTCAGGGCTCTGCCTGGAGATGACACAGCAGGATCTGGTGTTACTGGTGCTACCAGTTCAGCCACGCCACATCCCAGGACAGTAACATCCAGCTGAATGGTCACTCTTGGGGTAGCTCTACCAGCAGGGCTTCCTGGCACTAGGGTTGTCAGGTGGGCAGAATGGGCCCATGGCTGCTGGGTACCCCCTGGCTGCACTCAGAATGATGACCCTTGAAAGCTTTGCTGCTGTTCTTTGTCTTCTGGTGGCTGCAGCTGCGCAGGTGCTTGGTCAGGTCAGTGTTCTGTCGGAAGCTCTTGCCACACTCACCACAGCTGTATGGCTTCTCCCCGGTATGGATGAGGTGGTGATAGGTGAGAGCAGAGCTGCTGGTAAAGCTCTTGCCACAGACACTGCAGCTGTACGGCTTCTCCCCGGTGTGGAAGCGACGGTGATAGCTGAGAGCAGAGCTGCTGGTAAAGGTCTTATCACAGTCTGCACAGCGGTGTGGCTTCACCCCGGCATGGATGAGGCAGTGCTTGTTAAGGCTGGAACTAGTGGTGAAACTCTTGCCACAATCACTACAGCCATATGGCTTTTCCCCGCTGTGGAGGCGACAGTGATGGCTGAGGGCAGGTCTGCTGGTAAAGCTCTTGCCACAATCACTGCAACTGTATGGCTTCTCCCCGGTGTGGATACGACGGTGACTCTTAAGGTGGGAACTTGTGGTGAAGCTCTTGCTGCAGTCACCACAGCTGTATGGCTTCTGCCCAGTGTGGAGGTGATGGTGATAGCTGAGAGCAGAGCTGCTGGCAAAGTTCTTGCCACAATCACTGCAGTTGTATGGCTTCTCCCCCGTGTGGAGGTGGCGGTGATAGCTGAGAGTAGAGCTGCTGGCAAAGCTCTTGCCACAGTCACTGCAGCTATAAGGCTTTAGCCCAGAATGGATGAGGCAGTGCTTGGTAAGAAGGGAACTGGTGGTGAAGCTCTTACTGCAGTCACTGCAGCCATACGGCTTGTCCCCAGTGTGGAGGTGATGGTGATACCTCAGAGCAGATCTGCTGGTAAAGCTCTTGCGACAGACACCACAGCCATATGGCTTCTCCCCAGTGTGGACAAGGCAGTGCTTGGTAAGGAGGGAAGTGGTGGTGAAGCTCTTGCCACAGTCACCACACTTGTAGAGCTTCTTCCCACTGTGGATGAGGTGGTGACTCCTAAGTTGGGAACTGATGGCAAACCTCTTGCCACAGACACTGCAGCTGTATGGCTTCTCCCCGGTGTGGATGCGATGGTGAGCATTAAGGAGGGAACTGGTGGCAAAGCTCTTGCTGCAGTCATCACAGTGGAATGGCTTCTCCCCAGTGTGGAGGTGCCGGTGATAGCTGAGAGCAGAGTTGCTGGTAAAGCTTTTGCCGCAGTCACTGCAGCGGTACGGCTTCTCCCCAGTGTGAATGCGGCAGTGCTTGGTAAGGAGGGAACTGGTGGTAAAGCTCTTCCCGCAGTCGCCACAGCTGTAAGGCTTTTCCCTCGTGTGAATTTGGCGATGATAGCTGAGAGTAGAGCTACGGGCAAAGCTCTTGCCGCAGTCACCGCAGCTGTACGGCTTCTCCCCGGTGTGGATGAGATGGTGACGGCTAAGAGCAGAACTGTTGGCAAAGCTCTTCCCACAGTCGCCACAGTGGAATGGCTTCTCCCCGGTGTGGACACGACGGTGATAGCTGAGAGCAGAGCTGCTGATAAAGCTCCTAGTGCAGACACCGCAGATGTACGGCTTCTCCCCGGTGTGGAGGCGGCAGTGACTCTTAAGCTGGAAGCTAGTGGTGAAGCTTTTGCCACAGTCACCACAGTGAAACAGCTTCTCGTCGATGTGAATGCAACGGTGATGGCCGAGAGCAAAGTTGGTGGTAAAGCTCTTGCTACACACCCCACAGCTGTACGGCTTAGCCCCACTGTGGCTGCGACGGTGACGGCTGAGCGCAGAGCTGCGGGCAAAGCTCTTGCCACAGACATGGCAATAGAAAGGCTTCTCCCCAGTGTGGACATGCCAGTGCTCAAGGAGAGCAGTGCTGTTGGGGAAGCTCTTGCTGCAGTCATTGCAGGGGAACTGCTTCTTCCCATCATGGGTTTGGCGGTGCCAGCGGAGACCGGAGCTACTGGCAAAGCTCTTGCCACAGTCACTGCAGCAGAGCGGCTTCTCCCCGGCGTGAAGGAAGCGGTGACTGTTAAGGTTGAAACTGTTGGCAAAGCTCTTGCCGCAGTCACTGCAGCTGTACGGCTTCTCCCCCATGTGGATGGCATAGTGCCTGTTTAGCTGGTAACTGGTGGTGAAGCTTTTGCTGCAGTCACCACAGCTATACGGCTTCTCCCCGGTGTGGGTGTGTTGGTGATAGCTGAGAGTAGAGCTCCGGGCAAACCTCTTGCCGCAGTCACTGCAGCTGTAGGGCTTCTCCCCAGTGTGGATGCGACGATGACGGCTGAGAGTAGAGCTGTGGGCAAAGCTCTTGCCACAGTCACCGCAGCTGTAGGGCTTCTCCCCGGTGTGGACATGCCAGTGTTGGATAAGAGCAGAGCTGTTGGTGAAGCTCTTACCACAATAATCGCAGGGGAACTTTTTCTTCCCAGCATGGTTTTGGCAATGCAGGCTGAGACCAGAGCTGCTAGTAAAGCTCTTGCCGCAGTCACTGCAGGTGTATGGCTTCTCCCCGGTATGGATGTGACGGTGACGGCTAAGACCAGAGCTGTGGGCAAAGCTCTTGCCACACTCGCCACAGGGGAACGGCTTCACCCCGGTGTGGATGAGATGGTGATTGTTAAGGCTGAAACTGTTGGCAAACCTCTTGCCACAGACACCGCAGCTGTATGGCTTCTCCATGCTGTGGATGGCTCGGTGACAGCTGAGAGCAGACCAGCGGGCAAAGCTCTTGCCACAGACACCACAGCCATACAGCTTCTCCCTGGCATGGACACGCCGGTGTCTGTTAAGGTGGTAACTGGTGCTGAAGCTCTTTGCGCAGAGGGTGCAGCTGAACAGCTTCTCCCCAGCGTGGACGCGCTGGTGCCTGTTTAGGTGGTAACTGGTGGTGAAACTCTTGTCGCAGTCACTGCAGCTGTACAGCTTCTCCCCGGTGTGGAGGTGACGGTGACGGTTAAGGTGAGAACTTCTGGCAAAGCTCTTGCCACAGAGACCGCAGCTGTATGGCTTCTCCCCAGTGTGGACGTGCCAGTGCTGGATTAGAGCAGTGCTGGTGGTGAAGCTCTTACTGCAGTCCCCACAGGGGTACTGCTTCTTGTCAGCATGCGTTTGCCGGTGTCTGCTGAGAACAGAGCTGCTGGCAAAGCTCTTGCCACAGACACCACAGCTGTACGGCTTCTCCCCTGTGTGGAGGCGATGGTGCTGGCTGAGAGCAGAGCTGCTGGCAAAGCTCTTGCCACACTCACTGCAGCTGAACCGCAGTTTGGTGCCTGGCTGGCTGCCTCCCTCCTGCCGCTGGAGGAGGCCAGAGCGCCTCTGGCCGCAGTGGGTGCAGATAAAGTGCTGGGTGCCAGGCTGGGGGCACTGCTGCTTCCCCAGCTGCCAGCCAGGCGGGAGGCTCTGCCCGCACTCGGGGCACTGCTCGGCTGGCTCAGAGCAGCCCACACCAGCTTTACCTTCAGCTTCATCCTGCTGCTCCTTCTCTTCCTCTGCCTCTAACTCCTGCTTCTCGTCTTGGTGGCACTGGGACTGGAGACCCTTGGAAGCTTTGCTGCTGGTCTTTATCTCCTGGTTGCTGTGGCCGCGCTGGTGCAGCACAAGCTTCTGCTTCTGCCGAAAGCTCTTACTGCAGTCACCACAGCTGTACGGCTTCTCCCCTGTGTGGATGGCTCTGTGACAGCTAAGAGTAGACCTGTGGGCAAAGCTCTTGCCACAGACACCACAGAGAAAGGGCTTCTCCCCGGTGTGCAGGCGATGGTGATAGCTGAGAGCAGAGCTGCTGGTAAAGCTCTTGCCGCAGTCACCGCATCTGTACGGCTTCTCCCCGGTGTGGGTGAGGAGGTGATAGCTGAGAGCAGAGCTGTTGGTAAAGCTCTTGCCGCACTCACTGCAGCTGTAGGGTTTCTCCCCGGTGTGGATACGACGGTGACGTCTGAGAGCAGAGCTGTGGGAAAAACTTCTGCCACAGTCACCACAGCTGTATGGCTTCTCCCCAGTGTGGACGAGGCGGTGACTGTTAAGGTTGAAACTGGTGGCAAAGCTCTTGCCACAGTCACCACATCTGTATGGCTTGTCCCCGGTATGGACGAGGCGGTGACGCTTAAGATGGGAACTTCTGACAAAGCTCTTCCCACAGGCACCGCAGCTGAACGGCTTCTCCCCGGTGTGTGTGAGGTGGTGACGGTTAAGGTGTGAACTGGTGGTGAACCTCTTGCCACAGACACTGCAGCCGTACGGCTTCTCCCCGCTGTGGATGCGACGGTGACGGCTGAGAGCAGAGCTGTGGGCAAAGCTCCTGCCACAGTCACCGCAGCTGTACGGCTTCTCCCCGCTGTGGACGTTCCAGTGCTCAAGGAGAGCAGAGCTGTTGGTGAAGCTCTTGCCGCAGTCACGGCAGGGGAACTGCTTCTTCCCAGCATGGATTTGCTGGTGCCGGCTGAGAGCAGAGCTGCTGGCAAAGCTCTTGCCACACTCACTACAGACCAACCGCAGCTTGGGGCCCGGCTGGCTGCCTCCCCGCTGCTGCCGGAGACCGGAGCGCTTCTGGCCGCAGTGGGTGCAGATGATGCGCTGGGTGCCAGGCTGGGGGCACTGCTGCTTCCCCGGCTGCCAGGCGGGCGGGAGCCTCTGCCCGCAACTGGGGCACTGCTCGGCTGGCACGGAGGGGTCCGCGGCAGCTTTACCTTCACCTTCCTCCTGCTGCTCTTTCCCCTCCTCCTCTTTCTCTTCCTTTTCCTCTTTCTCTTTATTCTCCTCCCCTTTATCTTCCTGCTGCATTTTGGTCTCGGGAATGCTCTGGCCCAGATCCTTCTGAGGCGCCATGGCAGAAGTCCTACTCCGCTGCCAGACCTAGGCCCCGAGTGCCCGCAGCCGGACTGGGCCCGCCCAACAATGGAGCCCGGAAGCCGCAAGGCCGAGATCCCGGCCCCGCACTCCGCACTGCCGCGATAGCTCCGATCCCCGCCCTGCTCTCTCAGCTCCGGGCCCCCACTGCTGCCCTAAACAAAGGCTCGTTCGGGAGCTCTGCCTGGCAACGCGGAGCGACGGCGCTGCGGCAGCTGCTGCCGCTCGGGGTACTGCTGCCACTGGGCTCCCTCCTGCCACTGGGCTCCCTGAGGGCTGTGCTGCTAATCCAGCAGCTCCAGATCCTTGTGCTGGATGCTGCACAACTGCACACAGCACTGCAGGTGAGGACTTAGAGGAGCAGGACCTCCCACCAATTGCTGCTGCTTCTCCAGCAGCCTTAAGCCCTTCTGCTGCTTGCCCCATACCCTCTTGCAGCATATTCTGTTTACCTCCCCCTAGGCCTTTCCCCTACTTGAGCCACAGCCTCTGCTCAGGGAACTCCTTCTGCCCTTGGTCTTCTCAGGGCTCAGAGCTCTCCACTTCCTCCAGCTGCTGGCCACAGCCATGACCCCTTTCAAGACCAGGCTGGACAAGGGCTTGATCAACCTGGTCTAGGGGAAGGTGTCCTTGCCTGTGGAGGAGAGGCTGGAGCAAGGTAATCTGGAAGGTCCTTTCTACCCCAAACCTATCTGTGAGTCTATGAGTTTGAGGAGCTGAGGTGGCTGCAGGTGGGGAAAAGACCTTCAGGAGGGTTCGACTGCAGTCGAAAGCAGCTTGGATGCAGCTTTTTGGTTCCTGAAGGGTAAATTTTGTCTGGATTGACTTAGAAGAATTTGTGAGAGCCTTTGCAAATCTTTTATTGGGATTGTTCTCTGCTGCAGGCAAATTTTCCAGGGAAGTCCTAACTTGCAGAGACATGGAACAGTTGCTTCTTCCCTGAGTGTACCAAGCTGGTGTTGGTGTTGCAGAGGATTGGTGATAGTGCTGATGGTGACATCATCTAGCAGGGCTTTTGGAGACCACCTTGTGACCCAGCACGGCTTAAAGGTCCCACCCTGCTCGTGACAATGCTCTGCTCTGCCCTCTGATTGCCCCCTCCCAAACAAGGGACGTTTCAGGGCTCTGCCTGGGGATGTCACAGCAGCAAATGGTGCTACTGGTGCTGCTGGTGCAGCCACCCCACATCCCAGGACAGCAAAGCCCAGGGGAAGGGTCACTGTTGGTGCAGCTCTACCAGCAGGGCATCCTGGTACCAGGGTTGTTGGGAGGGCAGGAGGAGCTCATAGCTGCTGGGTACCTCCTCATGACACTGGGAACAGCGACCCTTGGAAGCTTTGCTGCCACTCTTCTGCTGGTGGCTGCATGGCTGCAGCTGTGAAGTTACTTGGTCAGGTCACTCTTATTCTAGAAGCTCTTGCCACAGTCACCACAGCTGTATGGCTTCTCCCCAGTGTGAAGGTGCTGGTGAGAGCTGAGAGCAGAGCTGTGGACAAAGCTCTTGCTGCACTCACCACAGCTCCACAGCTTCTCCATGGTGTGGATGAGGCAGTGATGGCTGAGAGCAAACCTGCTGGTAAAGCTCTTGCTGCAGTCACCACACCTGTATGGCTGCTCCCCAGTGTGGATCAGCCTTTGGCAGCGAAGAGCAGAGCTGCTGGTAAAACTCTTGACACACACCACAGCTGTATGGCTCCAGCCTGGTGCGTACATTCTGGTGCTGGATAAGAGCGCAGCTGTCAGTGAAGCTCTTGCTGCAGTCACCACAAAGGAACTTCTTCCCAGCATGGTTTTGGCAGTGCTGGATGAAACCAGACCTGCTGGTAAAGCTCTTGCCAGAAACACCACAGTGATAACTGCTTCTCCAGAGTGCGGATGAGGCAGTGCTTGGTAAGTAGGGAATAGCTGGTAAAGCTCATCCTGCAGTCACCACAGCTGTTTGGTTTCACCCTGGTGTAAATGCAACGGTGACAGCTGAGACTAGAGCTGTGGACAAAGCTCTTGCCACAGTCACCGCAGGTTTACGGCTTCTCCCCGGCATGGATGTGACAGGAATAGCTCAGAGTGGAGCTGTGGACAAAGCTCTTGCCACAGTCACTGCAGCTGTACGGCTTCTCCCCGATGTGGACATGCCAGTGCTGGATAAGAGCCACACTGTTGGTGAAGCTCTTGCCACAGTCGCCGCAAGTGTGCGGCTTCTCCCCGATGTGTATAAAGCGATGACTGTTAAGGTTGAAACCATTGTCAAAGCTCTTGCCACAGACACCACAGCTGTACGGCGTCTCCTTGCTGTGGAGGGCTTGGTGATGGCTGAGAGTGGACCAGAGCGTAAAGCTCTTGCCACAAACACCACAGACATAAGGCTTCTCGCCGGTGTGCATGCGACGGTGTCTTTTTAGGTGGTAACCGGTGGTGAAGCTCTTGCCACAGTCACCACAGCTGTACGGCTTCTGCCCAGTGTGGAGGTGATGGTGACGATTAAGGTGAGAACTTCTGCCAAAGCTCTTGCCACAGACAGTGCATATATATGGCTTCTCGCCAGCGTGGATGTGCCAGTGCTGGATTAGAGCAGTGCTGTTGGAGAAGCTCTTACCGCACTCACGGCAGGGGAACTGCTTCTTTTCGACGTGTGTTTGCCGGTGCCTGCTGAGAACAGAGCGGATGGCAAAGCTCTTG
This sequence comes from Eubucco bourcierii, assembly GCA_013396675.1. Taxonomy (NCBI): domain Eukaryota; kingdom Metazoa; phylum Chordata; class Aves; order Piciformes; family Ramphastidae; genus Eubucco; species Eubucco bourcierii. Next base: position 11,358 of record VWZE01020052.1, read on the forward strand.
CCACAGACACCACAGCTGTACGGCTTCTCCCCTGTGTGGAGGCGATGGTGCCAGAGGAGACCAGATCTGCTGGCAAAGCTCTTACCACACTCACTGCAGACCAACCGCAGTTTGATGCCTGGCTGGCTGACTCCCTGCTGCTGCTGGAGGCGGTCAGAGTACTTCTGTCCACAGCAGGTGCAGATGAAGTGCTCAGTGCCAGGCCGGGGGCACTGCTGCGTTCCCGGCTGCCAGTCAGGCGGGAGGCTCTGTCTGCACTCGGGGCACTGCTCGGCTGGCACAGAGGAGTCTGCGGCAACTTTACCTTCACCTTCCTCCTGCTGCTCCTTCTCTTCCTCTGCATCATCCTGCTTCTCTCTGTCTTGGTGGCACTGGGACTGGAGAACCCTGGAAGATTTTTTGCTGCTCTTCATCTTCTGGTTGCTGTGGCAGCGCTGGTGCCGGGCCAGCTTGTACTTCTGCCGGAAGCTTTTACCGCAGTCACTGCAGCTGTACGGCTTCTCTGCAGTGTGGGTGGCTCTGTGACAGCTGAGGGCAGACCTGTGGGCAAAGCTCATGCCACAGACACCACAGCGGAAGAGCTTCTCCCCAGTGTGCAGGCGATGGTGACAGCTGAGAGCAGAGCTGCTGGTAAAGCTCTTGCCGCAGTCATCACATCTGTACGGCTTCTCCCCGGTGTGGACGAGGCGGTGACGGATAAGATGGGAACTTCTGCTGAAGCTCTTGCCACAGACACCGCAGCTGTACAGCTTCTTCCCAGTGTGGATGTTCCAGTGCTGGATTAGAGCAGAGCTGGTGGTGAAGCTCTTGCCGCATTCACCACAGAGGAACTGCTTCTCCTCAGCATGTGTTTGACGGTGCCGGCTGAGAACAGAGCTGCTGGCAAAATTTTTGCCACAGACACCACAGCTGTACGGCTTCTCCCCTGTGTGGACGTTCCAGTGCTGGATTAGAGCAGAGCTGGTGGTGAAGCTCTTGCCGCATTCATCACAGGGGAATTGCTTCTTCTCAGCATGTGTTTGCTGGTGACGCCTGAGATCAGAGCTCCTGGCAAAGCTTTTGCCGCATACACCACAGCTGTAGGGTTTCTCCCCGGTGTGGATACGACGGTGACGTCTGAGAGTAGAGCTGTGGGAAAAACTTCTGCCACAGTCACCACAGCTGTATGGCTTCTCCCCAGTGTGGACGAGGCGGTGACTGTTAAGGTGGAAACTAGTGGCAAAGCTCTTGCCACAGTCACCACATCTGTATGGCTTGTCCCCGGTATGGACGAGGCGGTGACGCTTAAGATGGGAACTTCTGACAAAGCTCTTCCCACAGGCACCGCAGCTGAACGGCTTCTCCCCGGTGTGTGTGAGGTGGTGACGGTTAAGGTGTGAACGGGTGGTGAACCTCTTGCCACAGACACTGCAGCCGTACGGCTTCTCCCCGCTGTGGACGTGGCGGTGATATCTGAGAGCAGAGCTGTGGGCAAAGCTGATGCCACAGTCACCGCAGCTGTACGGCTTCTCCCCGCTGTGGATGTGCCAGTGATCGAGGAGAGCAGAGCTGTTGGTAAAGNAACGGCTTCTCCCCGGTGTGTGTGAGGTGGTGACGGTTAAGGTGTGAACGGGTGGTGAACCTCTTGCCACAGACACTGCAGCCGTACGGCTTCTCCCCGCTGTGGACGTGGCGGTGATATCTGAGAGCAGAGCTGTGGGCAAAGCTGATGCCACAGTCACCGCAGCTGTACGGCTTCTCCCCGCTGTGGATGTGCCAGTGATCGAGGAGAGCAGAGCTGTTGGTAAAGCTCTTGCCGCAGTCACGGCAGGGGAACTGCTTCTTCCCAGCATGGATTTGGTGGTGCCGGCTGAGACCGGACCTGCTGGCAAAGCTCTTGCCACACTCACCACAGACCAACCGCAGCTTGGGGCCCGGCTGGCTGCCTCCCCGCTGCCGCCGGAGGAGGCCGGAGCGCCTCTGGCCGCAGTGGGTGCAGACGCAGCGCTGGGTGCCAGGCTGGGGGCACTGCTGCTTCCCCGGCTGCCAGCCTGGCGGGAGGCTCTGCCCGCACTCGGGGCACTGCTCGGCTGGCACAGAGGGGTCCGCGGCAGCTTTACCTTCACCTTCCTCCTGCTGCTCCTTCTCTTCCTCTTTATTCTCCTCCCCCTTCTCTTCCTGCTGCATTTCGGTTTCGGGGTGGCTCTGGCCCAGCTCCTTCTTAGGCTCCATGCTGGGGGTCCCGGCCCGCTGCCCACCCCTGGTCTCGGGTGCCCGCGACTGAACCGCTCGCTCGGGAGCCTGGGGCCGCCCAGTTACGGAGCCCGGAAGCCGCAAGGCCGAGATCCGGCCCTGCACTCCGCACTGTCGCGATAGCTCCGATCCCCGCCCTGCTCTCTCAGCTCCGGGCCCCCACTGCTGCCCTAACCAAAGGCTCCTTTGGGAGCTCTGCCTGGCAATGGGGAGTGATGGTGCTGCGGCAGCTGCTGCCACTCGGGTCTTACAGGTGGCACTGGGGGGTTTGGTGGCATTGAGGGCTCTGCTGCTACTCCGGCAGGTCCAGATCCTTGCAGCAGACACAGCACTGCAGGTGATGACTCGCACGTGCAGGACCTCGCACGAATTGCTGCTGCTTTTCCAGCAGCCTTGAGACCTTCTGCTGCTTGT
>VWZE01020052.1:14010-35472 GCA_013396675.1 Eubucco bourcierii
CCCCAAAATCCCCTTTCTGTTGGTTTGTCCCCAGCCTCTTCCCAGGGGCTTGTGGCCTCAGATCTGTCTGAGCCACAGCCTCTGCTCATGGACCTCCTTCTGCCCTTGGTCTTCTCAGGGCTCAGAGCTCTCCACTTCCTCCAGCTGCTGCCTGAGCTGCTTGGCCACAGCCATGAACCCTCCCTGCAGCCGTTCAAGACCAGACTGGAGAAGGCCTTCAGCAACCTGCTCTAGGGGAAGGTGACCTTGCCCAGGGAGGAAGGCTTGGAACAAGGTCGTCTGGAAGGTCCTTTCTATACCCAAACCTTTCTGTGAGTCTCTGAGTTTGAGGACCTGAGATGGCTGCAGGTGGGGAAAGAACTTCAGGAGGGCTCCAGGTTTGGCTGCAGTCAAAAGCAGCTTGGGTGCAGCTTTTTGGTTTCAGGGTTGGGGGGGGAGGGGGCAAATTTTGTTCAGGATTGAGTTAGAAGAACTTGCAAGAGCCTTGGGAAGAATCTTTTATTGGGATTGTTCCCTGCAGGAGATACATTTTGCATGGAATCCCTGACTTGCAGCAACATCCAACAGTTGCTTTTTCCCTGAGTGTACCAAGCCAGTCCTGGGGTTGGTGAGGATTGGTGATGGTGATGATGGCGACATCATGTGGCAGGACTTAGGGAGAACACCTTCGGATTCGGCCCGGCTTAGAGGTCCCCTGCAGTCATGACACTGCTCTGCTCTGCCCTCTCTTCCCCTCCCCCACACAAGGCACATTTCAGGGCTTGGCCTGGGGATGGCACAGCTGCAGCTGGTGTTACTGGTGCCATTGCTGCAGCAAGCCCGCATCCCAGGACAGCAAAACCCGGTGGAAGGGTCACTGCTGGGGTAGCTCTACCAGCAGTGCACGGTGTTGGTGAGGATAGGTGATGGTAATGATGGTGACACCATCTAGCAGGGTGTATGGAGACCACCTTGGGACCCAGCACGGCTTAGAGGTCCCACCCTGATTATCACAGTGCTCTGCTCTGCCCTCTGATTGCCCTCCCCAAAACAAGTCACATTTTAGGGCTCTGCCTGGGGATAGCACAGCAGCAACCGGTGTTACTGGTGCTATTTGCTGCTGCCACTCCACATCCCTGGCTTCTCCTTACTGTGGATGGCTTGGTGATGGCTAAGAGTAGACCAGTGGGTAGAGCTCTTACCACAGATACTGCACCCGTACGGCTTCTGCCCGGTGCAGATGTGACAGTGCTGTGTAGGTGGTAACTGGTGGTGAAGCTCTAGCCGCAGTCACCACAGATGTACAGCTTCTCCCCTATGTGGAGGCAATGGTGCCAGCTGAGACCAGATCTGGTGACAAAGCTCTTGCCACAGACATCACAGCAGAAGGGCTTTTCCCTGGTGTGGAGGAGATGGTGATAGCTGAGAGCAGAGCCACACTCACCACAGACCAAACGCATCTTGGGGCCTGGTTGGGTGCCTTCCTGCTGCTGCCGGAGGGGGCTGGAGCACCTCTGGCTGCAGTGGGTGCAGATGAAGTGCTGGGTGCCAGGCTGGGGGCACTGCTGCTTCTCCAGATTCCAGCTGGGCAGGAGGCTCTGCCTGCACTGGGGGCACTGCTTAGCTGCTACAGAGGGTTCTGAGGCAGCTTTACCTTCACCTTCATCCTGCTGAACTTTCTCTTCTTCCTCCTCTTCCTCTTTTTTCTCCTCCTCCTCCTCTTCCTGCTGCATTTTGAGTTCTGGGCAGCTCTGGCCCAGCTCTGAGACTATATGCTGGGGGTCCCACTCCAGTGCCAGGCCAGGGACCCGAGTACCCAATACCAGACTGGGTGGAGAGGATCCTGGGGTTGCCCAGTAATGGAGCTCAGAATCTGCAAGGCTGAGATCCTGGTGCCACTCTTGGCACTGTCAGGATAACTCCAATCCCCACCCTGCTCTCTCAGCTCCAGGCCCCCACTGCTTCTGTAAACAAAGGTTCATTTGGGAGCTCTGCCTGTCAACAGGGAGCAACAGTGCTGCGGCCACTGGGGTTACTGGTGCCACTGGGGTTACTGGTGCCACTGGGGTTACTGGTGCCACTGCTGTTACTAGTGCCACTGGGGTTACTGGTGGCTGTGAGGACTGTGCTGCTACTCCAGCTGGTCCACATCCTTGTGTTCAAGGCCCCAAAATGAGAAACAGGACAACAAGTGATGACTCACACGAGCAAGACCTCACACAGATTGCTTCAGCAGTAGCCTCAAGACCTTCTGCTGCTTGTACACCCCCCACCCCCAACCCCCATTTCTGCTGGTTGCCCACCAGCCCTTTCCCAGGGGATTGTGGCCTGGACTATCTGAGCCACAGCCTCTGATCAGGGACCTCAGAATCACTGAATCGTCACAGGAACATCCAGGTTGGATGTGCCTGGGGATGGCACAGCAGCAGCTAACGTTACTGGTGCAGCCACCACACATCCCAGTACACCAAATCCCGGCAGAATCATAGAATCATACAATGGGAAGGTTGGAAGGGACCTCAAAGCTCAGCCAGTTCCAACCCCCTGCCATTGGCAGGGACACCTCCCACTAGCACAGGTCACCCAAGGCCTCGTCCAACCTGGCCTTGAGCACCTCCAGGGAGGGAGCAGCCACAACCTTCCTGGGCAACCTGTGCCAGTGCCTCACCACCCTCACTGTACAGAACTTCCTCCTGACATACATAAATGGTCACGGCTGGGGCACCTCTACCAGGAGGGCATCCTGGCGTCGGCATTGTCAGGAGGGTCCCATGGCCCTGCTGGGCACCTCCTGGTGTCACTGGGAGTGCAGACCCATGGGTGCTTTGTTGCTGCTTTTCTTCTGATGGATGCGGCTGCGCAGGTGCATGGTCAGGGTGTGGCTCTGCCGGAAGCTCTTGCCGCAGTCAGCGCAGCTGTACGGCCTCTCCCCGGTGTGGACGCGGTGGTGTTTGGTCAGTTCGGATTTGGTGGTGAAGTTCTTACCGCAGTCATCACAGTGGAATGGCTTCTCCCCGGTGTGAAGGCGACGGTGAACTTTGAGAGCAGTGATGTTGCAGAAGCTCTTGCCGCAGTCGCCGCAGCTGTAAGAAGTCACGCTGGTGTGGGTGAGATGGTGACAGCTGAAGGCAGAGCCGTGGAGAATGCTCTTGCTGGAGTCACTGGGGCCGTATGGCTTCCCCCCTTCGTGGATGCGGTGGTGACTGGTCAGCTGGGACTTAGTGGTGAAGTTCTTGCCACACTCACCACAGTGGAATGGCTTCTCCCCCGTGTGAATGCGATGGTGAATTTTGAGGTCGGTGATGCTGTTGAAGCCCTTGCCGCATTCGGCGCAGCTGTATGGCTTCACCCCGCTGTGGAGGCGACGGTGACGGACGAGAGCGTAGCTGTGGACAAAGCTCTTGCCACAGTCGCCGCAGCTGTACGGCTTCTCCCCTGTGTGGAAGCGACGGTGATAATTGAGAGAAAAGTTGCTGACAAAGCTCTTGCCACAGTCATCGCAGCTGTACGGCTTCTCGCCGGTGTGGACGAGGCGGTGGCGGAGAAGGCGGGAACTCACGGTAAAGACCTTGCCACACTCACTACAGGGGAACTTCTTCCCATCATGGTTTTGGCGGTGCATTCTGAGAGCAGAGCTGCTGGCGAAGCTCTTGCCACAGTCACTGCAGCTGTAAGGCCTCTCCCCCGTGTGTGTGTTCTGATGAAAGTTCAGAGCGCATCTGCTGGTGAAGTTCTTGCCGCAGTCATCGCAGGGGAACTTCTTCCCGGCATGGATTTGGCGGTGATAGCTTAGAGTAGAGCTGTTGCTAAAGCTCTTGCCACAGTCACCGCAGCGGTACGGCTTCTCCCCGGTGTGCACGTGCCAGTGCTGGATTAGAGCAGTGCTGTTGGTGAAACTTTTGCCACAGTCATTGCAGGGGAACTGCTTCTTCTCAGCATGCGTTTGCCGGTGCCTGCTGAGAGCAGAGCTGGTGACAAAGCTCTTGCCACAGACACCACAGCTGTATGGCTTCTCCCCGGTGTGGACACGACTGTGACGTCTGAGATCAGAGATTCTCCTAAAGGTCTTGTTGCAGTCTCCACAGCCGTAGAGCTTCTCCCCGGCATGGATGCAATGGTGATTGTTACGGTGGTAGCTGTTGGCAAAGCTCTTGCCACACTCATTGCAGCCGTATGGATTCTCCCCAGTGTGGATGTGCCTGTGTTCAAGGAGAGCAGAGCTGGTGGTGAAGCTTTTGCCGCAGTCACCACAGGGGTACTTCTTCCCAGCATGGATTTGCTGGTGCCGGCTGAGAGTAGAGTTGCTGGCAAAGCTCTTGCCACACTCACCACAGACCAAACGCAGCTTGGGGCCCGGCTGCGTTCCCCCCTGCTGCCGCCGGAGGAGGCCGGAGCGGCTCTGGCCACAGTGGGTGCAGATGAAGCGCGGAGTGCCAGGCTGGGGGCACTGCTGCTTCCCCGGCTGCCAGCCGGCCGGGAGGCTCTGCCCGCACTCGGGGCACTGCTCGGCTGGCACAGAGGGGTCCGCGGCAGCTTTACCTTTACCTTCCTCCTGTTGCTCTTCCTCCGCCTCTTCCTCCTGCTCCTCCTCCACCTGCTTTTCTGATTCCTCCTCCTCTTTATCTTTCTTCTTCTTCTCTTCCTGCTGCATTTCAGTCTCGGGAATGCTCTGGCCTAACTCCTTCTGAGGCTCCATGCTGAGGGGGTTCTCAGCTCGCTGCCAGCCCCGGGTCCCGAGTGCCCACAGCCGGATAGGGCGGGCAGGAGCCTGCGGCCGCCCAACAATGGAGCCCGGAAGCTGCGACGCCGAGATCCCAGCGCCGCTCCTGGCACTGCCGCGATAGCTCCGATCCCCGCCCTGCTCGCTCAGCTCCGGGCCCCACTNATTCCTGCCTCTTTAACTGCCCCAACTAATTCACCTGGATCTTCCTTTCTGCCCTTCTTGTACACAGAGGTTGCATTTGCTACCCTTCCAGTCCACTGGCACCTCCCCAGTCAGCCAGGACTTCTGGTGAATCATGGAAGTGGCTTGGTGAGCAGTGTGCCAACTCCCTCAGCACCCTTGGGTGCAGCCCATCTGACCCCACAGACTTGTGTATGTCTAAGGGCTCAGCAGGTCAGTGGCCACTTCCCCATTTATTGTGATGTCCTCATTCCCATTTCCTTCTCTGACTCCGACTTCAGGAGGGTGGGTGCCCAGGGCACTGCTGGATCCAGGTCACAGAGGAATGTATCCAGATGGGTCATGAAAGTCTCCAGAGAAGGAGACTCCACAACCTCTCTGGGCAGCCTGTTCTGGTGCTCTGTGACTCTTACAGTAAAGAAGTTCCTCCTCGTGTTGAGGTGGAACCTCCTGTGCTGCAACCTGTATGCACTGCTCCTTGTTCTGTCACAGGGAGCAAGTGAGCAGAGCCTGTCCCCCTGCNGACTGCAGGCCTGAGACTATCTCTAAATTGTACTGCACTGTTGTGAGTAGAACAGACTTTCCCTAGGCCTCCAGGTTGCCTGTTTATAAGTGGGGCGCAGCCATTTGGTGGTTAAACCTTCTCCAGCTTTCTGAGTCTCCTAAAATATTACACTGCCTTGTGAAGATTTTTCCCACCAAANCCTGCTCCTGACCCCCAGATATTTAACCACTGATTAAATCCCCTCTCAGTCTTCTCTTCTCCAGACTAAACCTCATCCTTCAGCTCTGCCACCAGGCTAAGCAGATCTCAATTTGCTCACACCTAGCACAGGCATTGCCTCCACTGCTCTCCAAGTGCCAGACCCCAACACTCACTGCAGCCTGTTGCCTGGACACCTCTATGCTTGTCTGTGGCCTCCCTTTGGGTACCCACCTGCTTGCATGTGACCTCTGAGTATCCGCCATTCTTCTGACCGCCATCGGCTGAGTTGTAACCGTGGCTTGGTGTTCGTTTGGTTATTTTGGAGATTGGTGTTTTATTGTTTTGGTGATGTTGTTCTGTGGGTTCTTTTTGGTTGGTTGGTTTTCAGCCCAGCCCACCCACACGAGGCTAGAGAGAAGGCTCTGCCTCTCCAAGTGTCTGCGTCCTGCCGAGTTAGTTTCTCTCGGACTCTCGCGCGGTTGCCTATGTTCTGCCCTTGGTCTTCTCAGGCCTCACAGCTCTCCACTTTCTCCAGCTGCTGCCTGAGCTGCTTGGCCACAGCTGTGAACCCTCCCCGCAGCCTTTTAAGACCAGACTGGACAAGGCCTTGAGCAGCCTGCTCTAGGGGAAGATGTCCTTGCCCACGGAGAAGGGCTTGGAACACGATGAAGGTCCCTTCTAACCCATTCCTGTCTGTGAGTCTCCGAGTTTGAGGAGCTGAGGCAGCTGCTGGTGGGGAAAGAGCTTCAGGAGGGCTCCAGGTTTGGCTGCAGTCAAAAGCAGCTTGGATGCAGCTTTTTGGTTTCTGGGGGGGGGGGGAAAATTTTGTCTGGATGGGGGGGGAAGAACTTGCAAGAGCCTTGGGAAATCTTTTATTGGGATTGTTCCCTGCTGCAGGCACATTTTGCATGGAATCCCTGACTGGCAGCACTTGCAACAGTTGCTTTTTCCCTGAGTGTACCAAGCCAGCGTTGGTGAGGATTGGTGATGGTGATGATGGTGACATCATGTGGCAGGGCTTATGGAGACCACCTTTGGACCCTTCATGGCTAAGAGGCCCTGCCCAGGCTGTGACCCTGCTCTGCCCTCTGATCCCCCTCCCCCAAACAAGGCATATTTTAGGGCTCTGCCTAGGGATGGTACAGCAGCAACTGGAGTTATTGGTGCTACTGGTGCAGCCACCCCACACCCCAGGAGAGCAAAGCCCAGCAGAATGGTCATGGTTGGGACAGCTCGAATGCCAGGGCATTCTGGCACCAGTGTTGTCAGGAGAGCAGGAGGGGCTCATGGCTGCTGGGCACCTCCTGGTGTCACTGGGAGTGGGGACCCACAGATGCTTTGTTGCTGCTTTTCCTTTGATGGCTGCGGCTGCGCAGGTGCATGGTCAGGGTGTGACTCTGCCGGAAGCTCTTGCCGCAGTCAGCGCAGCTGTACGGCTTCTCCCCGGTGTGGACGCGGTGGTGTTTGGTCAGCTGGGATTTGGTGGTGAAGTTCTTACCGCAGTCACCACAGTGGAATGGCTTCTCCCCGGTGTGAATGCGCTGGTGAACTCTGAGGGCAGTGATGCTGCTGAAGGTCTTGCCGCAGTCACCGCAGTTGTATGGAACCACCCCGGTGTGGGTGAGACGGTGATGACTGAGAGCATAGCTGTAGACAAAGCTCTTGCCACACTCACCGCAGCTGTACGGCTTCTCCCCGGTGTGAGTGCGATGGTGGATTTTGAGATCAGTGATGTTGCTGAAGCTCTTGCTGCAGTCGCCGCAGCTGTATGGCTTCTCCCCGGTGTGGAGGCGACGGTGACGGCTGAGAGCAGATCTGTGGACAAAGCTCTTGCCACAGTCGCCGCAGCTGTACGGCTTCTCCCCGGCGTGCAAGAGACGGTGGTAACTGACAGAAAAGCTGCTGACAAAGGTCTTGCCACAGTCATTGCAGCTGTACGGCTTCTCGCCGGTGTGGGTGAGGCGGTGACGGAGAAGGCGGGAACCGATGATGAAGGTCTTGCCACACTCACTACAGGGGAAGTTCTTCTTCCCATCATGGCTTTGGCGGTGCAGGTTGAGAGCAGAGGTGCTGGAGAAGCTCTTGCCACACTCACTACAGGGGAACTTCTTCCCAGCATGATTTTGGCGGTGCCGGCTGAGAGCAGAGCTGCTGGCGAAGCTCTTGCCACACTCACCGCAGCTGTAAGGCCTCTCCCCAGTGTGGATGTTTCGGTGACAACTCAGAGCGGATCTGCTGATAAAGCTTTTGCTGCAGTCACTGCATGGGAACTTCTTCCCAGCATGGATTTGATGGTGTTGGCTGAGAGTAGAGCTGCTGGTAAAGCTCTTGCCACAGTCACCACAGATGTATGGCTTCTCCCCGGTGTGGACGTGCCAGTGTTCAATTAGAGCAGTGCTATTGGTGAAGCTCTTGCCACAGTCACTGCAGGGGAACTTCTTCTTCTCAGCATGCGTTTGCCGGTGCCTGCTGAGAGCAGAGCTGGTGACAAAGCTCTTGCCACAGACACCACAGCTGTATGGCTTCTCCCCGGTGTGGACACGACTGTGACGTCTGAGATCCGAGGTGCTGGCAAAGGTCTTACCACAGTCACCGCAGTCGTACAGCTTCTCCCGAGTGTGGAGGGAATGGTGACTGTAAAGGTGGTAGCTGGTGGCAAAGCTCTTGCCACACTCATTGCAGCGGTATGGATTCTCCCCGCTGTGGACGTGCCAATGCTCAAGGAGAGCAGAGCTGGTGGTGAAGCTTCTGCCGCAGTCACCACAGGGGAACTTCTTCCCAGCATGGATTTGCTGGTGCCGGCTGAGAGTAGAGTTGCTGGCAAAGCTCTTGCCACACTCACCACAGACCAAACGCAGCTTGGGGCCCGGCTGCGTTCCTCCCCATCGCCGGAGGAGGCCGGAGCGGCTCTGGCCACAATGGGTGCAGATGAAGCTCTGGATGCCAGGTTGCGGACATCGCTGCTTGCCCGGCTGCCAGGCGGGCGGGAGGCTCTGCCCGCACTCCGGGCACTGCTCGGCTGGCACAGAGAGGTCCGCGGCAGCTTTACCTTCACCTTCGCCCTGCTGTTCTTCCTCCTGCTCCTCCTCTTTATCTTTCTTCTCATCCTGCTGCATTTCGGTCTCAGGAATGCTCTGGACCAGCTCCTTCTGAGGCTCCATGCTGCGGCACCTTCAGTCTGCTGCCAGCCCCGGGTCCCGAGTGCCCACGGCCGGACGGGGCGGGCAGGAGCCTGGGGCCGCCCAACAATGGAGCCCGGAAGCTGCGACGCCGAGATCCCAGCGCCGCTCTTGGCACTGTCGCGATAGCTCCGATCCCCGCCCTGCTCTCTCAGCTCTGGCCCCCACTGCTGCCCTGAACAAAAACTCGTTTGGGAGTTCTCGGCCTGGCGATGGGCATGGACGGTGCCGCGGCAGCTGCTGCCACTGCGGTTAGTGCTGCCACTCGGGTTACTGCTGCCTCTGGGGTTGCAGGTGGCACTGAGGGCTGTGCTGCTTCTCCACTTAGTCCAGATCCTTGTGCTGGAGGCCCCAAAATTAGGCACAGCACTGCACGTGGTAGCTCGCAGATTGCTGCTGCTTCTCCAGCAGCCTTGTGACCTGCTGCTGCTTATACCCCCCAAGCCCCGAGGCGATTGTGAGTATCTGGGCCACCGCTTCTGCTCAGGGACCTCAGAACCACAGAATCAGAATAACAGAAACATCCAGGTTGGAAAACCCCCCCAGGATCACCAAATCCAACCTACAGCCCTGCTCTACAAGATTCACTTTAAACCATATCCAAACCACCCTTAAACACACCCAGGGTAAGTGACTCAGCCACCTCCCTGGGCAGCTCATTCCAGTCCCTGAACACTCTCCATGAAAAACTTTTTCCTAATGTCCAATGTAAACCTCCCCAGGCTCAGCTTGAGGCCTTTCCCCCTTGTTCTGTCTCCAATTGCCTGTGAGAAGAGACCAGCAGCAGCCCCTCCAAAACATTCCTTTGGGTAGCTGCAGACAGCAGTGAGGTTTCCCCTCGAGCCTCTCTCTTTTTCAAACTAACCATCCCCAGCTCCCTCGGTTGCTCCTCATCAGGTTTATTCTCTAGGCCCTTCACAGCTTCATTGCCCTCCTCTGGACCTGCTCCGGCACCTCCGCACCTCTCTTGTATTGCAGTGCCCAAAACTTGACACAACACTCAAGGTGTGGCCTCATCAGAGCCAAGTGCAAGGGGCCAATCAGCTCCCTACTCCTGCTGGCCACAGCCTTTTTAATCCAACCCCCAAGCTGCTTGGCCACAGCTGTGAACTCTGCCTGCAGCCTTTCAAGTCTACACTGGAGGAGGCCTTGAGAAACCTGCTCTAGGGGAAGGTGTCCGTGCCCGTGGAGGAGGGCTTGGAACAAGGTCACCTGGAAGGTCCCTTCTCACCCAAACCTTTCCGTGAGTCTGTGACTTTGAGGAGCTGAGGTGGCTGCTGGTGGGGACAGAGTTTCAGGAGGGCTCCAGGTTCAGCTGCAGTTGGAAGCAGCTTGGATGCAGCTTTTTGGTTTCTGGGGGGTAAATTTTTGTCTGGATTGAGTTGGAAGAACTTGCAAGAGCCTTGGGAAATCTTTTATTGGGATTGTTCCCTGCTGCAGGCACATTCTGCATGGAATCCCTGACTGGCAGCAACTCGCAGCAGTTGCTTTTTCCCTGAGTGTACCAAGCCTGCCCTGGGGTTGAAGAGGATAAGAATCAAAGGATCACAGAATCAGTCAGGGTTGGAAGGGACCACAAGGATCACCTGGTTCCCACTCCTGTGCTGTGGGCAGGGACACCTTACACTAGACCAGACTGCCTAGAGCCTCATCCAGCCTGGGCTTCAACACCTCCAGGGATGGGGCTTTGACCACCTCCCCGGGGAGCCTCTTCCAGGGTCTTGACACTCTTATGGTGAAGAACAATACTGGTGATGGCAGTGATGGTGACATCATCTTGCAGGGCTTACGGAGACCACCTTGGGACCCAGCATGGCTCAGGCATCCCGCCCTGCTCATGACAATGCTCTGCTCTGCCCTCTGACCCCCTCCCCCAAACAAGGTACATTTTAGGGCTCTGCCTGGAGATGGCACAGCAGCAACTGGTGTTACTGGTGCTACTGCTGCAGCCACCTCACACCCCAGGGCAGTAAATCCTGTTGGAATGGTCATGGTTGGGCAGCTCTACTGGCACAGCATCCTGGCACCATGGGTATCAGGAGGGCAGGAGGGGCCCATGGCTGCTGTGCCCCTCCTGATGGCAGTGGGAGTGGGGACCCTCGGATGTTTTGTTGCTACTCATCTTCTAGTGCCTGCAGCTGTGTAGCTGCAAGGTCAGGTTGTTGCTCTGCCAGAAGCTCTTCCCAGTCAGTGCAGCTGTAGGGCTTCTCCGTGGTGTGGATGCAATGGTGATTGGTCAGCTTGGCGTTCGTGGTGAAGCTCTTGCCACAGTAACCACAGCGGAATGGCATCTCCCGGGTGTGAGTGTGATGGTGAACTTTGAGAGCAGTGACGTTGCAGAAGCTCTTGGTGCAGTCACCGCAGCTGTACAGGTTCATCGCGATGTGGTTGAGACAGTGGCAACTGAAAGCATAGCTGTAAACAGAGCTCTTGCCACAGGCACTGCAGCTTCTCCCCAGTGTGGATGGAGTGGTGATTGGTCAGCCTGGCATTGGTGGCAAAGCTCTTGCCACATTCACCACAGCAGAATGGTTACTCCGTGTTGTGGACAACGCAGCGCTTGATGAGAGCAAACCTGTGGGCAACGCTCTCGTCACAGTCACCAGAGCCGTACAGCTTTTCCTCAGTGTGGATGTGACGGTGACGTCTGAGTGCAGAGCTGTGGACAGAGTTCTTGCCACAGCCACAGCAGCTGTCTGGCATCTCCCCAGCGTGGAGGCAGAGGTGTGTTTCAGACTAGTACTGTAGGCAAAGGTCTTGCCACAGATGCTCCAGTCATAAGGATTCTCCCTGGTGTGGACATTACAGTGCTCAAGGAGAGCAGAGCTCCTGGTGAAGGTCTTGCCACACTCATCACAGACCAACCAGCAGCTTGGTGCCCAGCTGAGTGCCTCCCCTCTGCCGACAGAGGAGGCCAAAGCGCTGCAGGCCACAGTGGGTACAGATGAAGTGCTGAGTGCCAGGCTGGAGGCACTGCTGCTTCCCTGGCTGCCAGCTGGGCTCGAGGATCTGCCTGCACTCAAGGCACTCCTCAGCTGGCACAGAGGGGTCCGCAGCAGCTTTACCTTCACCTTCCTTCTGCTGCTCTTTCTCTTCTTCCTCCTGCTGCTTCTCTCCCACCTCCTTTTCTGCCTGCTCCTTCTCCACTTTGTCTTTTTTCTCCTCCACCATTCCTGCTTTGTTTTGGTCTTGGGGGAGCTCTGGCCCAGCTCCTTCTGAGGCTCCGTGCTGGGGGTTTCACCTTGATGCTGCTGCTCGTTGTCTGCCTCCTTCTGCTGCTCCTGCTCCTCCTGCTTCACCTCCTTCTGGTGGCACTGGGAGAGGAGACCCTTGGCAACTTTGCTGTCACTTTTCATCTTCTGATACCTGCAGCTGCGCAGGTGCTGGCTCAGGTCTCTGTTCTGCTGGAAGCTCATGCCGCAGACACCACATCTGTATGGCTTTGCCTCGGTGTGGATGCAACAGCAATGGCTGAGATCAGGGCTGCTGGTAAAGCTCTTGCCGCAGTCACTGCAGGGGAACTCCTTCTTCCCAGCATGTACTCGGCAGTGCTGGCCGAGACCAGAGCTACAGGAAAAGCTCTTGCCACAGTCACCACAGATGTACAGTTTCTCCCCAGTGTGGATGCGACGGTGACGGCTTAGATCAGAGCTGCTGGTAAAGTTCTTGCCGCAGTCACCACAGCCGTACGGCTTCACCCCTGCATGGATGCGACGGTGGTAGCTGAGAGCAGAGCTGCTGGTAAATCTCTTGCTGCATTCACCGCAGCTGTACGGCTTCTCCCCGGTGTGGATGCGACGGTGACGGCTGAGATCAGAGCTGCTGGAAAAGGTCTTGCCACAGTCACTGCAGGGGAACTTCTTCTTCCCAGCGTGGATTTGTCGGTGCTGGCTGAGACCGGAGCTGCTGGTAAAGCTCTTGCCACAGTCACCACAGCTGTACAGCTTCTCCCTGGTGTGGATGCGACGGTGACGGCTGAGATCAGAGCTGCTGATAAAGCTCTTGCCGCAGTCACTGCAGCCGTACGGCTTCTCTCCTGTGTGGATGCGATGGTGATACTTGAGAGCAGAGCTGCTGGTAAAGCTTTTGCCACATTCACCGCAGCTGTACGGCTTCTCCCCAGTGTGGATGCGACGGTGACGGCTGAGATCAGAGCTGCTGGTAAAGCTCTTGCCGCAGTCATCGCATCTGTAGGGCTTCTCTCCAGTGTGGATGCGACGGTGACAGCTGAGAGCAGAGCTGATGGTGAAGCTCTTGCCGCATTCTTCGCATTTGTAGGGCCTCTCCCCAGTGTGAGTGAGGCGACGGTGAGAGCTCAGCTCAGAGCTGCTGGTAAAGCTCTTGCTGCAGTCACTGCAGCTGTACAGCTTCTTCCCAGTATGGAGGCAACGGTGATAGCTGAGAGCATAACTACTGGTAAAGCTTTTGCCACAGTCACCACAGCAGAAAGGCTTCTCCCTGGTGTGGAGGCGACGGTGACTGCTGAGAGCAGAGCTGCTGGTGAAGCTCTTGCCACAGTCACCACAGCTGTACGGCTTCTTCCCAATATGGAGGCGACTGTGATATCTAAGAGTAGAGCTGTGGGCAAAACTCTTGCCGCAGTCACCACAGCAGAAAGGCTTCTCCCCGGTGTGGATGCGACGGTGACGGCTCAGAGTAGAGCTTATGGTGAAGCTCTTGCCGCAGTCATTGCATCTGTAGGGCTTCTTCCCGGTGTGGATGAGGCGATGCTGTCTCAGAGTAAAGCTCCTGGTAAAGCTTTTGCCACAGTCGCTGCAGCTGTATGGCTTCTCCCCAGTGTGGAGGCGACGGTGATAGCTAAGAGTAGAGCTGTAGAGAAAGCTCTTGCCGCAGTCATCACATTTGTATGGCTTCTTCCCGGTGTGGATGAAGCGGTGATGGCGCAGAGTAAAGCTCCTGGTAAAGCTCTTGCCACAGTCACTGCAGATGTATGGCTTATCCCCGGTATGGATAGCGCAGTGCCAATTTAGCTGGTAAGTGCTAGTGAAGTTCTTGCCACAGTCACCACAGCTGTACAACTTCTCCCCAGTGTGGAGGCGACGGTGATAGCTGAGAGAAGAGCTGCTGGTAAAGCTCTTGCCACAGTCGCCGCAGCTGTACGGCTTCTTCCCAATGTGGAGGTAATGGTGATATCTCAGAGTAGAACTGTGGGCAAAGCTCCTACCACAGTCACCACAGCAGAAAGGCTTCTCTCCAGTGTGAAGGCGTCTGTGACTTCTGAGAGCAGAGCTCCTGGCAAAGCTCTTGCCACAGTCACCACAGCTGTACGGCTTCTCCCCGGTGTGGATGCGATGGTGAATTCTGAGAGTAGAGCTGTAGGTGAAGTTCTTGCCGCAGACACCGCAGCTGTACGGCTTCTCGCCAGTGTGGATGTGCCAGTGCTGGATTAGAGCAGTGCTGTTGGTGAAGCTCTTGCCGCAGTCACTGCAGGGGAACTTCTTCCCAGCGTGGATTTGGCGGTGCTGGCTGAGACCGGAGCTGCTGGCAAAGCTCTTGCCACAGTCAGTGCAGCTGTAGCGCTTCTCACCAGTGTGAAGGCGTTGGTGCCGTCTGAGATCAGAGCTGCTGGTAAAACTCTTGCCGCAGTCACCACAGCCATACGGCTTCTCCCCAGTGTGGGTGCGATGGTGATAGCTGAGAGCATAACTACTGGTAAAGCTTTTGCCACATTCACCGCAGATGTACAGCTTCTCCCCGGTGTGGACACGATGGTGATAGCTTAGAGAAGACCTGCTAGTAAAGCTCTTGCCACACTCACCACAATGGAAGGGCTTTTCCCCTGTGTGGATGCGATGGTGATAGCTGAGAGCATAGCTGCTGGTAAAGCTTTTGCCACATTCACCACAGCCATATGGCTTCTCCCCGGTGTGGAGGCGACAGTGCCGGCTGATAGCAGAGCTGCTGGTAAAGCTTTTGCCACAGTCACCACAACTGTATGGCTTCTCTCCAGTGTGGAGGCGACGGTGATAGCTGAGAGCAGAACTGCTGGTAAAGCTTTTGCCACATTCAACGCAGCTGTATGGCTTCTCCCCGGTGTGGATGCGATGGTGACGGCTGAGATCAGAGCTGGTGGTAAAGCTCTTGCCACAGTCACTGCAGGGGAACTTCTTCTTCCCAGGATGGGTTCGGTGATGCAGGCTGAAAGCCGAGCTGCTGGCATAGCTCTTGCCACAGACACCACAAATGTACAGTTTCTGCCCAGTGTGGATGGCTCGGTGACAGCTGAGAGCAGACCAGCGGGCAAAGCTCTTGCCACAGACACCACAGCCATAAGGCTTCTCCCCGGTGTGGATGTGCCAGTGACGGATTAGAGCAGTGCTGTTGGTGAAGCTCTTACCACAGTCACGGCAAGGGAACTGCTTTGTCTCAGCATGTGTTTGCCGGTGCCGGCTGAGACCAGATCTGCTGGCAAAGTTTTTGCCACAAACACCGCAGCTGTACGGCTTCTCCCCGGTGTGGACGTGCCAGTGCTCAAGGAGAGCACAGCTGTTGGTGAAGCTCTTGCCACAGTCAACACAGGGGAACTGCTTCTTCCCAGCATGGATTTGTCGGTGCCGGCTGAGACCAGAGCTGCTGGCAAAGCTCTTGCCACACTCGCCGCAGACAAAAAGCACCTTGGTGCCCAGCTGGTTGCCTCCCCGCCGCCGGCGGAGGAGACCGGAGCGCCTCTGGCCGCAGTGGGTGCAGATGAAGCGCTGGGTGCCAGGCTGGGGGCACTGCCCGCACTCGGGGCACTGCTCGGCTGGCACAGAGGGGTCCGCGGCAGCTTTACCTTCACCTTCATCCTGCTGCTCCTTCTCTTCCTCTGCCTCCTCCTCCTGTTCTTCCTCCTGCTTCACTTCCTCCTGCTTCTCTTCGTCCTCTTTCTCTTCCTCCTCTGCCGTCTCCCCCTCCTCCTTTTCCTCCACTTTCTCCTCTTTCTCCAGCTCCGCGATCCGGTGTCGCCTGTAGCCCAGCTCCTTCTGGGGATCCATGCTGGGGGTCTCAGCCCTCTACCAGCCTAGAGTCGCCGGTGGCCGTACGGGGCGGGCAGGAGCCTGCGGCCGCCCAACAATGAAACCCGGAAGCTGCCAGATCGAGATCCCGGCGCCGCTCTCGGTACTGCCGCGACAGCTCCGATCCCCGCCCTGCTCTCTCGGCTCCGGTCCCCCACTGCTTCCGTCAACAAAGGCTCGCTTGGGAGCTCTGCCTGGCAACGCGGAGCGACGGAGCTGCTGGAGCTGCTGCTATTGGCCATACCGCTGCCGCTCGCGTGACTGGCGACACCGATTCCACTGATGGCACTGAGGGCTGTGCTGCTTCTCCAGCAAGTCCAAGTAGTTGTGTTGGGGCCCACAGAACTGGACACAGGATTGAAGGGAAGGACTCGCAAGAAGAGGACCGCACACAGCGTCAGCTCTAAACTTCTCTGCGGCAGCTTTACACTCTCTGTCAGGTGCACGCAGGCAGCGCAGGTAGGACAGGCAGAGGCTACTCGAGGCAGGTAGAAACCTCCTGCTCTCCCAGCAGGCACTTCTCAAGCAGTTCTTCCAAGTACACACACCCCACCCCCCCCCCCCCCCCCCCCCCCCNNNNCCCCTACCACCCACCCCCCCCCCCCCCCCCCCCCCAGCCTGTCTCTCCTGATCAGCTCTCTAAGCAGTCTTCCCTAGTGTCACCCCTTGCCGCCGAGCAGTCGCCACCTGCCCTGATTGGCCCAGCAGAGGGCGCGCCTAAAGCAAGCTCCAGGGCTCGCAGATCTACCTCTGGCTCCAGGGCTTCAGCACCTGGGCCTGCTTCCAGGGGCTGCCCATGCCACCAGGGACTCCCAGGGTCTTCAGTCCCACCAGGGATTCTCCCTGGTTCAAAGCCCTTTGTCTGAGCCCAAGCGGCCAAGTGCCAACCTCCCCCATACCAAATTATTATCCCGAATGATGTCCCCAACCACGCTGAGCCATCAATATACTTCTGCTCCCTTACAGCCTTTGGCAACCTGCTCTAGGGGAAGGTGTCCTTGCCCTTGGAGGGCTTGGAACAAGGTCACCTGGAAGGTCCCTTCTAAGCCAAACCTTTCTGTGAGTCTCTGACTTTGAGGAGCTGAGGTGGCTGCAGGAGGGGAAAAGGCTCCAGGCTCAGCTGCAATTGAAAGCAGCTTGGAGGAAGTTTTTTGGTTTCTCAGGGGTAATTTTTTTTCTGGATTGAGTGGGAAGAACTTGCAAGAGCCTTGGGAAATCTTTTATTGGGATTGTTCTCTGCTCTGGCACATTTTGCATGGAATCTCTGACTGGCAGCAACCTGCACCAGTTGCTTTTTCCCTGAGTGTACCAATCCAGTCCTGATGTTGCAGAGGATTGGTGATGATGGTGAGATCATCTAGCAGGGCTTATGGAGACCACCTTGGGTTGCAGCTGCTTGGTCAGGTTGCATTTCTACCGGAAGCTCTTGCCACAGTCACAGCAGCTGTATAGCTTCTCCCTGGAGTGGATGGCACAGTGCTACCAGAGAGAGGATCTGCTGGCAAAGCTCTTGCCACAGTCACCACAGCAGAATGGCTATTTCGCATCATGAATAACACGGTGCTTGGTGAGAGCAAACCTGTAGGCAAAGCTCTTGCCGCAGTCACCGCAGCTGTAGGGTTTCTCCCCAGTGTGGACGCGGCGGTGACATCTGAGTGCAGAGCTGTGGACAAAACTCTTGCCACAGTCACCGCAGCTGTACGGCATCTCCCCGGTGTGGAGGCGAAGGTGATATTTCAGACTGGTACTGTAGGCGAAGTTCTTGCCACAGACACCGCAGCCGTACCGCTTCTTCCTGGAGTGGACACTGCGGTGCTCAAGGAGATCAGGGCTGCTGGCAAAGCTCTTGCCACACTCACCACAGACCAAAGGCAGCTTGGGGCCCAGCTGGGTCACTCCCCTCTGCCGACAGAGGAAGTCAAACTGCTGCTGGCCACAGTGGGTGCAGATGAAGTGCTGGGTGCCAGGCTGGGGGCACTGCTGCTTTCGCTGCTGCCAGCCGAGCGGGAGGCTCTGCCCACACTCAGGGCACTGCTCAGCTGGCACAGAGGGGTCTGCAGAAACTTTACCTTCATCTTCCTCTTGCTGCTCTTTCTCTTCCTCTGCCTCTTCCTTCTGATTCTCCTCCTGCTTTTCCTCCTTCACCTCCTTTTCTGCCTGCTCCTCCTCCTTCTCCACTTTCTCTTTTTTCTCCTCCTCCTTCTCTTCCTGTTTCATTTCAGTCTTGGGGACACTCTGGCCCAGCTTCTTCTGAGGCTCCATGCTGGGGGTCTCACCTTGATCCTGCTGCTTATTCTCTTCCTCTGCCTCTTCCTGCTGCTCCTGCTCATTCTGCTTCTCCTCCTCCTGGTGGCACTGGGAGAAGAGAGCCTTGAAAGCTGTGTTGTCACTTTTCATCTTCTGGTACCTGCAGCTGCGCAGGTGCTGGCTCAGGTGTCTGTTGTGCTGGAAGCTCATGCCGCAGACACCACATCTGTACAGTTTCTCCCCGGTGTGGATGAGGCAGTGATAGGTCAGAGCAGAGCTGGTGGTAAAGCTCTTGCCACAGTCGCCACATCTGTATGGCTTCTCCCTGTTGTGGCTGCGTTGGTGACAGCTGAGATTAGATCTCCTGGAAAAGCGCTTGCCGCAGTCACCGCAGCTGTACGGCTTCTCCCCGGTGTGAATGCGACGGTGATAGCTGAGAGCATAATTGTGGAGAAAGCTCTTGCCGCAGTCGCCACAGGTGTACAGATTCTCCCCCGTGTGGATGCGACGGTGATACCTGAGATCGTAGTTGTGGCGAAAGCTCTTGCCGCAGTCATCGCATCTGTATGGCTTCTCCGCTGTGTGGATGGCACTGTGCCTCTTTAGCAGGTAAGTGGTGGTAAAGCTCTTGCCACAGTCACCGCAGCTGTAGGGCTTCTCCCCGGTGTGAATGCGACGGTGAGTTCTGAGGGCAGAGTTCTTGGTGAAGCTCTTGCCACAGTCACCGCAGCTGTACAGATTCTCCCCAACCGTGTGGATGCGACGGTGATAGCCGAGAGCATAGCTGTGGAGAAAGCTCTTGCCGCAGTCATCGCATCTGTATGGCTTCTCCGCCGTGTGGATGGCACAGTGCCTCTTTAGCAGGGAAGTGGTGGTGAAGATCTTGCTACAGTCCCTGCAGCTGTACAGATTCTCTCTGTTGTGGATGCGACGGTGATAGCTGAGACTAGAGCTGCTGGTAAAGCTCTTGCCACATTCACCACAGCTGTACAGCTTCTCCCCGGTGTGAATGCGATGGTGAATTCTGAGATCAGAGCTGTTGGTGAAGCTTTTGCCACAGTCACCGCAGCTGTATAGATTCTCCCCCGTGTGGATGCGACGGTGATAGCTGAGAGCATAGTTGTGGCGAAAGCTCTTGCCGCAGTCATCGCATCTGTATGGCTTCTCCGCCGTGTGGATGGCACAGTGCCTCTTTAGCAGGGAAGTGGTGGTAAAGCTCTTGCCACAGTCACCGCAGCTGTAGGGCTTCTCCTTGGTGTGGATACGACGGTGATTGCTGAGACTGTATCTCCTGGTAAAGCTCTTGCCACAGTCACCACAGCTGTACAGCTTCTCCCCAGTGTGAATGCGACGATGAACTCTGAGAGAAGTGCTCTTGGTGAAGCTCTTGCCACAGTCATCGCAGCTGTACAGATTGTTGCCCGTGTGGAGGCTACAGTGGTAGCTCAGAGTAGAGCTCCTGCTAAAGCTCTTACCACAGTCACCGCAGCTGTACGGCTTCTCCCCGGTGTGAATGGGACGGTGATACCTCAAACCAGAGCTGCTGGTAAAGCTCTTGCCACAGTCACCACAGATGTACGGCTTCTCCCCTGCGTGGATTCGACGATGATATCTAAGACTGGAGCTGTGGGCAAAGCTCTTGCCACAGTGACTGCAGCCATACGGCTTCTCCCCGGTGTGCAAGTGCCAGTGCTGGATTAGAGCAGTGCTGTTAGTGAAGCTCTTACCACAGTCACTGCAAGGGAACTTTTTCCCAGCATGGATTTGGCGGTGCCGGCTGAGAACAGAACTGGTGGAAAAGCTCTTGCCACAGTCACCACAGCTGTACAGCTTCTCCCCGGTGTGAATGCGACGGTGACAGCAGAGAGCATAACTGGTGGTGAAGCTCTTGCCGCAGTCACCGCAGCTGTACAGCTTCTCCCCGGTGTGAATGCGACGGTGACAGCAGAGAGCATAACTGGTGGTGAAGCTCTTGCCACACACAACACAGCTGTACAGCTTCCCCCCGGTGTGAATTCGACGGTGACAGCAAAGAGCATAACTGGTGGTGAAGCTCTTGGCGCAGATACCGCAGCTGTATGGTTTCTCCCTCCGATGGATTTGCGAGTGACGGATTAGAGCAGTCCTTATGGCAAACGTTTTGCCACATTCACCACAGGGGAACTGATTTGTCTCAGCATGTGTTGGCCGGTGGTGCCGCAAACCAGACCTGCTGGCAAAGTTTTTGCCACAAACACCGCAGCTGTATGGCTTCTCCCCGGTGTGGACGTGCCAGTGCTCAAGGAGATCAGAGCTGTTGGTGAAGCTCTTGCCACAGTCAACACAGGGGAACTGCTTCTTCTCAGCATGGATTTGTCGGTGCCGGCTGAGAACAGAGCTGCTGGCAAAGCTCTTGCCACACTCATCGCAGACCAACCGCAGCTTAGGGCCCGGCTTGGTGCCACTCCGCCGCCGCCGGAGGAGGCCGGAGCGCCTCTGGCCGCAGTGGGCGCAGATGAAGCGCTGGGTGCCAGGCTGGGGGCACTGCTGCTTCCCCGGCTGCCAGGCGGGCGGGAGGCTCTGCCCGCACTCGGGGCACTGTTCGGCTGGCACAGAGGGGTCCGCGGCAGCTTTACCTTCACCTTCGTCCTGCTGCTCTTTCTCTTCCTCCGCCTCTTCCTCCTGATCCTCCTCCTTCTTTTCCTCCTTCACCACCTCCTTGTCTGCCTGAGCCTCCTCCTCCTCTTCCTGCTGCATTTCGGTCCCGGGGCTGTTCTAGGGCAGCTCCTTCTGAGGTTCCATGCTGAGGTGTATCAATCCGCTGCTAGCCCCGGGAACCGAGTGCCCGCGGCCGGAGGGGGACGGCAGGCGACTGGAGCCGCCCAGCAATGGATCCCGGAAACTGCAAGGCCGAGAGCCCGGCCCCGCTCACGGCACTGTCGCGATAGCTCCGATCCCCGCCCTCTCTCAGCTCCTGGCCCCCACTGCTTCCATAAACAAAGGCTCCTTTGGGAGCTCTGGCAGCGGGGAGCTGCGGCAGCTGCTGCCACTGGTGTTACTGGTGGCACTGCGGTTGGTGGTGGCACTAGGGTTAATGGTGGTACCGATGCCACTCCATCAGTTTCAGGCCCTTTTGTTAGGGGCCCCAAAAGAGCTGGACACGAGACTGCAGGGGAGGACTCGCAAGAGGAGGACCCCACACAAGGGCAGCTCTGTCCCTCTCTACGGCAGCTTTTCTCTCTCCCTGTCAGGTGCACACCAGGGCATGGAGGCAGCACTCGCAGTCAGGTACAGCCAGGCAGGAGCTTCGCGGAGCAGGCAGGCAGCGCAGGGAGGACAGACAGAGGCTCCTCACGGCAGGTAGGAACCTCCCCGTCTCCCAGGTCCCCCCCCCTAGGCTGTCTCTCCTAATCAGCTCTCTAAGCACTCTTCCCTAGTGTCACCCCTTGTCGC
>VWZE01020055.1:0-19586 GCA_013396675.1 Eubucco bourcierii
CTCAGGACCTGTGGGTGGATCTCATCAGGCCCCATGAAATATCTTTCCATTTCAGTTTCTGCACATTTTTATCAGAATGGGGATGCAAGTGAGGGGAGAGGAAGGCAAAGATAAGGCAAATATCTCCTCATATGTATTTCCTGGTAGAGGTGCCTGTGCTGGTATATACCAAGCTCAGAAACACAATAGACAGCACATCAGAGCTGGATGTAAACTCTCAGCCTCACTGCTATTCCAGCACTATTCTCATTGTTACATTTCTCTGCCCAGAAAGTCTCCAAACCACCAAGACTGGAAAAACCCTGCAAGGAAGGCAAAACAAGCTCAATGCACCTTACATGCCCTAAACAGTCCCTACAGGCAGCACCTGTGTGGACATCTCTCCAGCACCTCTCCCTGCCCTGCTACCTCTCAGATGCTGAGGGCTGGTATCCATGGGGCAGCAGGGCCACATGAGATGCGTGTTGTGGAGGAGGCTTAGTTCACTTTTGGGCGTGGGAGGAATGAGGGTTGTCTGGAGAAGACTCCTCCATGTGTAGATTCCAGAAAGTACATTTTCTTCATCGGTAAACAAACGATGAGTCACTGGCTGTCACATGGGGGAAGATGAGATTACAAAGAATGTATAAGTAAATAAATTAGTTCCCTTTAGTCATGCCAACAACTCAGTGTTTCCATTCAAATGTTTTATTCCAATTTATCTTTCTTCCTTTATTATTGTAACATTGTTGTCATTGTACTTTAGGGAAACAAAATTCTAATAGGGTTCACTTAGAAACACAGTTTATTCAAAATTAGTTTGAGAAGGAAGTCTTTAGTTTTTTGACATTTAGGTCCAGAGATGTAGCTATGGGTGAAGGAATGGAGCTGTAACCCACTCTGTCCTGACTTTGCTGCAGGCCTTGCATATGGAATTTGTCATTCGACTTGTGAAAGGAACTTTTACTATAGTGACATTTCTTGCTCAGCCACCTGCCCCAAATGTGGGTTCAGGAGGTTTTATCGGTTTTGCAGATGCCAGCCATAAGAAGAGCTTTGGAATTCTGCTGAGCCTTGTGCCCAAACATTGCTGTCAGAATATTATGGTCTAAAGAACCGTGTATCTTCAGGGATACTTCCATTTAAAAAAGTGGTCCTGCTCCATTCCTTTCCACTGCATATGCATTTTAGAGCAGTGAATGAAAAAGTTGTTTCTTTTTCCTCAGATTGTGCAGAGATGGAAATCTTTGTTAAAGTCCTGTTCTTTCAATTACCATGTTTTGATAACAGGCAGTCTAAAAATTATATATATAAGTTGTTTTAAAATCCCATTTATTACAACTCCTACAAACTCAGCCCATGCCAAAAGAGTCAAAAGAAGTTGTAAATTGTTGGATTCATGTCTTCATTTTAACACCTCTTAATAAAGTCCTCATCTATAGGTTGCCACAAGAGGATGTTACCTTTTTCCGTAAGATGGGGAAAAAAGACTGCCAGAGAACTGAATCATTTAAATATTACATTTGTTCTTAGATTTCCCCAAAGATAATTTTCCCATTGGTTTCATCCCTTATTATGTGAGATAGAAGGAATTTAAGTAGACAGCACAAGCACCTTAACTGGTACACTCTTTGATGTTTGCAACAAAGGAAATTGCTTAGTTTAAAATAATATTAAAAAATGTTTTCCTGCTACACTACAACTGTTTTTATATCTGAGTGATATTTGTTGCATGTATCTGTTCTAACTGCAAAATTCACTTATGCTATTCCAAGCTATGAGGGTGATGGCATTTTCTTGATCAGGAGAACTGCAGAAGTCTGCACATAGCCAGCATCAGCAATATAAATAACTTCAAACTATAAATGAATTAGTTTGATTTGGTTTGAATTTTTGGGTGTACTTTGACCTTTTGTTCCTCTGTATTTCCTATATTTTTAATGACAACATTTTATTGAGAACATTATCTTTAATCACCCAGCAGAGATGATGCATGAGAGGAACAGAGGGAGAAAACCAGTGTGAAAGGTGCTTTAGGCTCTGTATGCAGCATCAGCTGCTGCAGGTTTTGCAAACACAGCAGGCAGCCAGCTTGGAGCTGCTCTTTCCTGCAGTTCAGACATGGACTCTTATTTCCAGTCTTGCAAGGATGTTTAGGCTGCAATAAATTGAAATTGCCCTGTCAAAATTCTCAAGGCTCTCAAAACTTGGAATCAATGTTAGTAAAGATTTAAAACATCACGGATTATTCATGCAGTCAAGTTAAAAGGCTGTGGAATTTGTTCCAGTATGGCAGCAAACTTTTCCATTATTGGTGGTCATAAGTTGTGGTCTGTGATTCAGTTTATAGTGTCTTTAATTTGCAATGGAAGTCTTTATTTTAACAATAAAAGTGTGGGGATAGCAAAATTCTATTAAAAATAATTAAGTCCAGGGATGCAGAAATTAAGGTTGCTCTGAAGAGTGGGGGAAAAAAATCTACATAGTGATGAATTTTCTCTCTCTCTTTTTTTCCCCTCTTCTTTCTTTTTTCTTTCTAACAGGTTAAATTTAAGATTGGTTTGTTTGGAGGGTTTTTTTCATTAGTTTGTTTTGTTGTTTGGGTTTCTTTATTGACATTCTTGATGAAACATTCTAAATATTACAAAACTGTATTTAATTTCTATTACTAAAGGTCAAGGACATTTCTACACAAAATCTAAACAAGATCAGGTAAGGCAGAGCAACACGTGGGTGAAAGCCTTTCCTCTATATAGTAAGACAGTCTGTACATAAACAAGTGCCAAGTTGTGATCTTATCTTTGAATGAAAGGAGCAAATTTAATTTTAAATTTGCCATCTTCAGGTTTGAGTGAAGAACTGATTCTCCGATGCTAGACTGAATAAATCACAGCTCATGCTCTGCTATTTGATTTTTGCTTCTGTTTAAATTTTTGGGGTTTTTTCTTTCAAGGATGGAAAGCAGATCTTTCTGAGAGTCTCATGGAGGAAAAATAAATTAATTCCTTTCAAGGCAATCCATCTGATTTGAGCTGTTCATTTAACAGAGAGAAAAGCAAGATTGGAAACAAATTCTCCTAAGGCTGGCCCTGCTAGAGCAAGTAGGTAAGACTTTACCCATATCCACCTGTCAGGAACCAATGTTATTAGTCTCTGTGCTGCAGCATAACCTGTATGTAAGGCTAGTGGTTAAGGGATATGTTTTTTTCTCATTCAATTAGATTACAGGCAAGGCAAGAAACTGAGAGATGGATTTAATTTTTTGAATACTTTCAAGATGTCAAAAGCACTTGCAGGAAGAGAATTTTAATTCTTATGAATGCAAAAAATATTTATTTTCTTTTTCAGACAGTGGGTGGGAGCAGGGGGATCAGGAGCTTTGTGCTGAATTTTGTGTCTGCTAATGAATGGCTTTTTGATCAAAGACAAGTCTTCTAACTGCTGCACGCTGTAATTTCTTTGTCCTAAATGTAGCTATATATAAAGCATACCTTCCTCATGGGATACTCTGGCAATGAATAGAACCATATATATTGAAAGTACTACATAGCACAAGTACGGATATTTAGGTTGATATTCCACAGCCTAAATCTTTGAAACACTTTTCTCATTACCTTATTATTTTCTTTTTGACTCATACATGGCCTGTCAATTAAACCACGAAAAGGAGAGAGGCAGAAGTGTTTATGATCAAGTCACTAAAAAGACCAAAGATATTTTTCTTTATATGTTTCAAATCATTGCAGCCAGAGCTGCTTCAGATGGCTGGTTGGGGTTTTACTTTTTCATTCTTTTTTTGCTTTGCTTTGATTTTGGTTCTCCTAAGACTCTGGTATCTTCAAGCGATTGGAAGGGTTTTGTGGTTCCCAAGTGGTTGCCTAGTTCAAGATGGTAGATGTAAATGTACCAGCTATTTTCTGAGACTGTTGGGCAGTCACAACATAAACAAAGGTTACTATCAGAGTACACTGGAAATGTAAAAATTTGTGTACCTCAGAGTATTTATGTAGGTAAGGAACTAAATTTATGCAGCTTAGAGAAGAACTACTGTGTGAGGAAATTCAGTTTTAGTAACTTTTTTATCTCATTTCCCCAGTTCCTCTGTCATTTCCCATGCCTGATCCTTTCTTTAGAAGCTCAGAGCAATCAGGGAAGAATGTATTGAATTTAGCACTCATCTTGGGAAAGTCTTCCCCAAAGGACACTTTGTCCATTATAACTGGCTGGCTGCTGCATTTATTTTATTTTGTTTTACTGGCTGTATGGACACGAGTACTTATATTTGCTCTCTTTCTTAAAATATTGTGGTTTGGCTGAGTGGTTTAGACTAAACTGAAGACATATCTGTACTAGACAGGATGGTTTATTTTGGTTTTTTACCTGTGTGTTTTCAAACTCTGTCTGTACCCTGAGCATTGAACTGTGCGTGGGAATGGGTGCTGTGGCAAGAGGAAGCAAAGGAGCCCTTCTGCCTGTTCCTCTGTGTACACACAAACAGATGTGCTTTCCCCAGCTGCTCTGGTCTGCTGTACAAAGTCGAAGATGGGAGCAATGTTAGGGAGCCATGTCAGAGGGCTCTGTGTGTTTGGGGAAAGGCTGATTTCATGAGGACTTACCACTATGTCTTTTGCAAGCTCTGTGCAGTTTTTAGCTGTAGGCAAGGCAGAATTGACCATGCCGTGATTTGCATTAATCACGTTGTTTAGACAGAGCCAGAGGACATACCGTTGGCAAGGTCAACCAGGCTTGTCCTTGCAGTTACTCTGTCCTAACTCATGATGGAGATGACCTGCACAAGCCCCTCACTGCTCTTTCAGCTCAGCTAGGGTGCACCCCCACTCTGCAAGGATCAGATGCCATTTCAGCTGCAATGCCTGGCTGTGTTGCTGTCCTGCTAAAGAAGAGGACAATTACCTTTCGCCTGCATCCAGTCACTTTGATGACTTTTTTTTTCAGTGGGATCACCAAGAACTGTGAGCCCTCGCAGCTTCACCAGTGGCTTAGTGTCCACCTCCAGGACATGCACCTCAGCCCCAGTGCCGGGAAGCCTGCTCATCGAAGGACAGCTGGAACAGGCAAGGCAGTAGGGACGCAGTGCCCAAATAAACCTGTTTGCAGTCCAGCTGCAACAAGTCCAGCAGCCTATAGCTTGCTAATTCTCTGAGAAAGACTACAATTAAGAGCCGGCAAAGCAGCCTTGAGCTCACTCCAGTCACGTGCAGAGAGGATTTGAATTACAACTCTCCAGCTGTACAGGCAGCCCAAGGGTACTGGCCTTGTGCAAATGCAGTGGATTTTGCCCATTGATCTATTTTTCTCCCTCCAAGAGGATTTTCATATGAGAAGACAGTTGTTCAGAAATTAATTTGTGCTGTACTAGTAATTGTATTATTATTGCTCCCAGGCTGCTGTGGATATAGATGATCTTTTATGGGAAATCATGAGGAAAAGACTGTCGCTTTGAGTGAAGCTGTAACTTAAAGTTATCCAGACAATGTGGTCCATGCTCATATTCTGATGTCTCTAGTGCTGCAGTGGTACAGTGCCAGCCTAGTTCAGCTGATGTTCTGACCTAAGTTTTCAACACATACACGTTTATTTTAATCAACAGGTTTAACATTTTAGACCTGGTTCATCATCCTGATACCTGAACTAGTGATCACTTAAACATGAAGCAAAATTTCCCTAATGTATGAATAAGACATGAAGGCTTCCTGTACATATTTCAAATGTAGAGATGCTTTCTCACTTTATCTGCCTCAGTGGTGTGAGATGTATCTGTAGCTCATGGTTCTATTTTACAGAAGGTACATTTTATTGCCTTAATGAAAATGAAGAAATCAGTAATCATATTTGATTAGTCTAAATGGCATCACTGCATCCTTTTTAATAGGAGGCAAAATACCCTAGAAAGTGGCAAAGCAGATTACTTCTTGCATTCCTACCATTTCTTCTATGTGTGTTGTAGCTCTGAATATCCCCCTTGAACTCTGTCCTATATTGGACACACTGATTATGCCACTCATTTAGCAAGCAGTAAATTAGTGAAAGTCTGAATACATCCACTTCCTTGAAAAAGGGAGGCTGGGAAGAATATGTAGGAATAACAGCAAACACATGAACTTAAGAGAAAGAGTTCAGTCCGGGAGCAAAAGGCAGAGGTTACACTCCTGTGTCTGCCACTGTCCGGGCCTGCAGTAGTCACAGAGTGAGATGAGCTGGAGCTTCTCTCTGGGGCCAAAGAAGTTACTGGGAGTGAAGGGGGTTGGGCAGAGGGAGTAGAGTTACTGAGTGGTGTGCAGCCCCTCCATACCAGAAATACAGTTATCCATGTTAAATCAATTTGTCTGCGTGACAGGAGCTAGGGAAACCGATTTGCTTATCTTACATGCAGCCTCCCTCTTCCCTGGCTGCAATCTTCCCATAATTTCCCAGTATAGACTTTACCTCCCTCTTTGCAGCTGTTATTTGTTATTTTTAATAACAAAATGCTATTGCCTAAGGCTGACACTCAGACTTTTATTCCTTCATCATACCCATCTAAGTACACAATGTTCTTAATACATAAAAATCTGTAAAATAAGTAATTCATGTTATATTTTTTCTTGTCTGTCTATGAATTTAATCTAAAGAAATTAGACACCTGCTCAAACAGTAACCCAAAAGTTCAGGAAAATTGGGGAGAACTGAAAGGACAATTCTCCCATCACTCATAAATCATGAACACATACTTTTGAGTGCCATGAAAGAGTTGGCAAAAACTGTTTTCAGGTGGCTAAGGATGGTTTATTGCACTTCTGCAGTTGTTCAACAAGAACAGTGTGGAAGCAGTGGCACTAAGTGACACCACTTCAGCTTCCTGATTGTATGACTGCAACTTAATGAGCTGCTTAAGGCCTGACTCAATGAAAGGTTTAAGTGACTAACAAAAGACACGTATTATTAAGATGCCTGCTCTCAACATTGCAAATCCATACCTTCCTGTTTGACTTCTAAGTCACTAAACACTGCCAATTTTGAGCTTGCATGTGACTAGGACTGTCCCTGATGTTCTTGTCATGTCTGGGCTTGATGATAACCCAAAAATACAGCACTTGTTTCCCTTAAGGGCCTGCCACAGTGGGCTTGGCACACAACTGCAGGAGGCAGCAGTGGTTATGGAGCAGCTTTGGCTACAAATAACCACCTTTGTTGAAGGTAAAGGCAAGACTTATGGAGTCAGAGAAAGAGTCTGTAGTGTCACTGATTAATATGACAGGCACTCATGTGGAAAGGAGGGAGTCATTGAAATCCAGAATCTCCACTCCCCAGTTACCAAAGAAGTTCAGGAACCTTTTTTCCTCTTCTGGCCAGGATCCTTGCCAGAAAAGCTGAGGTGGGATCTCCAATAGATCCTCATGTAGCCTATTTCTTGGTGCCAGGCTGCAGGCACTCCTTGCCGAAGATGGTGCTTGAAAGTGTTGTTATTCTTCCCCCTTTTCCCAAAAAGTTCATGAGTCCTGGGGAGTCAAATAACCACTTTGTGACCCAAAAGATGGATGTTCAACTCATCTCTCATGTCCTTGTGTTACAGTTTTAAGAATAATGTCTTAATTGTAAAATGTAAATAAAAGTTTTTCAGAGAATTCAAGAGAGTTCAGGAGGATGGAGTCTTCAAGGGGCTGAGCAAAATATGAGACATATTTATCCCATTTCATTGATACAAAAATGCTACATAGTTTGAAGCACAGTTTGATTCCTTTTCCATCTGTCTCTCCCTCTGGCCTTGCTTGACTGTCCTCCTCGCCTTTGTTTTGGTTATTGGTAAGAACAGCGACTGGTAGTGAGGAGAGATAATATCGTGTTAGCTGGCAACAGCCCCTGAGATTTGTCTAGAGGAGTGTCCAGGGGTTGTACAGGTAGATAGCTGGCCTATTCTCTAGTTGTATATGTATATATGTATTTGTACATGTTTATTATATTTTATATTTAGCCTATTTTTGTAAACAATCATTTCATTTTACTTCCAAATTCTGAGTAAGTGTGGTAATTTACCTTTGGGGGGGTAAATCCCAAATTTTACATGGTGTAAACCCACCACGCCTTGTCAGTGCACAGTCCCACTCTGTATCTCAAGGTGACACTGGCAGTCGTGCATTAGCTTTGTACATGAACATCTTCAGTTCAACAATACAGCAGAAAACAAATAAATAACTGCAACAACTATATAGCTTTATGCTACACTAGTGAGTCAAAGGGGATGGTCCAGAGCTGGTATAAGCAGAATGTAGGACTGGAAAAGGAAGAGTCAGGTGGTCTCTCCTCATACTGAGTTGAGCATTTTGGTGGCTGCATCCATGATATCCATGTGTCCTCTCCAAGGACCACCATGCCCAGCTCCAGATCTGTGTCCAGATGTGTTCTGCTTGCACATAATGGACATCTCTGATGGTGAAAATATTATCAAAGATCTGAGGAATGAAGAAGATCAATATAACTTCATTAGAAAAAGATTCATCAGTATGAACATAGGTAGCCATCCAAATAGTCATATATAACCTAAATGCTGGCTGCTGGGGACATGATCATACAACATACATGATTTCCTAGCTTTGAAAAAACGTTTTCTCCTACAGTATAAGCATTTATGATTTAATCTAAGAATTAGGTTTAGGGAAATCACAAATTTCTAGAGGGATAATTACATGTGTTTCAGATATCAATTGTTGTTGGTCAGCAAATAATGAATCTGAATTAGAGAGGACTGAGGTGACACAGGTCAAACACACCCTTCTGCACTGCTGCAGGAAAAAAAAAACTGAGACCAAATTACAGCTCTGAGTGGGATAGGTTGCTTCCTTCTTAGTGTCAGCTTAGCTGATGTATGTAGGCAGCAAGGAGCAAGCAGATTTACAGCTTACCAAGACCTTTCTGTGCATCCTGCCTTGCAGAAGGCAAAGAACTGCCAGGTGAGGGCACGTAAGCAAATGATAATTTGACCCAGTGATACATAGAAACAGTACAGCATTCATCTAACTGAGAGAATTCATTGGCAGATATATTCCCCAAACTGCTTTATTCTGCTTATGCAGAATATTACCTTTAATGCCACACAATATGTGCATGCCCCAAGTCTATTTTCCCAATATTTAGCTGGCACTCATAAAAGAAACAAGCAGGAAGCACCTAG
The DNA here is from genome assembly GCA_013396675.1 of Eubucco bourcierii. NCBI lineage: Eukaryota > Metazoa > Chordata > Aves > Piciformes > Ramphastidae > Eubucco > Eubucco bourcierii. The sequence goes on from VWZE01020055.1 coordinate 9,149, forward strand.
GAAATTATAACTGAAAAGTCAAGTGGATTTGCTATAGGTCTGAATCTTAAATCATATCAGAAGGAAAAAAAAAAAAAAGACATGCAGGCCTACTTGAGATAGAAATGCTTTCCTCTGTATGTTTCTACATTAAAGTGAAAAAAAAAAAGGAAAACCAAAAGAGAATAAAAGAGGGAAAGAAAGAGAGAGAGAGACAAGAAAATGGAAAGACAAAAAAATATTTTTAAAGAGTTACTTTTTCAGCCATTTTCCTCTCCTTTTGAGCTGGCACTCCATGTCAACATTTCCATTATGTGCTGTCTCTGGTGTATTGCTATCAAAGCATACAGGACTTTTCCATTGAGTGGAAAATTGGCAAGGCTTTCTTGTTTACAACTAAAAAGGTGTTAACTCTGATAATGGACATAATTATGCCACTTTTAGCCAAATTGTGGGAAAAATAACTTTATGTTCCAATAGCCTGGCCAGTACACCTGAATGTGTTATTCTTAAAACCAGTACTGATGTTGCATGTTAGCAGCATTCCCACTCAGAAAGGGACTCACTTAGGGACTTCCTGGCTTCAGTAAATCATAGAAGTAGTTTAAGGATTTCCACTGTACTTTGTGCTTTTGATATCTTTAGCTCTGGCAGAAGAGTATGATACTGACTTTATTCCTGTTCCACAGATTAGAAGCTGCAAGTGTAGCTCTGGGCTAGAAGGGGACCAGGCAGTTGTACCCATCTCAGCAGATTCTTTCTTCCCTCTTTTTAGGCAGTACTGTTTCTTCTTCTTAACCACCCTTGAAAGATCAAATCAGGTTTGGCCGAAACATAAATGGATGGATCCTGTGCTGCTGTAGCGTAGCGATCATAGAATCACAGAGTGGTTTGAGACATCAAAGATCATCTAGTTCCAAACTCCACTGCCACAGGCAGAGACACCTCCTGCTAGACCAGTTTGCCCAATGCCCCATCCAACCTGGCTTTAAACATTTCTAGAGTTGGAACATCCACAGTTTCTCTGGGCAGACTGCTCCAGTGCCTTGCCACTCTCACAGGGAAGAATTTCTTTGTAACATCTAATCTAAACCCAGCTTCTTCCAGTTTAAACCATTACCCCTCATTCTATCACCACACGCCTTTTTACAAAGTCCCTCTCCAGCTATCTTGTAGGTCCCCTTCAAAGGCTTCTGTAAGGTCTCCCCACAGTCTTTTTTATTCTAGACTGAACAACTCCAACTCTCTCAGCTTGTCTTCACAGGAGAGGTGCTCTAGCCCTCTGATCATCTTTATGGTCATCCTCAGGACCTGCTCTAAAAGTCCCATGTCCTTGTTGTGTTGGGGGCTCCAGAGAGAGCTGAACAAGGTACTCCAGGTGAGGTCTATCAAGAGTAGAGCAGAGGAGTGGAATCACCTTCTCTGAGCTGCTGACCATGTCACTTTTGATGCAGCTAAGGACACAGTTTGCCTTCTGGGCTGCAAGTGCATATTGTCAGGTAGTGTTGAACTTCTTACCAACTAGCACTCTTAAGTCCTTTTTCTGAGAGTAGCTCTCTATCCATTCCTCACCTACCCTGTATTTGTGCTTGGGATTGTCCTGAACCAAGTGCAGGACCTTGAACTTGACTTGAGTTTCATAATGTTGCCATTTGGCCCACCTCTCAAGCCTGTCAAGGTCCCTCTGCATGGCACCCCTTTCCTCCAGCATATTGACTGCACCACATAGCTTGGCAAACTTGCTGAGGGTGGAATCATCACCCTTATGAAGATTCATAGGCAAAGCAGTGTGATGCAAGCCCAGCAAAGAAAAAAAACCTCTGAATGCCATTGAAAGTAGGCCTAGGCTATTTAGAAGCACTTGAAAAACACAGGACTACTATTTTTTCCAGGTTTTTCCCTTCTCAGAAAACTTTATGATTTTTTGTGAGCACTCATCAAGCCTCACCACTGCCCTGTGAGGTGTTATCACTACTTTCCCAAGGGTGGGTAATGAGGAAATCTCAGCAATGCCAAATATCCAGAACTGCCAACCACTGCTATACATAACTTGTGAGCCCAAATAAGCACTATTAAAAGTGTGCTGGCAGGCTTACTTTTATTTAGGCCCTAGTAAAAAAGAGCATAGTGGCACATATTTTCAAGTATGCCTAAAGAAAGCTATGAGTAGCCAATCTAACTAAAGATGTGATTCAGATGGTTTGGTTTGTAAGTAAAACAAAGTACACACCATATTGGATGACTCACAGTCAAATTGCAAGAGCAGATGATATCAGTGAGAGCAGTGAGCTTTCCTGTAAACAATTTCAAAGTTACAGACACCAAAGCACAAAGCAGTGCAGTGTTAGGCACCTGTTAGGGGAGGATATAATTAAAATACACCACGCTGCGATGTGATAGATTGCACCAGGCAAAGTAAAATGTGGGGACCAGCACAAAGCCCAGTTTGCAACATCTTTAGACCTACGAGAACAGTAATATCTCAACTTAAAGGCACAATTAATTCCCTCAAGCTTGGATACTTCCCAGGAATTCTCCTCCCAGGGGTATTTCAGTGGAGAAGGCCCAGTGACTAGAAGGTTTGGGACAGGAATGGGGAGAATGCAACCACTCCCCGTTATAATTTTTTCCGCTCAGCCTCCCACAGTGCAGAGCTTTTCTCCCACCCAATGTTTTTGCAGGCTCCAAAAGGCAGTAGCTGGTGAGTGGAGGCAAGCCAGCTACAGCTGTACTGCTGTCAGGGACTTTGAGAGGGGACTGCAGAGGTAATGGACCTCATGTCTTGACCATCTTCAGAGTTCCCTGTGGTCTGCTGGGAAACTTACACTTAATTAACCTGTTTCACAAGATGTGGGCAGAGGAAATGGTCTTTCTTCCTGATTGATCTGTGAAAGGACAGTCAGGATCTACCTGTATCAACACAAAGTAAATGAGATGCAATTAAGATTGATTGCACAATTTGCCCAGTCAGCTAGGGACCTCACCCACCAAACCTAAAATCCCAGGAAAGCAGAAGAATTCTGTGACGGTGAGCTCTGCAGAAAACCCTCCAAGAGATGAGAAAACACAATGTAGAAGGTACACCATGTAGAAGACACTAGGTGGAATAAGTCATTTCCTTGGATCACTGCATTTTCATACAGCAGCTGTGCAGCACGTGTCACTTGCTCCTCATCCCTCCTGCTTGGTGGCAGTGTGTGTTTACAGCTACAGCAAGCAATCTCAACTCAAAAAGGTTTGTCATTGAAAGAGCTGCAGTATTTTAAACTGGGAATTTGGGGAACTATGTGGATCTTTTGTGCAGAATAGCCTATTTCTTGCCAAGAGTAGAAATTGCTCCTACTTTTGGCAGATGGCACTGATTCAAATGTTTGTCCAGAGTCCTCTGCTTCATATGCCCATGTATATTTAGCAGACCACAGATAAATGTGTCTTAAGTTAGTACGACAAAGATATTTGGCTAATGAGCATCAAAATTATCAACATAATGGATCAACCAAAAAAGTACTGAAGGCAAAACAGCACCTGATTCGCTTCAGCTGAGTGCTGGATTTTTGATCTAAATCAGAACCGACTTTGCTGCTGCAAGTCATAACACTAAAATGCACCACCCGTATGTGATGCCTTCCATGCTTTACATGTATAAATTAGCTCTCCATCACCCCACTGAACTATTATTATAATCATATGAAGCACAGGAAGGCTAAACTGCCAAAGCTTTACCAACTAAACTGAAGCTATATAGCACTTGGGTGACAGTGATGGATAGAAAACAAAGGCTGGGAACACTGATTTTTGAATTATTTCTCTTGTTCCTAGACAACACCTGTATGTAACAGAGATCAGCTAAAAGAATGGCAGTGGAGCAGATCTGAGGTTAGATATGCTCAGCTATTTTCTATTTCCATGTTATTGTCTTTGCAATATCTGCTTAAAAAGAGATTGTTTTAAAGCTAAAAAAACCCCACCCAAACCCAAGAAATCCATAACTGTATTTTGCAACCTGACTACTTTTTCCTGGCTCTTTTGGCACAGCTTAAAGCTTGGTCTACTATTTAAAATGACTAATTATATGGAACGTGAGTTCTGCTTAAAATAGAATAAATATTTAAAATAAATTTACTTTATGTTGATTTCAGTTGACAATTTGTATTTGTAACTATGTAGAGTTAAAATTTTCTCCACCTCTGATTTAATAATTCAGTGTTTCCAGATTATTTTACATAGTGTTTATATTTGACCAATGATTTTTATATTGGTGTCTTGCATTCAGCTTTCCTATTATTGTATAATTATTCAGCGATTTCAGTTATAACTGATGGAGTCACAGGACAATTTCGCTTTCAATCATGTTAGTTCCTTATACTATTTTTCTTTCGGCTAATTCTAATTTTAATTAGTTACAGCAGCAATTGATTGTGCTGATGTACTATTCAATTAATTCCACAGCGGTGGTTGAGGTTATTTGCTGAGTGACAGCAAAATACCAGAGCATGCTGTATTTTACAATTATGTACCAGTTCTACTAGAAACAGTGGTCCACCATCTTCTGCATCCAAATGCTGATCTTAAAATCACATCTATTTGCATATTTTTTAACCTTTTTGCCATTAGAAAACAGAGATGACTTCATTTGTTACATATGGAGCTCAAAAGGTCTGTAACATTAAGAAGGTATTTTAAAAAACGATCATTAGAAAATATCTTGAAGTTTTTCATCAGAAGCAGGTGGAGTCTTGGTTTGCTGTTGTGAAGACATTGTGTTTTATTCTGTATTATTGTAGATCATGTAGGCACAGAGAAAATAACCTAGTGATCACTCTATTGTTATGCTTTTTTCTCTTTTAATTCTACATTGAAAGGTAAAATCCAGACTATGCTGTCATGTTTTCTGAACCACAGAAAGCAGACTTGGCTGTAGACAATGTTTAATCTGTGTGAATTGTACATCTGTGTAGACTGTAAACTAAAACCTTGCGTATTAGTTGGTAGCAGTCTGCATTACCTATTCAAACAGGAAATGTTGCATGAAATTCATGCCAGCATATAACAGCAGAAAACTAGTGAGAGTATCCGACCTAGTTCAGAATTGCCAACCTCAAACATTAAAAAAATGCAATCAGGATGCCAATCATGAAACTAATGTAAAATTCTGGTTTAAAAGCACATTGATTTTTCTTTTATCTATAGGTTTCTAAGTTCACAGGGAACAGCTTCCTAGACTTCATCTGGTAGTCATGAAGGATGAAAACATTGTTGGAAGAGTGAGCTTCTCACATAGCCTTGTGCTTCTTGGAATTGAAGCTCCGAGAGATACCAAATATTTGTGTAATAGTGACAAAACTGAAATATGTTTTTCAAAGGCAGAGCCTATGATCAGTCATTGGTTATTCTTATAAAAGAAATGGGAAGGCTAACAAGCTGCATTTGTTTCCTTCTCTGTCATCAACTACGGTATTGTTAGCTTGTGAAACTCTGACACCAGATAGAGCTCTTAAGGGTGAAGCCACCTCTCATGTATGAAATTGGTAATTAGGGCTGCAGACATGCTACACAGCTGAGTAGGATCTTTAACCCAAGTCAGGATCGTATTACAGGACAGTTGCATTACCTTCACTCAGAAGATGTACCTCCTTTTTCAACTGTTTGACCGAGATCAGTGCCACCATCCAAGGTCTTGGGCTGTCAGAATCCACTAATGTGACTGTGGATCTGCATCAAGTCTGTTTGCCCACTTCCTCCAGACTGTGGCTGGGATGGGCTAGAGATGAAGTTCTCTGTGCACACAGATGCTGCAAGTTAGCAGCTAGTGGGTCTCCATGGAAGCTGTCATGGAGCTTGACCAAGCTGAGGGCCCAGGAGGTTGAGCTTCTCTCAATCAGTAGAGATAAACCACTGTGTAAACTCTGAAAATGCTCCATCTAAGCAAACAAAGCACTGGTCCCTGGTCTAATGTAGTCTGTACATTAGTCATGCAGCCTACTGAATCTGCAAGTAAGAGATAACCTCCTGTGCTTCTCTTCTGTTGCCTCTCCTTGTACATTTTCCCCATGAGAAGGGAGTACCAGCTTGCAGTCCTGAGCAGAGTCCAGAGTAATTACATTTTGCCAACATAACCTGTCTTGGCAGTGTGATGCTACATCCTACACTACTCACTCTGAATTCTTGCACGGCCCCACCATGTGTCAGGGGACTGTGCTTCCCCATTTAAGATAATGGCACCTCATGGCTAGAAGATGCAATGCGTGGGTTTCTGCAGCGTGTACAACGGCCAGATCAGGACAGAATTTGGTATTTAAACACAAAATGGAGATTTTGTTGAGAGTCAAGCCATTAAACAAAGCAGCAATATTTTGAATTTCAAAACTGTATGAAAGATCAGTTTTAACCTTTGAATAGAGTTCAAAATATGTCCCTCAGCACACTTTCACTTTTAAATAAACAAGAGAATCAAGGGCCCTGACATTTCCAAAGCCCAAAACACATTTGTTTTCCTTACACAAGTACTTCAAATCTTAGTAACTGTCTACAAAAGATAACGATACATTTTGCCATATTAAATTGTGATCCGTTGATAGATTTACCTTGCAGTTTTACAGCACCTTTGGGTAGCTTTGATCCATTGAAGAGAAGAATTTGGATGTATTTTAAGCTCTAAGGACATGTTCTCCCCCCTCAATGTTTTTCATAAATGTCACTGAAGATGCAGCAACCATGCAGCAAGTGAAAAAACCAGCTGTGTTACTGTCAGGCTGCATTAGAATCATTGTGCAAATACACTTAAGTGACTCAGCAGTACTAACAAAGTATTGGGGATCTATTCTCCCTTGGCAGTGGTCATGTAATTCCCCCTCATCTACATGGAAACTGAGCATATGCCTCAAACAGAAACTAGATGATGTGTAGTGATGCAAATCCCTTAAAATGGGGATTTTGGGGGTTTTGAGAGAAAAGACACTGACATTTCTTTCAACATTTTGAAATTAACTGAATCAATCTGGAAAGTTTTCTGAAAAGTGTTGTTGAAGTGCACTTTTTTTTTCAGATTAAGAGGGAATTTTAAAAAATAATCCCATTTTAATGTTTTTTTTTTTTTTTTCCCAGACTACCCAGTGTTTCTTTACCTATCAATCTGTTAGTGGCACAGTATTACAACTCCACATGCATAGATGGAATTTATTACAATATCGAAGCCTTTAAAAGCCAGTTTTAATTTAAAAAACACATTAATTTAGATGTCAGTGTTATTTTCTTCTCAACAGACTGAAACAGAGTGAACAAACACCCTTGCTGTTCACTTCTGGGACATTGCTGGGACAATGCCATTTTCCAGATTTTTCAAACAACTTTTCAGTCTCTCAATTCTCAGATGCCTGATAAAGTTATCTCCCAGTGTCCTAAAGGAGCAGGTAGTACCTCATACTTCAGACTGACCAGCTGCAAAAAGGATCACATATTTGCACAGAAGGTGGAATAAGTCCCGTATGGGTGGTGGCAGTCATCTTGCCACGACAGAGTATAAATACATTACTGTGGTTTGGATCTATATGGCTAGGATCTACCATGGAGATCATGTTCACATGCCCAACCTGAGGGCTTCTATGTTCCACCAGGCAGGTGGTAAAGCACAAGCAGTATTGCACAGGGAACACAAAATAGGTAGTGAAGGTGAAGAAAAATAAAGAAATACAAGCCAAAAGACACTATATGATTTATTATCTTCTTGTACAAGATACAAATGTCAAAATAATTGACTGCCATTACGTAACTGTGAAAGAAGTCCATCACACAACCTCTGGGTTTGCTGTTTGCACATATCCCCATTCGAAGCAGCAGCACGGGGCAAGCTGTTTCGTTGCCAAAGAGGCAGCTCTCTATTGCTTAATCATTTTATCTTTTATTTTCACTACACGATTACAGCCTTAGGCTGGGAGAAATATTCAGGCTCTTCTCTGTGTGTATGTTTTCTAAGGAATGCAACACTCTTGTGCATATGCAAAAGTGCATGCTTTCCGTATTTACTTTCCTCATACAAAATAGCGTCTTCCACATCATGTACCGCTTTCACGTCTGTGAAGGCTCCCTCAAATTCATCCTCTTCTCACACTTAAAATGCAGTTCTCAGTCAAATCACAAGAAGCCAGCTCTTCTTAATAAATTATTCCACAGATAACAGCTAATTATGACATTTTAAAAAGTATACATTAGTATTTCAGTAGACTCGATGTTTATATACTCAGGGCAACATCTTGGTCCTTCTGTCTGGCAAAACATGAGGGTCTGTTTAGCAGACAGGCAGCTAAAACATTCTTATAGCATACCTTTGCAAACCCTTTCTACAGTCTCTTCTGTTTGTCATAAGCCATAGTTTGGAAATAACAGCTTAAATGGATCATTTCTCAATGTAATTACATATAGTTAGGAACAGTATGCTTCAGAGTTCTTAAATTAGTCTTTTGCCTAAAGACAATATATTCATCCAAATCCCTCCCTAAAACATTATTCTTCTGTAAATCTCATTACCATTAATCTGCTAAAGCTAGGTGTGCTTCATAATTTTTTTTTCAGGTATCTGGAAAGCTTTATTATCTACTGTTCACTTGGATTCTTATGGTAGCAAACACTTTTGGAGGCCTAATCTAGCCTGGAAACCATGCTGGGCAATGTCACTTTCCCCCGGACATCCTCGACTCATTGTTGCAGTAGGGAAAAAAACGAAGGTGGAAGGTTTCTGTAAGATGACATTAGCAGGTGTGTCGTAAGAAGGGACAAAACTGAGACTGAAACATAATTGTGTATTATAAAAGACAGCAGGGGTAATTCACCTCTCCTTTATTGTCCCCACAGTGCATTCTGTTCCAGGAACAACTGATATATACTGGAAGTCCCTGAATGACCAATTCCATTTAAATTCGGCCTAAACCTCTGCAGGCTAGAGTGAGGCCTGACAATGTGTGGTGAGGTGGATCCCAAATATTTTTCAGTTTTAGAAAGGTACTGTCAGATGATTGTCTCAAAAGGAAGATCAAAACCTCTCTGAATCAAAGTCAAACAACTTGGAAAGAAAAGCTATCTGTTCCTCCCTGAGGTACATGCAAAGTCTTTCTCATAAGAAAGAAGTTGCATTTTCCTTTCAGGTTTCATGTTTATCTCACAGGCACATGAAAGGCGCATGGGGCTTCCCAGACCATCAATTAAATGCTGCAAGAATTAGTAAAAGTTAACAAGGGGAAGATGGAAGTTATTCAAAGATTTCTAAACTATTCTAAAGTAGGTGCATTGAAAACAGGTCCGAGAATGCATTTTTTTAATCCTTAAGTTAAAAAAGTTGAAAATCTCCGTCAGAAGTGCTCCATGCCACTTTTGGGCACTTTGGACAGAAAAATCATGATGGAAGAGCTGCTGACTTCCTTTCAGATTTAGAAATGGTGCTGTTGCATAGCCTTGCCTCCCAAACCAGGAAACGCGTCCCGACGAGTGACTGAACCAGTATGCAGTATTAACTGAGCCTCTGCTCTTTGGAGGCCGCCATGTTGGAAAGGGTTAATGGTTTTATAACGTTTCGGAGTGGCTTTCTCTGTAGCATTATTTTTTACGCTGAACTCCCCAGATTATTCCAGAGCAATGTTTCTCCGCAATCCTGGGACACTCACCTCCAGCGCGGGACTCAGCGCGGGACTGTGCCCGGGAGAAGTCACCGGGTGCGGTAGGACCTTAACGGTGTCGGGCTGGCCCTTCCACGAAAGACCCTTGCTTCTGCAGGGTCATTTGCCCGCGTTTTCAACCACTAGTGGGGAAGCCCACTCCAACCACGTCTGGAAGGGCGCTGGCGCGATCTGGACCAGCCACACACGGTGTGTGTGTGTGGGGGGGGAGGCAGCTTGGGGTGGCTTCCATGTCCGACGCCCTCTCCTGAAAGAGCATCACTTGGACAGGTACATATCGAGCCCCCATAATAAAAATTACCTACCGCCCAACCTGGTTAACAGGCAGTGCACTGATGCTGAACTTTGCCCCGGGGCGGAAGGCGAGCTATAGAGCAGCAAACGGGCACTGTGGCTGGGGCGGGTACAACCCGGCCCGCCCGCTGCTGCCGGGGCTGGGTAGACACCGCGGCTGCCCCGCGCGCCCCGACCTGACGTCACGGCCCACGGCCAATGGGCAGCGGAGGTGCCCCGATGCCATGGCTGGAAGTTCCCCGGCGGCGACGGCAGCTTCGTGTCCCCGGCTCGGTCCGTCGCACAGCCGAGGCAGTCGCGGCGCGCCTCCTCCCTGCTCTTTCCCCCCGCCCTGTCCCCGAAGTGCGCGTCTCTCCATCCTAGTTTCTTTGAACACTCAGCAGTACTTCTCCCGGGTATTTCCGCTCCCACCGGGGTAGCTTTACTGGGAATGCCGTGTCTCCTGGGGGACGGGCGGTGGTAATGTATCAGAGCGCTCCCCGCAGGCAGGCTCCCCTTTG
>VWZE01020055.1:20024-42030 GCA_013396675.1 Eubucco bourcierii
GAGGGGCCGGGGGGGGGGGGGGGGGGGGCGGGTGTCACCTGGACAGCAGAGGCCCCGTCGCCGCCCTAGGGGGGTGGGCCGGTACCTGCCGGAGGCGGCTCGGAGGGGCTGGAACGGGGGGAGCTGTTTGTATGCCACGTCCAGCTACGGCGAGGGGTCGGAGGCGGCTCTTCCTTATGCTCTCGAGTTGCTGTTTGTGTGTGTGTGACAGCAGCTGCTTTGTGCCACCCGCTGTTCTGCTGGGGGCAGCGGCCGGCCGGGACAACCCTGTCCTCCCGTCCCATTAGACTCCGGCGGGGTTCCGCGCTCGGCTCGGCCCGGCCCGGCGGGCCCATGGAGACGACGTATCTGGCGGGCGCGGGGGCAGCCGGCGGGCCCGGCGCTGAGGGAGGGCGGGCAGCGCCTCCCGGCCCGAGCGCGGCGCAACCGGAAAGTTTCGCGGGCGGGAGCGACCGGCCGGCGGTCACAACGGGCTGTGGCCGTTGGTACAGTCTCCTGGACCCCTTTCGCCTTTTATTTTTTTCTATTCCCTACTTTTGACTTTATGAGAGTTGAAGCCGAGGGTTTCTCAAGGAGTGCGGTGCAGTATGCCAGTAAATGGACGTAAAGCTGAAATAAAGGTAAAATTGCACCTTCTTTGCTGACTGTTCAGTAAAGTACATCGCTGGGTGTTTTGGGAGGAAAATTACTTAAGTTTATAAGTCTTTTCATCTTACTTCCAATTAAAATGTACCCAGACTGACAGATAGACCTTGCTGGCAGGCAGAGCACGATGGCTCGCCTCAGATAAAGTTGTCGGGTTGTTACTCAGGTTTGTAATTCAGGTCTGACCTGCGACTAGCTGATCATGAGCGGCTCTGTACTCTAGTTCCTGCGTTCACATCTCCCACAGTTGATTTTTTTTTTTTTAATTTTTTTTTTTTTAAAGTGTAAGTGGCGCTCTGCTTGTATCAGGGTTGTTTAGTGGATTTCGTGTAGGGTTTAATTCAGAATTGCCCTTTCTTTTGTTACTTTAAAACTTGTATGCGGACTGAACCCCGGGAAGAATTTGAAGCGTTTTTGTACTGAACTGTTTCTCCTCCTTGGTTGTGAAGCATTATTTGTTTCTGAGGAACATACTGCTACTGTTGTAGCAGCTCAACGTAGGAGAATTAGACTTCTCTTTCATGAAATGCAGTAGCGGCCTTTGTAAAAACATTTTCATGGCCTAACCATGCGTGGTTTTTATCATCGGGAGTTCAGACTGGCAACTTAATATGGAGGAATTTGAAAACTCACTGGGAAGAAGCTTATGAAGTATTTCTGTGTGAAAGTACTTGCTCTGTCACTGCTTTTTAGGAATCTGAAGCAGCCAGCATCGCACAGATGATGTTAAGGGCACTGTGTTTTCATTTTTAGGACTACAACTTCTGAAGTAAAATAATATTGTTTCTTCTTAGAAATACTAATTTCACAACTCTGGAAAGTGAAATTCTCTGTCTGACCCATGTTAGCTTAAGCAATTAAACAGATCACTCTGTCTTTTTAACTTTGACTTTCTTCTCAAGACTTTGACAGAAAATGTCACTTTTGGGAACAGTGGATAAATGCAGCGACAGAAGGCACCTGTGCCAGGAAAATTAAGACTGTAATTAGCAAATATTTTTATATAGGCCATGAAACAGATACAAACTCTTTATGATGTTAGCGCTCATTGCCATTGTTCTGTCATTGCAGTGTTAGCTGTTGTATCGGCCTTGTGCTTCTACAGGATGTAGTTGTTGTTGTGATATATTGTTACATGTTATAAAAATGTGTATACTCCAAAATATACAGCAGAGTTAGTCCTTCTTTGTCTGGGTGATCATTTGTCTTACATCCTTGCTGCTGAACATACAATAAATTCAGAACTTCAGCCCTTGGCTTGTTACTGCTGTCAAGAGGAACTTTCTATCTCCCCTTCCTCTCTTTTCTTTTGTAGTTTCCTGGTTAGCTGTGTGATAAAGAAAGGTATTAGCTTTCTTATGTGTCACCTTGCATATGTTGTCAGCTTAAGAAGAGGAACACAAAGTCAGCGGCATCTGCTGCTTTTGCGGTCTTTGTTTTTTTCTACTTTGTGTGCTGTTGGTATGTTGCTTCTTGGCAGTGCTTATAGCTCTCCTCAGCAGCAACTCGTGAAGTAATTCCCAGGTAGCTTTGTTTGTTTGTCATGGTTTTGAGCAGCAGCAGAACTACCTGGAATACCTGTGTTTTTTGTGCTTCTTTAGCATAAAAAGCTGCTCCAGACTCATGGAGACAGGTGCTGTTTCAATTTGCTTACTACAGGTTTGAAATCACATCTTTGAATCCGAAGTATATGTTCTCGAAAATATTTCCTGTTTGCATCTAGGGACTGATGCTTACTGAACTACGGATATTCCCCTCAACCCCCAGCTCTGCATTTTAAGGAAGAGGAACTACTACTGAGGAATTATTACAGATATTCGAACTAGATTTTTAGATAGTTGAAAACTATGAAACCAGTTGCTGCTGTGTTTCAGGTAGTTTCAGCAGACTCCGGGTAAGGTGCTGTGTGCTTGTCACTGGATCGTGGGCCCATGAAGTAGGTCATCTGACTTGTTGAAAAGGTGGAGAACTGAGATACTCTGTGGGAAAGCTGCTTTCGACTTCTATTGAAATAGTAAACTTGAAGGCTGTACGGTTTATCCTTTTATTTAATAGGTATACAGAAATGTTGCAGAACGGTAGTTTTGACAAAGTGAAAGTCAGAAATCATTGTTAGTTCCTGGGGTGGAAGACTTTCAGAAAGAGCTGGGATGGTGTTTGTTAATGTGGGAAATAGCATTGTTTCTTCCTTCTATGCTACAGAAGTGAGACCTGTGCTATTTGTTTAACCCATGCACCGTTGTTCAGTCTTTTAAAAAATGTACTATGTGAGATCCCGATGACATACATTTACTGAAAAATTTTTGTTTTGCATTGCAAATTTATGAATGTCAGCCCAGGAATCCTCAGCTCATTTCTGTTTTAGGTAGTTCCACTCAATTTTTTCTTGCAGATTCAATTAGACCCATTAGTTTCCTCATAATAACATAGTTGCTGGTGTTCTGCCCAATTAAACTGTTTTCTGTTCAGTGGTGGGTAAAGTAATTCTTTCAAGTGTTAAGTTGGTTTTTTTTTTTCCTTTGGGGTAATCTTTTTTTTTTTTTTCCATCATAAGGATTCTTAATTGTTTCATAAATGCTAGTGAAATGAGTAAATTGGAAATACACTGAAATATGAAATATATATTTTTGTATTCCATTAAATATATTTGACACAATGAATGAATTTGCTTCTCACTGTTAATGAAGTGAGTTCATGTTTCAAACTCAGCATAAACAGTGTTGTTTGCCTGAGTTGGTCTGGCAGTGTATGTTTTTAAGCTTTAATAGAGTATTGTACATTTTAGGAATTGTGGCGCAGAGGAATAAATCTTGATTAGAGAATAACAGCCCCTTGCATTTTAAGGTATTACAACTATACACCCAATGGCAGTAAAATTTTAGAAATACTCATGCTAAGAAAAACATATTAAAGGGGAAACTCAGGCATGCAGGTGTAGCTAGGAATTGTTCGAAGTGATAGAAGATTTTGTGGCTTAGAGGCTTTTTCCCTCTACAGGTTTGTTGTGTTTCTTGTCCTGATCTCAATTGGCAAGTATTGATATGGTGACATGTAACTAATAGTGATTATTCTGTGAAGCAGACAGTGGGGCAAACATGTTTGGACTCTTGGTAGGTACCCAGTTTCTCAAAAATGTTGCTTCTCTCTTACAGTTGTGACAGAATATAGATGTAAAGTAAAATCCAATACAGGTGTACTTTAAATCTCAGTTGAAGAGACTTAATTCAGTTTTCCTCAACTCTTCTAAGTTACTGTCTGCAGTGTGCATGCAACTGTAGAAATAGACAAGAAAATGGGTAGTGAGAGATAACCACAGTCAGAGTGGAGCTGAGACATTGTTAGAGAAAATAGATATATTTAATAAGTTTACAAAACCAGGTAGCAATGTTCTCAGGTAATATTCTCTTTAATTTTTTTTTTTTCACTCAAATAGAAACTTTTTTTTCCAAAAATATTTTTTATTTAAACAATAAATATGTAGTTAGATGGTAACTTGTTACCATCATATTTCAGCAGGTTATGCTATTTGATAGGTAGGGTGCTTTCTTCCTCTCTCTCATTTCGTTAGGTACCTAAGATGTGATCCTTGGATAATGTTTGCTGTGGCATTTTGCCAGAAGAGGATCAATTATCAAAAGTAAATGCACAAGCCTTTGGAGTATTACTTCAGTAGAAACACCAGTTTTAGCCTTTTGATCCATTAAAAAATTCTGAGGTCTAGAAATCATCAGAGTAATTCTGAATGCCTTAACAGGGAGAAGTGACATGGATGTCAAAGTGAATGCTGAAGTTTAGTGAGAGGCTGGAGGCTGCAGATGCTCTTTCTGACTGAGGTGAACTGAGTCACATCCTCTTACGGTGTGAGGACATGCTTTTAGTTGAGTGATGTCTCTTGACTGTGTTTCCTTATAGGTTACGCTGGATCAGCTCCGTGCAAATACAGTCAGACCTTGCAGTAGAATGGAAGGAGGATTAGCAAAAGCATGTGCTTTCTACACATGATAGGGTGAGATTCTGGATTCCACCAGCAGTGCAACACTTAAAAGAAAAAAGAAAAAATCTTTATTTTAAAGAAAATAAAAGTAGCTTAAAGGTAGTTAGTCCATTTCTCTTCTGCTTTAACTATATCTTTGTTATTTGTATTATTTTTAAAAAAGTAATTAAACACTTTTTAAGAAACTTTCCTTCAAAATGAGGATGGTGGTGGTCATTATATAGTGGTTTTCTAACTTGTCAAATTTAAGTTGGCTGAAATAATTCTTTTCGTTTACCAATTGAGTTTTTAGCTTACTATATAGTAAAATAAGATAGTTAATGATTAGTCCCTTCACCGGTTTAGATGAGAAGAGCACTAAATCATGTTAAAACTTTACATATGAAGAGTTAAATTGATGAATTGCTCTGAATTTCTTTAGGGCATTCTGGACTAATAAGACATTTCAAGGAACAGCAATAAATTAAGCCTCCTGTCTAGAAAACCCTGGCACTGATACCAGAGGAGAGGGATCCCAAGTATCTATTGGACTGACCTCTTGGTTTCAATGCGATATGAGGGAATACGTTCAGCATAACAAGGCTGCAAATTTTTTTCCCTTCCTGTTCTTACAATAGCAGTGTATTTGTCACACTTGTTTTCTCCCACGTCCATTGTGTGTCACATTTGGCTCTCAGTGCCATCCTGGGCCACTGCCATTCTAAGGGAGTTGACTTCTTGGTTAACATCCTAATGATGTTCAGATGACAATGAGGAAAGTATTTTTCAGCCTTTTAATGCAGAAGAGATATGTGGCTGTATGGTATGTTCTTGGGCTGAATTTTGATAGCTGTCATGACAACAAATCACATGTTCATTTCCCTGAATGGATGGTGTCCCTCCAGACACACACAGAGTGTTATAAAATTTGACAGATCTTGAATGATGACACGTCAAGGATTCTGGATTTTACCACTGGAGACTTGGGCTGCTGCAAATGCATGCTGCCACCTGGCGTAGCAAAACTTATTTGTAAACTTTCTCTTGGTTTTGAGGTCATGTGGAAAAACAAGTGCCTTTTGGGATTTATATTGTATTAATTAGATTTAGCACTTGTTGGAAATTTAATTGGCAATTTTAGATTAAAGGTTTGTTTCCTAGATTAGCAGCAGCAGAAGAAAGGTAAATTTCATCCAATCACTTTAAAGATGTGTATGTTTTAGATGTTTGGGTTTTTTTTTTTGTTTTAGATGGTTTCATTGTGTTTTAGTAAAAACATCTGCAAAACTAGAAAGATAAGTATTGAGTATTTTTTTAGGCCAGAATTGGGCACTTCATTCACTGATTTTTCATTTTGTGTTCTTGTTAACAGTGATGATACAAATACCCTGTGCTAGTTCTGTTGTGGAGTGCAGGAACAGGAGCTGACACCTGTGTAGATGGGCTGCAAACAGGGGCAGTGACACAGATGGTTTATTTGGCTTATATTTAGATGTGGCTGTTGTTTATTTGTAGAGTTGTGATTTCAGTTGGACAGCTATTTCTGGTTTAACCAGACTTCAGAAGTCTTAAAAAGCTGGATAAACCCCTATAAATACTGGGGTTTTTTCTTGTTTGTTTGTGGATTGTTTTTTTGTGTGTGTGTTTTGGATGGGAATGTCCTTCAGTATCTAGTGCTGAGATAAATCTGGCTCAGATGATCCTCAAACAGCAGTTTTACATGAGTGTTGCTCTACATATTTTCTTGGAGTAGTGAGTTATTTTTGTCAGCAGTACTGTCTGGCTATACCTGTAATGTAAGTAAATTAAAAATTGGTACCACTTTGGTGCTAGAAAAAAAAATTGCTTGCTTTGTATCTTTCATTAATTCTTCTTACCAGAACTCCTTGAAATCCTGTGGATGTAGCAACTTTGGAAATGTAAGTGAAGACCTAGCTTTTTACCTTGCAAGTGTTGAAATTTTGTAAATGTCCCTGCTATTTTGCAGCTTTGTGGTTTTAATTAAGAATGTTCTTACTCTAGTGCTGAAAAGAATTTGCTATGGTGTATCTTCCTTAAAGGTGTTTTCCTTTAATCATTGTATTTTGAATATAAAAATATGTAGATGATGTTTATAGGTATAAAGATGTGTATTTTTACATCAAAAAAGTGTAGGATATTTAGAGTATAAACATTGAGTTTTGCCCTTCCTGTCTCCCACAAGAAAGATTAAAAGAAAAATTGGTGATCAATTTCCCTCCTTCATATTTTCAGGACTTTAGGCAGTCTTTCTGCCTAAATACAATGTAGAAATAATTATATTGTGGACTATTCATAAATTCACACTGTTTTCAATTCCATTTAATTCAAATAAAGAAAGAAATTAATGCTAATATCCCAAATAATTAACGCTGTAATAAAGGATCTGCTGTCCACTTGACACCAAATGACTTATGTTCCATTACATCAGAAAGCGTAAATCATTTGGAACATTCAGTATTAAAATTCTAGTTCATGAATATTAGAAATTTAATCAACTATCTCAGTAAGGGCTATGTGGATTGTATTTGGTTTAAACAGGTGTAATAATAAAGCTTGTGTTTAGCACAAGTATTAGTATATGACACATCATTTTTATGAGCTCTGAGGCTCTTAAGAGATGCATGGGGGATTGTAATGAACTGAAATGTTATAGATCTCCTATGACAGAAAACAATTAAAGTCTGTGTGGTGTTTTTACTGTGGCAATGTGTGTCTTCTGCTGTTAGTCCTGTCTTGTAATACCTGTGGTTGTATTCCTTTAGGATCTTTTCCGATTTTGCTGATGGGAGATTTGGGATGTTTATTTTGTTCAGACATTCCTTTTGCTTCTCTGGAACATCAGGAGGATGTAACATCTTGGCTTTGCCAAAATGTTTGTTCTTTTTTTTTAATTTCCTAACTTCTGCTGTGGCCCTGTGAAGATGCAAGCATGTGCCTAATACCTCTGGTGGTCCTATTGGAATGAACGTCTCTTATTTACAAAACATGAAGCTGAGACATAAGTATGTGTCTCTAAGACAAGAACCACAATAACGTTGCAGGTTGACTCTTTTTTAGCTATACGTTCTTTAACTTGTCATGACATGTATGTTAAATTGCAGGTTGAAGTTTTGCCTGCAGTGCCACATAGGCAGCTTGTTTTTACAGACAGACTTTACTCCTATACATGTATTACTCCTACAATGTATTACATTACTTTTACCAGAAGTTCCATAAAGACAGTGGGACTGCTAGTAGTTCAGTGGTGTTTAATGAAGGATAACACTGAGATGCTGAAGAGCAGGAGTGGATCAGGCA
The DNA here is from genome assembly GCA_013396675.1 of Eubucco bourcierii. Taxonomy (NCBI): domain Eukaryota; kingdom Metazoa; phylum Chordata; class Aves; order Piciformes; family Ramphastidae; genus Eubucco; species Eubucco bourcierii. The sequence goes on from VWZE01020055.1 coordinate 27,961, forward strand.
CTGTTTGGTGTAATGACTGGTTAAGGTGCTGGAAAAACGAAGTTGCTTATGGGGAAAACAAGGAATGGTGTTTAGTTTTAAAATACAGAAACCTAAAATTTAAAACAGAAAACCAAACAGTATGAAAGTTTAAAAAAAAATAACAACAAAGTGATGCAAGAAAAACCCTTAAATGCATTAAGGTTTATGATGTCTCTTTTGGAGGACTTGAGGTTTGAAGATAAGTATACTAATACAGATCACCAAAATAATTTTGATAGCTCTTTCCCTCCCATCTTTTAACTGTAACACATTGTTTTATGGTGCAACTAGAATTGGTTTCAGTTTTCTAAGATAAAAGTCTGTTCAGCTTGTCCTTGTGATTTATCTGTTCAGTTTGGTTTTTATTTTTTCTTCTTTCCAATTGGATAATGTTAGTAGTTAAGTAGTTGATCATTTGGATTCCTCTGAGATAATTTAAGTGACATGGATAAAAGAAGATACTGTACAGAACTACAATCCAAATTAATGGACGTTGCCTTACTCTTCTGAAGCAATGGCAGACATACTATGCGCAGAGCATTAGAGGCATGTTGGTGTTCAGTAAGATTACACTGTGCTTGCTTAACAGATGATAAAATTTTTAATCTGTCATTCTTAAAAAGATAGCAATTCTGAGCCTGATGTCAGTGCATCATGAATGCAGGTGAGTCAAGGTGGAGGTACACTAGAGACAAAGTAATTTTTCTGATGATTGACGCAGAGCACTGGTTACTCTGTTATCAAGTTGCTTTAGTTACAGGAAACTGTGGAGGAATCTTTGCATATAGACCTTGGATCAGCAAGATAATCATCAACTGCCTTGTGATCATAAAGCCTTTTTGTTGTTGATTGTGTAAAGAATTCTAGGTACATTTGGCAATTTAGAAATTGTTTTGCAGTGCATGAACCGAATGTGTTTTGGCAAAGGAGGTCGCAGATGAGTAATATGGGAAGGTCTGCATGTCCCACAGGTCTGCAGCTGTGTGGGAAGATGTTGGTAAAAGTGCAGGCCAGGGCTTATGGATGAGGAGCACCTTGAAACCAGAGAAAATCAAATGCATTGTTGAACAGCTCCAGCTGTGTCCACTGGTCACCACTTGTCGCAACCACATGTTGCCTTTCAAACCACAACCCTCATGCAGAACTGCATCCGGGCTGCAGTTTAGCCTGTGCTGTGTCTACCTGAGTACCACTGGAAGCAGAGAGTTCTGACCTTCTTCTGCCATGTTGCTGGTTGGCCTTGACTGCTTGCTGCCATCCTGACCAGCAGCAACCCTCAACTCTCTCTTTTGACCTATTTCCCCAGGACCAGCTTTTTGAACGGATGGGATGTGTCCAGCTTGCAAGACCCCATGGCTTGTTTCAAGCAGCCAGGTTTTGACAGGTTGTTTAAATCACTGACACCATCCTTCTAAAATCATAGTGCTAACTAGATGTAAGAAAACCCCAAGAAACCCAACCCCCAAAACCCTAACAACAATCAAAACCCAGTAAGAATACTTGCACCTATTATCGGTATAATTCATAGTTTGGTGGTTGTGTAGATGTACCTTTAGATTTTCTTAGATAAATACTTTTTTTTTTTTTTTGTTAATGAAGTCTGGAAATATTTGATCTCAATTTTTATCATTTGGTCTTTAATTTACTCAATGCATACCTTGATTGTTTTATTATCTGAACAGCAATCATCTCTGGTTCTTGGCTATATTTGTCTTTTCCATTTTGCAGTGTTTTGTACATAGTTACGGTTGAGAATAACCTTGATTGTGAGTGTTTTTGAGATTTCTGTAATCTATAAATATGGCAGAAATATTTCATAGAATCATAGAATGGTAAGGTTGGAAGGGGCCTCAAGGATCATCTAGTTCCAACCCCCTGCCATAGGCAGGGACACCTTCCAGTAGTACAGCTCACTCAAGGCCTTGTCCAACCTGGCCTTGAACACCTCCAGGGAGGGAGCAGCCACAACCTCCCTGGGCAACCTGTTCCAGTGCCTCACCACCCTCACTGTAAAGAACTTCCTCCTTACATCCAGTCTAAATCTCCCCTCTACCAGTTTAAACCCATTGCCCCTTGTCCTGTCACTGCAAGACCTTGTAAATAGTCCCTCCCCAACCTTCCTGTAGGCACCCTTCAGATACTGGAGAAGATTTCAAAAGATAAAGGAGAAAGACATTAGATAAACAAACAAAAAAGTGTATCCTGTCAAGCATGGTTCCACTCATTTGGGAATAAATTGAGCAAGATTTGTCTGAGACATTGCAGATACAAATTATGTCTGAAAATGTTGATGTAGTTTCTGAAATGGGGAGAGACTATCCACAGTTTTGCACTCCATCATACACAGTTTCTATATAATTGCTTTAAACTTTCTTGACCATGTTCTAGCATTGTATTAGGATATTGGGGTAGGTTCCCACATGTCTTTCAGTTTTAAAAAAAAAGATTTTTTTTCCCAACCTGACTGTTTATGTGATTCTGTGACATTGAGAAAAGTCATGAGTGAGTATTTTGCATTGTTTTCGTAAATTTTCCAGTTCAATTATTTTAAAATACTGTGAATTTATAGAAACCCAAAGTGAATGTGCATAACCATCCTGTGGAGAGGGCTGTGTGTTCTTGAAGATGCTGTGTGATAGCAATCATTGTATGTTTTCTTGAATGATGCTGCTCCTCTCTAATCCTTCTCCCAAAGCATCTGAATCCACTTTTTTAACCCCCATCTCCCTTCTACTGCCTTCTGCAGTACTAGAGGGACACTGGTCATTGCCTTAGAAATACACATCATCTAATTAATTTACTTCTTCCTAGTGACTTAGAGCTCTCAGGCGTCTGAATGGCTTCCAACTGCTGCGTTATGAAGCCCCTTGTCTATCAATCTGCTGTTAAAGTTGCTTTGGAGGCTACTACACATGTGCTCTTTGTGCCAAATCAGTCTTTTTGTTAAACTAATATCTGTGTATAGGATTTGAATAAAGATATTTTGTTTGCTCTCTAAGCATGTAAGTCACACAGTAGTTATAGAAATGAGGTTGTCTGCTGGCTTTATCTGCTCAGACTGGAAGTAAGTACACTGTACCTTACAGGTTGTTACGTTGAATATCGTGTTTTCATTTTCTGTGTACATATATATGTGTCTGCAACCTGGTATTTGGGAATGACTTGTTAAATCTGAACTGAATTTATGAATAGCAATGTGGTCCAAATTGAGATAGAATTTACCAGTGTGAACTGTCTTTGGACTAAAATTAATTGTATAAAAATAACACTGTACTTTCCTTCCCTATGTGGCATCCTCCTACTCGCCCACTCTGTCGTGGGAGTTGGAGAGCTGCCATAATGAGAAATACATGCTGAGGTCCAGCACTGGATCTTAGTGTGATAGGGAGCTGGGGAACAGCCAAAGTCTAAAGTTTCTCTATTTTCCAATAGCTGGATATTCTCTTTCTACTAATATTTCTCCAAAGCATTGCTGTTATGAAGTCTCTGTTCTTCTGTGCTGAAATGTAGCCCGGGGTTTTCAGCTTGTAGATGTATATGTAATATAATTTGTGACAATTGCTGATTCTGAGGCTTTTATGTGCAACACCGATCTGAAACTTTTGAATTTCTAAGGATAAGCAAAGGAAAGGGAGTTGAAGAATAGAAATTCTGAGTTGAAGGAGAATTAGACAAGCAATGCATGATTTATGGCTAGTAGTATTGAATGTGCATGTAGCTTTCTCAAAAGAAGTTTCACTTGGACGGGCCTCTGAGATTGTTTTTTAAAATTTTTTTGTGCCTATCAGCTTTCGTTGCAAAGTAGACATAATGCAGGTTGCTGAGTCACTGACCCTTGTAATCAACAATTTATATATCTTCAGCTTGTTTAACTTCATATCAAGAAGCAGTAGAAAAGTGGTTTGTATGTAAAATCACTAGGTGAATAAACTTGTTCATGAAGGAAGGGCTTTAATTTTTCTCTGGTATGTCTAATTTTTTATCATTATGTGTGGACTTACAGAATGTGCTCAGTTGAGATTGATCATTGGTGTGTGAAATGACCAAATTATAACAATGGAGAGTTTTCTGAGGTGGATAATATATTTTCATATGTCGCTTCCAGCAATGAATTTAATACACCGAAGGCCACATTTTCAGTGCTTCTGTTATTGAAATGTAGTGCTCTGATCGTTTTTCTGCTGAACATCAATTTGAAGCTTCATCTGGAAAAAATCCAAGAAAAAAAAATCAAAGAAAAATAATAAGAATTGTCTTGGAATGCAGGAAGATCTTTAAGTATAAAATTAAAATATGCAGCAAGAGCTTGAAGAAGTGCATAGAACACCTTAAAGGCAAAATCTGTAAGTAAGAACAGAAAATAGCTTTTCTGGCATGTGCCTTGATGTTGTAATAGTTTGCTAACCTTGGATACAGTAAGTAAACTTTTGCATTCTTACTGTGTATAGCTTCATTTCCCATCTTGAATCTTTTGGCTTTGCTTCAGTTAAAAGGTTGTTACTGTTTTACTAATACATCTCTAAGCTGCATGCTATCACCTACAGAACTAAAGGATTGGTACAGTTTTCTTGATAGATCTGCAAGGTGTATGCCACCACCTACAGAACTCTAGTTTGGTCCTCTTCTCTACTTCAAAGCCACCAGAAGATGAACATTTGTAAATATTTAATCAACTGAGTTATGGTACTCAAACCACTTATGAATATGTTTAGTTAACTTTTTTTGAGGCTTAAATTTGGGACTTTGACAAGAAAAACACGTATGTGAAGAAGATGACCATAATTAAAAGGAATGTATGCACAGTTGAGAATCAGTTCTGTCTTTTTTGAGTTCTGGTTGTGACAGCAGGAGAACTGCTATTCTCGATACTGTTGTCTGTCTAGGAGAGTTTGTTGCCAGCATAGTGATAGCAGTGGGAGGGTGATGGAGAGCCTGCAACTTCAATAGCTGACAACTTTCCTGGTTTTAAGACCTACAATTAAGAGTATGGTAAAAGTTGAATTTTGAACTGATTTAATTGTAAGAATAGTTAAAGAAGACGTTTCTTCTGTATTATCAAGAAAATAATAGCATCTTCTGTATATTATGCTGATGTCATTCTTTTGTTTAGTCTTTCCATATGGGATTTAACTTTCTTTGCAGTAAGTCTGGTCCGGTCAAATATGGACTTGGATTCTTCTTTAGTTGTTCTGATAGCATTAGTAAGTGGTTACTGTGCAACCAGCAAAGCGTATAGGAAGCTTTGTAAAGCACAGATATTTTAATTATTTTAGCTTGGTTTTAATTCCGCCTTGTAATAAATATTAAACTAATCAGGACATTTAATATACTTTGTCTGCTGGGCACAGGAAAATTTTGTGATAGCATGTGAAAGCATCTGTTGAAAGCTTAGTATACCTAAAAAACCCTGATAATGGCTGGAGCAGAGATCTCTGTTTATCAAATGAAGTGTTTGCAGACATGGGAATTTTCTTCACCTCTTACTACAGAGGAGTGTTCTGCTTACTTTAGTTTCTACATTGCCTTTCCAGCTCAACCCACACATTTTTGGTGCTTTTCTAGGAATAGCATCTCTAGATGGCAACACCAGCAGCTGGGAGCTCTGTGCTTGTTATACTTGGGGAAAAAGCTCAAAGCTGACTGCCTCCAGCAGCAGTGAGCAGCTACACTGAAGCAGCTGAATGGATTTTGGTTGTGGATGAGTGTAATTGATTAGTATAGTGGAACAATGTCTGTACTATGTCAGGTATCCCAGTTGCTGGTGCCATAATTTTTTTNTCCTCCCCCGCTCCCCACCCCTTATACATAGAAACTTTGCAGGAGGTCTGAATTAGACTCTTGATTACAAAATCACCTCTGCTTTCCTGCAGTCTTGCCAATCACCTCACCATTCTGGATAAATTGTTTGCATACACTATCTCAAAACCAGATTTTGCAATGGAATATGTACACAGGAAGTTCTACAGAAACTCAAAAATCTACCTCTCTGGAGTAAGATGTTTCTTTTTCTGTGTTTCAAAGCAACCTACCCCACATGAAAGCAATTCTTGTCAACAGTTATTCCCTGTCAGTTTTCATCTTTGAGGTAAAAATGTGTGTGCAAAGATAACTTGGTGTTGAGAGACAACATGAGGAGAAAAGAGAGGAAGGTAAAACTGAGTGTACTGGCAAAAAGGTGGATGATTCTATGTCCTTTTCACTGTTGCTATCTCAACGAATACCATGATCTGTGATTCCAACCTTGGAAGGAAAAAGGCAAGAAGGAAAGTTGTTCCGGTAATGTAATTTTGGTTACTGATTGTTAATTTGTGGTTTTTTTCCTTAGAAAAATGATAGTTTCATCACATTGCAAATAGTGGGAAGTAGATGTCCTTAAAAAACAGAAGTTGTAGTAGAAAGATGATTTAGTTGTTGATCTCGTTGTTTTCCACCTACAGCGCAGGACTTACTCATCTTGGCAACTGCAAGCTGTTTGGCTTACCTCTGCCAGGTTTTCATAAAAATTTTGTTTAATTTGCTGAGTTTGGAGACTGATTATTTCAGCCAGCAGGAGAACTTTCCTTCTTCAGTTTTTTTAAAAATGTTTGTTCTAGTGTTGGTTTGGGGCGTGCTTTTTTTTTTTTCTTTCTTTAATCTTACTACATAATGTGCACCATTAAACTTTGTATACAGGAATGGGAAGAAGTAATTGTTTCTTCTTCAGTTGGTTCACGCTGAAATAACTGTAAAAATCTTCATTCTGATTCTCCACTGTTTTGCAGCTTGTAAATTATTTTGTGCTCTAAGTGCAACATGTTTTTATAATTCGAGTATTGATGTTGATGTATTATTTCTACTTCAGTCTCACTTAGGGCAATTGTAAATAACATTACAGAATTGCAAAACATTAGAGAAGTGAGCTTCCACAAACTAAAGCATTAGATTTATCTTCTGGGGCAAATGGAGAGGTTCTTTGAAGCCTGATCAAAAACTTTCAAGTTACACATAGTATAAAGTTGGTGGCATTTGAGCAGAATCTTGGCTTCAATTTTTTTTAATATATATAAATTTTTTTTTTTTTTTTATTGGGGCTTTATATCCCTGGAACCCATATTCAACATATTTCTGGAAATGACAAATGCAGTGCCATATGGCACACCAGATTTCAAGCCACGCTGAGGTACATGTGTGAATTTTAGAGTGCCTGGAAGAAGTGAATGAAAACCACATTCTCAGTTTTATCTATTGCTGAGCTCTGTAGGCAGGGGAGGGAGAAAGCTTTGAAGTAAATTCTGCTGGAGGAAATTGTATGCTTATTTTTGAGCCACAGTCCTAATGCAGCAAGGTATAGATGTGATTTATGCTTCAAAATACGCACTAATTTCAGCAGGACTATCACTTTACCTGCCACTGTGTTTATTCTGGGAGAAGCTAAGTGTCCTTTTGCTACTAGCAACTCTACTGCCGTTTTCAGTCCTTCATTTCCAACTGGTTTTGTGCCTAAACCTCTCTCGGGCTTTAATGTCTGAATTTAATTCTTAAGTATTGTTGAACTGTTGTTTTTATATATGCTGTGTCATCGTAAAAGAGTCTATATTGATTGTATTTCATGAGTAGATTTCCTAAGCTTCTGTTGCTTAGCAAGAGCTGAGAATGCATTACTGGAGATATTTGTACCAGGGTTATTTTTAATCCTGAAGGCTCCAAGAAAAAAACTTTAAATGCGGGAAAGTTATTTGGGGAATTTGTGTCAAGTTTTGATTAGAGAAAAACATCACCTTGCAAAGGACAAACTAATGAGGTAGTTTCTTATGAAGATTACATGTTTTCATGTAAACTTGCATGAAATGTCTTCAGAATCAGACAACGAACTTTGAAATTTCCTTTATATAGAAGTGGGGAGAGAATGCACTTAATTCAGGTAGGTTATTCAAATGATTAATTTATTGCCACAGTAGATGCTTAACTGATAGAATTTCTTGAAATTAATTCTGTCTTCCTGTGTGGCAGTAAGAGATTTCACCAGGGAAATCTTGCTACTATACTAAATCCTTTCCTCCAAATTTTCTTATTAAAAATGTTGTACCTTGATATAGTAATTGTTCATAACTGCTTCCAACTTGCAGCCCTTACGCTCTTCAATTTGTATGAAACCCCATGGCTTTTGATAAGTCTGTGAGTTTCCTCCATTTTAGATCATCTCTGTGGTTCAGTCCAACTTGCTGTGTGCCAGTTAATTGCTGCTTCTGACCTTGAATGAAAGCGTGCACATTTGCAATAAAAATGTGATGGCAAAGGGATGGTATTCAGTGATGTAAAGCAGCAGCTTAACGTGTTTATAATTACCAACTATCAGGAAGTTCTAGTCACACAGCCTTCTGGAAAGGCCATGGAAAAATGTTCTGCTTCCTCCTGGAAAATAGCAATTTATTAGACCTAGGTTAATTAATAAATCCATTTAATGTGGATAGATTTTCTTGTAAGAGTCAAGAAGCAGGAAGCTTTGGTTTGTGGTGGCTGTAGAGAGAAAGATGGTCAGGAGCTGTGTTTGGGATCTCTGTGTGTGTTCCTACACTGGGACACACGAGTGTTGCTCCCTAGTTAGAGATGGTGATCAAGGGCATGATTGAACACAAGGTGGGGGCATTCCTGATGCTGACAGCATGGTCTTGTGTGTGGAACAATGGATAAATGAAAAATGGGGGAGATTCCAAGGAAGTGAAGGCTATATCCCTTCTTTCTCCCTGAATTTTTTTTTTTTTTGATGAGGGGGTAGGGTGTGTGTGTATGAAACCGTTCAAGTGATCTTTTGAGAGGAAGGATTTCTTTGTAGAATTTAAAGAAACTTTCTTTAATATGAAAAATCTTGGTTCATGTATGCAATCCACTTAAAGACTTCTGGAATATAAATAAGCAATTACATCTCCTTCTCCCCCACCCCCCGGCCCCAGCAATAAGATTGTATTGTTTGCTCTTTAAATTGTATACCACCATATGTAGCATTAAGCATGTAATGTTTACTTGTGATCAAGAATTTTACATTACTGAAATTAACTTCTGGGTCTTTTGTTTGGAATAAAGTGAAAGACATTTTAGAGCTTTTATCTGCCTGTTTTGCACACAAAACATGTTTTAAGTTCAGTGTTCTGTGTCAGAATGGCAATACGCTTCTCAAATTTCCATCTCTTGAGAAACTGGTTTTGAAATAGTGTAAGAGGAGTATTAGTAGATTGTGGATCCTTGTGACCTCTCATATATTCATCTAAAAGCCTATTCTTCCACTTCCTCTAGAAATGCTGTATGTATTCACATATTTAAAGAAACTTTAGAAACAAACTGAAAAATCACAGAATGAACACAGGTATTGGAAGAATCCTTCTATGCTGAACCTTTTGAGTTTGTGTAATTTATTATCTCTGAAATGTTGGTGTATGAAAAAGGATGCTTACACCGAGGCCATTAGCAGCCAACCCTTATTTTCTGTCAAATTGTTCTGAATACTTAAGAAAACTAAACTGTACCTAACTCTTCTGTGTGTATTTTTTTTATTCCCAGTCTGTGCAAGGAATTCTTAATTGTGTAAAGTCTCCGCATCTCATTCAGTGTTGTTCCTCTTAACTTTTGAGCTGCTCTTGTCCTGTTTCATCTTCCACTTTTGCACTGCTTGGCTTTCTCATGTGAGTTACCGCAGCAGCTTCCCATTCCCTATTGTACACAAGGTGTGGAGTCTTTAACAATTGCTTACTAAAAGACTACATCTGCTATGGAAACTGGTTTTGAAGACACTAGTGAGAAGCAGTTGGGCAGATCTGTCTGCAATTAAGTTGTGATTGCATACTCCATCCAAGCTTTAATCTAGATATTGCAGGTATTGGCAGTATTGGATATGTGATACTCTGGTCTAGGAACCCTCTTAGAATTGTACTTTAGTTTAGAAGTCTGTATTATTTGGAGATGCTCTGTAGATCTGAGGCAGAACTTGTGTTGCCCTCAGGCCATCAATTTACACATACTTTTAGTTCTGCAAGTTTTCTTTGAAATCATGGATGTGTGTGACTTTTGGGATTTTGATTGTTTGGTTTGGGTTTTTTGATTGGATTTTGTGTTAGGGTGGGTTGTGGTTTTTCTGGTAAAAAACTGTTTTGTAACATTTGGTAACATTTTGTAATATTTGGTCCGAGTCGGTTTTGTGAGTTGTGGGGAAATCCTGCCCTGCTGAGAACTACAGAAGTCCTGTGCTTCATTTTTCAGTATCTCACAGTCTCTTTCCATTTTTCAGTAAAACTTTTGTAAAGGTGCACAAGATACCTTCAGAGTTCGTGGACATGTATTTATTAGTCTGATGGTTCATTCTTTAATTTGACATTATGAATTTGACAGAATAACACATGCCAAGAACTTTCTAAAGCTGGTGTTTGTTAGAAAACCTACTCTTCTGCTTTCCAGTGTATCTCCTCATCAAGTAGCAGTCCTCCTACCTCTATGCTCTAGGGAGAGCATTGATGGGAAAGAAAAATATTTTGCCTGTGGGTATATTAACAGACTGAAAAAGAAATCATACAGCCCTCCTTTGAGGTGATCTTTCAAGAATCTCAAGCGTTATTCAAATAAGAGATGGCTTTGCTCTGTGACAGCTTTGAGTTTGGTTCTTAGACCCATTGTGCTCATTCGAAGCTCCTGTCAGGTTGTACTGTGCAGAAAAGAAGAGTCGTGTTTCTGTGGCGAAGCTACCTAGATTCTGAAATATCTATGCAAAATGTGTAACGTGTAGTGTTATAATTTAAGCTAAGTACTGTCTTTTTCAAAACTTAGACACAGAAGCCCATGTTAGGAAATTTTGGTAGGTGTGCACTCTGTGAGTTGTCTTGGTTGTTTTTTTTTTGTTTTTTTTTTTGTCCTGTCCTCTATTTCTTTTGCATCTCAAAAAGTAGAGGTAGTAGTCTGTCTGTGGTAAAAATAAGTAGACCTGAGTTACTTTGTTCCATGTATATTTCTAAATGCTAAATATTGACTGACCCTTCTTAGAGCCACATATCAGAATGAAGGATAAGGTAATTATAGTTGAACTCAGGTACACTGAGTTACAGGTTACTACAAGTTAGTAAAATATAAGGTGAGAGTAATTTTGAGTGGGTTTGGATTTTTGTGTGGTGGGTTTTTGGTTTTTTTGGTGTTTGTTTTTTCCTTTTGCAAAGGAGTGAATTAACAGTATACCCCCATAAGGGAGCAAACTCAGTACTATGTGATGTATCATACTTTTTCTTCCTTGGTATTGCTTCACTGTGGGATGTTTATTTCTGACTGTTGGACCATCACCAGAATTTTTAATCCTGTTCACACAGGATGTCTGTTTCTGGACTGACTTTTTTTTTTTTTTTTCCCATTTTCTTTCCCCCTTTTTACTACCATATGTCACATGTACTAAGAACGTGAAGCTTGTTTCACTGCTTTCTTAAGGTACCTAGTGCTTCTAAAAATACAGTAGGTATAATTTAAGCACTTGTTATGTTCATAGTCCATATTTAGGTGCTAGTTTTGAAAATCCTTGATTTTTACTGAGAACTGCTCCCTTATATTTGTGAAGAAGAAAGCACTTGTGTCATCAGTTATGGTACACTTCCACTTAAATCAGTGGTATCACATATTTTTTCATATAAAACACAAAGTGTGTGCTGTGGTTTCATGGCAATAGGCTTAGTGTTCTGAAGTGTGTGGAATGTAGGTGTAATTTCCCTGGAAGATAAAGTCTTGTATTAGATATGTATTTGCCAGCGTAGCTTACTGAAAGGAATGGTAAAATACAATGAAAGCAAATATAATTAAAATCCTATAAAAAGGAGGGGAAATTATTCTATCTCCTTGAAAATAAACCAGAATTTTCAAAATTATTTAATTATACAATGTAGTGTTTTTCAGTTCTTTATTAGCTTTAAAAACTAAAAGATTGTACATTATCTTCATTTTCAGGCAAATATATTTGGGTGATAAAACTGGCATCTTCACATTTTTTTAAGCAAAGGCTATGTTCCTTAGGATCTGTTACACTGCTCAAAGTTGAAAGCAGAGTTAACTCGGGGTCTGTGGTCTGACTTTTATTGTTCTCTAATGTGGCCTGCTCATAATTTTAGATACAAGATAAAGATAAATGGGAAGGACACAGATTGGAGAAAAACAGGTAAAGTGGAAGACATTTTTAAAAGGTTGCAGAAACTCCCATGGAAATACATTAGAAAAGACATGTGTTTGAGTAATATGCATGGAAAAAAATGCCACTGCCTTTTAAAAATTCCTTTTCTATCAAAATGGGGGGAAAAAAAATCAATAACATTACTGTCTTTATAATTTCCTCTGCGCAGCGAAAGCTCTGGCCCAGATTATCCCATTCTAATTGCGGAATGGAACGCAAATCTTGAAATGGTTTAACTACCTTCCTTCTCTGCCTGATCAGCATTCTCTCTTCCTCAAGCTGGAATTTACTTGTTTCTCATGGTTTAACTGACTGTTGGTGGTATGTATGCGAAGGGCAGAAGTTAATAAAATAGTAACTGAAATTTTCTTATGGAATGACAGAAAAACTTGAGTTTCTTTTTGAAGCTTTGAACCTTCCTGTCCTGGCAACAAACTCTAGGGAGTGTGTTTGAAAGCGGACAGCATATGTTTTTCCTGACTTTTGTTTTTTAACAACAGATCATGCTTAAATGTCAGTGTGACATTTTGATTTCTAGCCTGTGCAAGGAAGGTGATTTAGTCAGATTAGAAACATTAAGAAACAGCTATTCAACAAAGCTCTTACGTGTCCTTCAGAGAGAGCTTTGACTGTGGTGATTACTTACTACAAATGAGGAGGGGTTTGTTTGTTGTTTGGGGTTTTTTTGGCCTTTGCATTACCAAAAGAAAGAGTAGTCCTGGACATGTGTAAGCAGTAGTTGCTGGGTAGTGAGACATGCTTGGGAAATACTGTGGTTTGGTAGAGAGGCACGTGATTATAATATATCTGTGAATTGAGTCAAATGGTGATGTATTCAGAGCTTCTGAAAGCTGTGCAAATTTACTTTGCAATATTTAGCAATGATAGGATTTTTTTTTTTATATCCAAATAGGATAAGGGTCAGCATCTGTTCAGTACCTTTCAGATTGGTACCCTCCCTGCTTCCCAACCTGATATTACTCCATGTCAGAGGACTTCTTATATAGCAATTTTTTAAAAAATGAGGCCATGATACCTTTGGAGGATATGTTGCATTCACTAATTGGTGATTAGTAGAGGTGACAGGTGTTTTAAGCGTTAAACAGCATGACAAACTTTGTGCCACAAGCAGAAGGCTCAGGCATTTGAGTAGCATGGAATAATGATGGCAAACTGGCTTCTTCAAGGTGAAAGCAAGTGGCGTTACCCAGGTATCCCTAAAACAACTGGCAGAGAAAGAGAAAACTTGGAGTTACCTTTCTTGTAAATGAAATTTTATTAAGCTGTGATTGCCACCTATGTCATATTGTAAAGATGATTGAAAAATGTGCTGATGATCGTTTCCTTCAGTTTATTGTCACACCGTATGGGATTTAAGTGAGACCTAATAGAGTAGTAATTGGATTTGCACTGCCTGTGTGACACAAAGGAGGATTCATGGTACCGTGCTCAGTCTCCCACAGCGACAGTGGACAAGGGAAAGGCAGCTGATGTCATCTACCTGGACCTGAGTAAAGCATTTGACTCTGTCCCACATGACATCCTGGTCACCAAACTGGAAAAACACGGACTTGATGGATGGACCACTCGCTGGATAAGGAATTGGCTGGATGGTCGAACCCAGAGAGTGGCGATCAACGGCACAATGTCCACCTGGAGACCAGTGACAAGTGGTGTCCCTCAGGGGTCAGTGCTGGGACCAGTGCTGTTTAACATCTTTGTCAGTGACATGGACAGAGGAATGGAGTGCACCCTCAGCAAGTTTGCAGATGACACCAAGCTGTGTGGCACAGTCGACTTGCTAGAGGGCAGGGATGGCATCCAGAGGGACCTGGACAGGCTGGAGAGTTGGGCCCAGGCCAACCTGATGAAATTCAATAAGG
>VWZE01020055.1:42229-61992 GCA_013396675.1 Eubucco bourcierii
TCAGAGGGCTGGAGCAGCTCTCCTATGAGGACAGGCTGAGGGAGTTGGGGCTCTTCAGCCTGGAGAAGAGAAGGCTTCGAGGGGACCTGATAGTAGCCTTCCAGTATCTGAAGGGGGCCTACAGGAAGGCTGGGGAAGGATTATTTACAAGGTCCTGCAATGACAGGACAAGGGGCAATGGGCTTAAACTGGCAGAGGGGAGATTTAGACTAGATGTTAGGAGGAAGTTCTTTACAGTAAGGGTGGTGAGGCACTGGAACAGGTTGCCCAGGGAGGTTGTGGATGCTCCCTCCCTGGATGTGTTCAAGGCCAGATTGGATGAGGCCTTGAGTAACCTCTACTAGTGGGAGGTGTCCCTGCCTATGGCAGGGGGTTGGAACTAGATGATCCTTGAGGTCCCTTCCAACCTTACCATTCTATGATTCTATGATTCTATTCCGGAGAGCAAATGCAAAAAATTAAACCTCTTGGAATAAGGAACTGGCAACAAATGGATTCCTTGTATATATTCTTAAAATAAATAAATAACAACAAAACAAATAAATAATGGAAGCTGAAGAGTTCTGTGCTTGGCTTTGCCAAAATGTTTCTTACACCTGCGTTGACTATGTGGTTCAATTGGAACCAATTTTAAATAGTATTTTTTCATTGTAATAAAATATTCACAGTAAACCATTAACAAGTTTAGTTAAAATTATTGTGTGTAACATTCCAAGTTATGTTTTAACAGCAGAAGATATGGTGTGTCACTGATTTGCATTTACTGATAATATTTAAAACTGTTGGCTTGCAAAAGGATCTCTGTTCATGCCTCAAAATGATTTTGCTAACTGGTCTCCATTGGTACTGCTCTGAGTTAAAAGCTGTCTCGAGTTCTGGAACACCTTACGTTTGTATATTGCACATGTCTTTGAATTTCTTTTTTAATTACCGATGTACTCTAGAACTTACCAGATTTTGACCAAAAGGCTTCTCATTTTTTGGGCTTTTTTGAATATTCCTAATAACTCTGAGGGGAAAAAAAAAATCCCACCAAATCTCAAACAACCCAACAACAACAGCAGAAGAATGCTCATCTCTGTGTGAGTCTTGATGTCAGTACCACAGCCCAGAATGTGCAGTCCTAAATATAGGCCCATTCATAATGAATGCTCTGCTTTCTCCTGAAATTGATATCGTGTTGATACCAGAAGCACTCACAATGTATGTGCAGTGAGTTATATCCTTGCATTTGAAAGTGTTTTCTCCTGTATATGGACAGGTCAGGGTTAGAAATTTTTGTCTAAATCAATCTGCTATGTTTTCCTCATCATTCACTTAGTTAAAGGTTTATTTATCTGTTCATAGTAGAGATAAAGGTTTCTAGAGTTTTGTAGTGATAATGTAGTTACCAATATAAATTTCTTCAGTTATTAGACCCCTGCAGTTTTTTTGCTTTAGTTTCATAGCAATCTCTTGAATAATTTCTTCTAAAAAGCAGATAAATATGTATTTATCTATAGTTTCAAAAGTACTTATTTTAATATGCCTGCAAAAAAAATTGTATTTTTTTCTTTATTGAATTAAAAGGCTATTTCCCCTCTAACTCACTTGTTCTTTGTTTTAAAACCACAAACACACAATACTGTGGCAAGGTTCAGCAAACTGAATTTGATACATGATTAAATAGTAACGCAGACACTTGCAAACCAGAAGGGAAATCAGTGGTTAAAATGTTTTAAGAAAAGCAGCAGGAAATCATACTCTGGAACTGAAAACTCTGAATAACATTTGTCACTACTGCCTAATATTAAAGTGAGGGAGAGTATTTTCTTTTTCATGGGTTTTAGATAATTTATATTGTGCTTCTGGGAATTTGGCATATTCTAATATTCTACTACTGTTAATATCTTATTGGGAAAAAAAGTTTTGGAAAAAGCTGAAGTGGTCAGAGAAGATGTAGAGGTAAGCAGAAATATTTTTAATTACTGGGGTCAATATGCCTTTTCTCAAAGAAGTGAACCTGGAAGCTATGATCTTGGGGGGGCAAATTTGGACAAGGTAATTGGCTTTGACCTTTTGCCAGATGTCTAACAGTTCTTTTCCTCCTCTCCCTTGTGTCCAGATAAATGTCATGCCTTTAGGTTTTTGTTCCCTTGTTCTGGTTTCAAGTGTGGAGCTGCTTATGTAGCTAATCTGCTCTTAAAATTATTTCCACTTCTAACCCCAGTAGGACTATCTTTTGGGGTATTCAGACAGAATTGACATAATTGGATTTCTGCCCAGATACTGTATTTAGATAGCTTTGGAGATGTCGTTAATTTGACAGCTGCCATAGGAAATCTTTGTTTTGACTATTGTTACAGGGCCTGCAATGTTTCTATTGCATTTTCATTTTCCACTGAATTGATGTGATTAAAATGAGTAGAATAAGGCACCATCAAATGTGTACGAGACGTGAAAGGGAGAAAATAAGTGCTGAAAACCTCAGAAGGTAGGCTGTTGCCAAATTTTATTTGGGTATTATGAGGTTTTTTTGGAATATCTAGTTATCTTTCCAACAGCAGTAATAGCAGCGCCTGCAGCTAAGGCTGCTGTATGCTGCTGTGGAACCACAGCTGTGTTAGTTTCTCTTCTTGGTGTCAACCTAAAGCAAAGTTTCTGGGGTAGTTTTGGCAAAATTACTTCAGCAGTTTCTGGATGTTTAGCTTGGAAGATAAACAAGGTGTTTTGGGGCACTCTTGTGTTCTTGAGACATAATGATCATAGCAAGTCAAGCCCTGGTTTCTTTCTGTGCATCTGAGCAACCGTGTAGTTTTGTTTTGAACTGCACATTGAAGGTGCTGGCTTTGGGTACTGCCATTCGATCATGTCCAAAGAGGACTGATACAGTACCACTTATCACTGACTAGCATGTATCACCTACCAGTTCCTGTGGGAAACAAAACCATTTCTAAGTTCCAGGTGTCGGCTTCTGCTGACCATTGGCTTTTAGTTGTGAACTCCTAGTTAGGGTAGTTTTGCACTTGAACTACGTGAGTTTTCTTGTTTTCACTAGGTGAGTCATCAGAGTCGAGTTAGAAAAACTTTGAATTTGTAATGCCATTTTTTCCTTGCCTTTGATATACAAATATATTGATGCAAAAAATATTTTCTTCTTCCTAGGGAAGAATTTTTTTTTTTCTGTACTTTACTGAATTCTAATACCAGGTACTATTTGAGCATATTCCTGTTTCGGTAAGGGATTTTATGTTGTGGTCTTTTTTTTGGTTTCCCTTTCTTCTTCCTGCCTTCTCCCTTCCCAATTTTTCTGATGGATTCCAGTTTAGCAGCTGTTTATGAGTTCCGCAACCCTGTGCTTTTCAGCCTTCAAGTACTGAGTTTAAGCAAAATATTTCTACTTTTTTTTACTGGTGGTTGTTCAGGAAGAGTTATTCTACTTATTCCCTCATCTGAAATTGGAAATTTCTTCACTTGAGGGCTAAGATGCCTGGACTTCTTTCTGCCATCACTTCAGAGTGAAAGGGCTCTCGTTTATGCAGACAGTATTTCAGATACAGTTCTCCTTGACAGAATAGGGCAGAACTTGCATACTCTTCAGAATAGATAAAAAACTCTATTTAAACAGTAATGCCTTTAGCATTCTTGTGTACTCCTTGGCTGTGCACCTGGCGGAAGGGTAAATGCAAACACCCTGAGCAAACAGGATCCAGACTAGGGAGTGATTGCTTCAGCTGTTGGCGATGACAGCTTTACAGGTGAGGAGTGCCCAGACCAGTCCTTCCTCTGTCCAAGTGAGGTACCAAATTGTCACTTTGCAGTTTGAGAGTTACCAAGAAGTTTTGGACAGTGTTTTCTTTGAAGATGCCAATCAGGATCTTCTCTGTGCGTTGCCTCCAGTTCCTTCTGTGTATCTACCTGGTGATTGCAAAGGCAACCTCTAACCATGATCTGCTTTAACATCACTTTATCCATGTGTTGTAGCACCAAGGCAGTACTGGCACTATTATTTCCAATTCAGACAGTGCTGTGTTGAATGTATACATAGGAAGGATTTTCTTTGGACTGAGAATGAATGAATAATTTACCAGAACAGGAGCTCTAATAAAGATTGCAGTCAGCCTTTAACTTTAAATTTCCAGTGGGCTATGTCTGCCTTATTTTACTGTGTTGATCTGTAGTCTCTATGTAGCTCCATTTTCTGTTACATCTCACCCCAAAGCAAAATTTTTCTAACAGTGTAGATGTGAGATTCATATGCTTATTTTAAACATTAGTCTCCCTAGCCAAGAATGCTCACTAGGCATCTATATCTAGTTTTTCTGTGATGGTGAGTTAGCACTACATCCTCCTGTGGTAGCTGATTTGTTGAAATCTGTGGTTGTCACTTTTCCAAGAGGAGTTACTCTGTGAATAACTTTTCCCTGTGAAGGTGTGCATTTTCCAAAATTTACATGTGCAGATTACTGTAAAGACTATATTAATATGCTGTTTATAGCAGTCTTCCACAGCCCTGAAATACAGAGGTATTGAATTCAAAGTTATAAGTCTAGTAGAAAGGTTTGGAAAAAACAGTATGATTCAGCAGTTCATGTATATCTTTATGTAAAACATTTAATGGAAGAGGTGCAGTACGAAAAAGATTTCTGAAGGAGCTGCTTGGGCTGATGAGTTGTTAACCATTCAAGTTCTCAAAGATTTGGAACTCATTTTACTCAATGGAAAAGACTCTTGTGCAGTTTTTATGAACTATCAATCAGAGAAAGGCTGAAGTTCCAGTGTGATAAATTATTAAGCTATATGTACAAACTACTAATTTCTAAAGTGCTGAATACAGTTATTTAAGGATAAATGCTAAGATGTTTCTAAAAATAAAACTTGTAATTTTGATGATAAGGTAGCCTATTAAGGAAAACAAAATAATTATCTTGTGTTCAAACCAAACATGAGAAAGCACTACCTAAGAAATCCAGTCATTTCATTTCCATGAAGTTTCTGAGAGGCAAGCTAAAGAGCAGCCTTGCTTCCTGCTTATTTATACGCAATTATAATTGGTAACTCAGGTCCCCCAGCATACATTTGTAAGGGTTTTTGAGATCCTTAGAGCTGTTCTAAGCAGAAATCGGGACTGTTGTTACTTTGCCTTGGTGAGCTTTGGGGGTGTTTAAACTTACGTTGCTGGCTTGTAAACCCTAAAATAAGGAAAACTAGAAAGATTGCGAGTTACTATTCGGTATTGTAAGTAGAAATTTTAAAAATGAGGAATGTAGTTAAAATGTTTGAATACTTCATCTTTCACAGATGGCTCTTGAATAGGAATGCTGAAAAAAACCTTGGGCTATTTTAGTGACATGGTCAGCCTCCTTCAGCTTGCATAGAGTGACAGGACACAGCCTGCATTTATTTTGATGCTTGATTTTCAGTCTGAAATACAGGGGTGTGCGTGTGGATTTTTGTTGGTCTTTTTTTTTTTTTTTGAGACTGAAATATTGCATTGTTCTCAGAGTTTGTAGCCTTGCTGTGAGTGGCAGGACTTCCTGGCCTGTCTGCCATTTTGCTGCTCTGGTTTGTGTGTTTCTCATGTTGTTTTTCTTTGTTTGTTAGTTTTGGTTTTCCTCTCATGCAAGGACTGCTCTGAAAGTTTACAGCTCAGCATATTAAAATTTTAAGTCATTAATTAATTTTAATTAATTACTGATGTAAGTATCAAGATGGACAATCCTGCTTAAAACAGTAATTTTAAAAATTACATATTACAGAGTTTAGGTAGTAATTTGGTATTAGAATTTTTAATACCTCAGACTTGTGGGGGAACCTTCTATCTGAGACAATGTAGGAAGCACGTGATTCCTCTTGATAAAGCAATGTGAATCTGTACAGTAGTTATGGCAGAGTTCTTAGCAGACACAGTCACTAGCAGATATAACCCTCCTAATTTCTTTCCAGTTTTAAAATATGCTAGTCATATCACAGAATGGTAGGAGTTGGAAGGGACCTCCAGAGATCATCTAGTCCAGCCCCTCCTGCTAACACAGGTTTGCCTAGATCAGGTCACACAGGAAAGTGTCCTGTCTCCGGAAAACAATACTCCACAAAGTCTGAACAGCCTGTGCTCTATCATCTTCAAAGAGGTTTATTCTTATATTAAAGTGAAACCTGCTGCCTTCTAGTTTGTGCCCATTGTCCTATCGAAGAGCACTGCTGAAAAAAGACTTAGCCCCATCTTCTTGACACCCATCCTTAAGGTGTTTGTAAACATCGATCACATCCCCTCTCAACCTTCTCTTCTCTAGACTAAACAGTCCCGTGTCTCATATCATAAGAGTGTCTTTCCTCATAAGAGAGATGTTCTGTTCCTTTAATCATTTTTGTAGCCTACCCTCCACCCATGGACTCTCTCCAGTAGTTCCCTGTCTTTCTTGAACTGGGAAGCCCAGAACTGAACACAGTATTCCAGGTGTAGCCTCACCAGGGCAGACAAGAAGGAAGACCTCCCTGCTGGCCAGATTAATTCATTCCGAGATGAATGGCCATCTTAACCAGGAGGGCATATTGCTGGCTCATGGTGAACTTCTTGTCCACTAGGAATCCTAGGTGTTTCTCGGCAGAACTGCTTTCCAGCAGGTCAACCTTTCATCTGATGCATATGGTTATTCTTCCCCAACTGCAGGACTCTACACTTGCCTTTGTTCAACTTTGTGAGATTTCCCTCTGCCCAGCTCTCCAGTCTGGCATGCGTGCTTTTGGATTGCAACTACAGAGGAAGCTGGCAATGGAAGTTTGTTTTTCAAATACGTTATTTATTTTAAACATTGACATTACTTAGACAATCAACTGTTTTGTGTTTCATAAGTAGATTGGGTGTTGACATTTGAGCAAGTAGATGTAAAGAACATGTTTTTTTTTTTTTTAAAGCATATAATGTGTACACCAGAGTTTGCAGGGGATGTGTATATGCAGGAGTCAAATGAGAATATAGATCAAGGCAGCCGCTTTGATTGCACATAGTTAAACCATGAACCATTTCATGCTCTCTCTAGGTGTTTTCCTATTTCTGCCCCTCTCCATACATATTTGTCTAATCTAAAAAAAAATGTTGCTTGGGTGACCAATCATACATGCCTAATCACTATGTGTGCTATTTGGAAGACGCACAAACTTCTTAGCATAAACCTTAGAACCTCTTGTGATGGCTCCGAACATGGACCATTTAAAAAGAAAAACAAACCAATAAAACCCACCAAAAACCCAAACAGTTTATAGACAGAAGTTTTTCTTTAAGAGCTAGACTCATTTTCTTAGCTGACATACAAACTTAAGTCTTTTCCAGCACTTGAAGGATCTCACAGTCGTTTCTCCATGTGATGCAGTGAACCTGTTCTTGTGCCCCATTTCACTTTCTTCCTTACCATTAAGGAACCACAGTCTGAAGAGAAAAACTTAGTTGTGTAAGGTATATAGCATGGAAGAATTTTGTCATAGATTTTTTTGTTTGTTTCAGTGTTTTGTGCATTGTAACACAATGTTTCAATTTGCTGCATTTCAGACACCTTAAATATTATGTTAATCCTGTCTTGCTTTCTGTTGTCTCCCTGTTCCGCATTTAATTTTAAAATGTAGTATTCAGTGAATGTCTTATCAAAGAACGGTGGCATATTTTAACATTACCTTTTTTTTGAGCTTTAGAATAAGATAATATGAAATGAGTTTTGTGGGGACATATGAGTAGGAGGTTAAAATACTGAGCATATACTGGAGACTTGAATAAACTTAGTGGGTTTCTTTTTCCCTTTAAGCAAATTCAGGCATTGAGCTTTTGAGTGCTTAGGCTGATCTGTCTGGTCTATGGAACTGGATTGTGCTTGCCCAGTTGTCTGCATAGTTAAAATATTTTGAGCATAGGCTATTTTGATGTAATTTCATTTGAAATATCTGCCTAATGGAGAAGTCTTAATGGAATACTTTAATAGCCCAAAGTGGTTACCTGCAATTTCTCCAGTATATTTCAGTCAATTATAAAGGAAGGCAATATTTAATGTTGGAGTGGAGTTAGATGGTGTAATAAAGTGGCAGATTGCCAGCTTGATCTTCTCTGCAGGAGAATTTGTAATATGTGATGCTTTTCATTTGTTCTCCAGAAGGTCACCAGCAATACATCGATTGTTGAATTTTATCATAGTTATCAGAGTCTCTTGAATGTGTTACCATTGGAGTTAAAATTCCCACTCAGTGCGGTACAGGTTTATGGTCAGGTCATTCTTGTGTATTAGCATATTAAGTATCAAAGAGATTATTTTAGCTATTTCATGACAGAATTTAAATAGGAGGTGGTTGGGTGTTAGGAAGAGAGCCTGAGAGAATTGTCATTGAAATAGGTTTTGTAAGACAGAATCTGGAGTTTAGCCGTGGGGATAAAGAAAATGGGGCACACTAGAGCTATCAGTAAAAGAAAAGGCAGTTAATAACTTAGGATGTTACTTGTAATCATTATAAGGGTACTAACTTATCCTTAGGATTGTAATCTTTAAAGATTACACAGTTAAATGTAAGGTACTTTTGTATAACGTCACACTGTTATTTATCTTCTGGTAGTTGTTTACAAACATCAAGGTCAAACTTTTATTTCACACTATTCAAAAGTGTTTCTTACTGTGAGACTTGTACAGCCCTTTTATTTGGAAGGCCTCAGTCTAGAAGACAAACAAATGGCTGAGGTTGGCGCTCAAACAGACAAATTTGTCTTTCTTGCATGCTTTTGGTCACATGTTCATCCAATTCATGTACTCTGCCATCTGTTTTCCTTGTCATCTTCTGTTCCTCTGCTTTGGACCTCAGAGTGAGCACAAGCTAGGAAGGCAGTCCTGAATGGTAAGGAACAGTGCTATTTTGCATGCAGCAGGGCTGACATTACTGCAGTAGTATTAATATTAGGATTGTGATTTGGATATCACACTAGATAGCACTGATGATACCATGGGTTACAACTGCCCAGCTCTGTACCTTTTGTTTGCCTTGTTGCTTTTCCAAAAAGCTGTTGACTTAATTTCCAAAATTTTATAATGTTGTGCCAGTTTTTCTTTTGAGTAGACAGTAAGTGTTTGCCATGTGTACTCCAAGGCTTTTAAAAGCTGATTAATGTAACTGTGTACTCTCAAAGTTTAAGTACTCATTCCCCAGCCTTGCTTTGTTGTCAAATACATCTGTCTAGAGTCCTGTCTGGCAGGAGGAAACAGCAGAACCAGAAAACCCCACCTACAGTGCAAATCCTCTGCTTGGGGTTGGATGGTCCCAAACCCTAACCATTGTTTCCATTTACTGACCTTTGAAAAGAAAGATCTTGAACTTCTATAACTGGAAGATTGTTTCAAGGAACATATGTGAAGTATAAGTGAATTATTTGGGGTCCAGGTTTCCATCCTGAGTTTGTCACTCTACAAGTCACAGTGTTGCATGTAAATCTTTGGGCCATGGACCTGTGTGATGGAAAGTCATTACTATTCTGGGGAAGAAACTTTCCTTTGATTCTTCCGTAGCAAAGTGTTTTTCTGTGTTTCTCCTCATAAAAGAGGTCACTGTGCAACAAAATTGAGCCTTGAGAGGGCAGAGACCACTCTGCATCTTGCAGAGTGTTGGTAGTTTTATTTCAATCAAAATGTTGGTAGGAGCAAGGTTTTCTTGTGCATCTTCTTTTTTTGACTCTTTGCACTATCAATGTTAACATTCTGAGCTACTTAGATGTTAATTGAGCTTCCTTCTCTTGTAGAGAAGGAAGTTAGCATTGTTATGTTGAGATAAAGACATGACTCATGTGTTTAGATGAAATTTGGACTCACTTTGCCTAACTGTACTACTTCTCCAGTTGACAAATCCAGAGTTTTTCAGGTATTGGTGGCTAACAGTACTAGTTTTCAGCTCATTTACAAATGCAAGTTCAGTATGAAAAACTGCATTCATGGAGGTGGAAGCAATAACTGATAAATGTGTTGTTTTTTCCTTTAAGGAACACAATAAAAACTAAATCAGAAACTTGGTACAGTGCTGCAGTGATGGATGATAACGGGCAGTAGACAATTTGTGAGGAAAGAAGGGGAAAGATAGTACTGTTCAGAAGATCTACCTACAAAAATTAAAGAGGAGTTTTCAGTGAGAACACAGGTGTGTAACTGGGCAGGAAAACTGATACAGCAAAGGGTTGTTGGCTGAGATGTGTGTCTGCAGAAAACTCAAAACCCAGGTTGGGTAATGGGGCAGCAGATACTGCAGTCAGCACCCTAGCAGAGATCTCATGCAGTTAAGTCAGCCTTCAATTCTGTCTGATCTATGCTGTCACAGGCAATGAATTGGATTAGAAGTCTCTTCGGTTTGCATAACACTTCCTCATGATTTGAACTGTGCTGTGTGGTGGGTTTGTTTTTTTTTGGTGTGCATTTGTTTGTTTGTTTGTTTCGGTTGGTGTAAGGTGTGTGTGTTTTGTTTGTTTGTTTTTCCCTTTTGTGTGTTTTTGGGAAGGCTAGCAATGTTCTGGCTTTGGCTTCCCTTGCAACTGCTGGGGAACTGAGGGATAGGGACTCTTCTTGTACTTTAGTCCCTAGCAATATGTTTGTTTAAAATGTTACCAGATTGTAGTTTTATTTGTTATGTTATTCCACGAATGAATGGAAGTCTAGATGTTTTAAGCATCTGCGTAAAGTATTTATAATACCTTTGTCAATACTTCCCCGTCCTCCCCCCCCTCTTTGTTATAATGCACAGAATCAGTGGATAAATTGCTGGCTTTACTTAAATTTATTCACAGGGTACTTCTGTAAAGTTTCAAGTGGTTAGAATCTGTTTAGAGAAGGCTTAGAACAAAAATATTTGTGCATGAGTGGCCTCAGGTTGAGTAGGAGTTGTGACATATTATCCTTATGAGCTAGAGGGTGCAGCACAGGAAGAACAGAGTTTTTTACTCCTCTTTGAACTGGATCTTAATGATTTTACACTGCTTGAATTTGTCAGATATCCTATGGAATTAGAAGGATCATTAAAAAACAGAAATAAGTCTTTAAATACTGTGAAGTCTCTTCCAAAAGTTTCCTTTTGTGGCTAGAAAAACTCAACAGAACAATGGAGGCTGGAAAGGACTTTTGAAAGCTTGTGCTGCCCAGATCTTGCCAGGGCTAAAGCTACAGCTGTGAGTGTGTATAGAAGAATTTGAGACTCATCTAGGAAGAAGGTCCATTACTTCCCAAGGAGCATGTGGCCATACTTAGCTACCCTCACAGTGGAACCTTTCTTCAGCCAAAATTTCCATTAAAGGAGTTCTCCAGCTATCCAGCCAGCTTCACTGCCTCTTTCAGAGCTGGTCTCCTTGATTCAATATTTCTTGTGTCAGAGAGCCCCAAGCCAGAGACAATAGTAATCCATCTGAATCAGGCATCTAAAGTGTGAATACATACTGAGTAGAAATCATCATGTCCCAAAAAAGTACTGACAGTGCTTTTTCGGCTATACCTCCGTTCTTGTGTAACAGCGATTCCTTTTACTGAGGCAGTATAGGTAAGTTAAACTGACTAATAAAAAGATGAAGGGAAATAATAGCGCTTTTTAAAATGTAAGGTTTCTAAAACTGGATTGAATTTTTAATGTCATTCCTTGACTGATTGTTCTGTGTATTGCGTTGGCTGGGTTTGTGGTCTCTTTCTTTCCCAGATGGTATGGGTTGTCTATGATTGATCTGACCTTGTATTCACTGAGAAGTTAAGTATGGGGTCTTTCTATGCAAATAGGTGGATCAGGTTAGAGACATTCTGGCTGCTCTTCCACTTCTCTTAGATTTTGGTACTATGAAAATTAAGTTACCTAGCTGAAGGTCTTTGAAGTTTAGTATGTGACTGAAGTATCTGTTCTTTCATGTTTCAGATAGTGGTGTGCATAACTTTGTTGGAGAGTCCTGCCTTTCACTGCCTGTATCCTTTAACAGTGTGCCAAAGGTGAGTGGTTCAAGTTTTAATGGTTATTTTTGTAGCTAAAGATAACAAGTGAACCAGGTGCATTGCTTGGTTTTTTGCTTTTGTGTAGTGTAGCTTGTTTGGTTTTTGAGTGTTGTTGGTTTGTTTTTGTTGTTTTTTTTTTAAGTTGTTTGGTTTGTGTTTTGTTTTGTGTTTTTTGGAAGGGAGAGTGGTTTTGGGTTTTTTGGTGTGTGTGGGGGGTTGGTTTTGTTTTACTGCTTTAGCTTGGGATGTTGTACCCTGAAGGTACTGTAGGCAGGGTGTGGTCCTGTGAAGGAGGTGTAGAGGATTAGGAACTGTCCATAGTTTATGGTGGAGTAGGCTTAATATTATTTGAATTCTGAGCATGAATAGCTTATAAAGTATTGAGAAGAAAGAGAAAAAAGATATGTGGGTTTTATGTAGGAATAGAACTGAAATACATTCAATGTATATATATTGTCTTATGCTGGCTTACAAGACCCTGAGGTATCTTATTAAGCTAATGTTTTCCATAGGATTCATGTTGTGGTAGAGTCTGGCTATCTTTTTTCTATTAATTCATGTACCCTGTTTTCTGTTTCTGGTATCTGTAGTTGATCTCTGTGGCTTAGTAGAGATTTAACAGAAACTTACAAAATGAAGCCTTATTACAACTGTGCTGAAAAAAAATAGCAGAACACTGAATGAACTTTCAGCACTGTAGTGGCTGCAGTATGGGGCAGAAAACTGGGAATCTTAGTTTCATTCATTACTTTACCATGTGGATATGTTATGTCATACTCAAAAGCTTTTGTTCATAAAACAAAAATGTTACCTTCAGAAGGAAATTATGAATCATAATTATTGACATTGCACATGGAAACCAATGTATGAAGTCCTTCTGTGCTTTCAGATTTGTTGTCAGTTCTGTTAAATACTTTTTCAATGAAGTGTTATCAGATGTTGATTCTCCCCCTCTGCTCTGATGAGACCCCACCCGGAGTACTCTGTCCAGTTCTGGAGCCCCTATTACAAGAGAGTGTCCAGAGAAGGACCACGAGGATGCTCAGAGGGCTGGGGCACTTCTGCTGTGAGGACAGACTGAAAGAGTTGAGGCAGTCTGGAGAAGAGGCTCCCAGGTGACCTTGTTGTGGCCTTCCAGTATCTGAACGGAACCTACAAAAAAGCTGGGGAGAGACTTATTAGACTGTCAGGTAGTGACAGGACTAGGGGGAATGAAGCAAAGTTGGAGATGGGTAGATTCAGACTGGACGTGAACAGAAAGTTCTTCACCATGCGATTAGTGAGACCCTGGAATGGGTTGCCCAGGGAGATGGTTGAAGCCCCATCCCTGGAGATGTTTAAGGCCAGGCTGGATGAGGCTGTAGCCAGCCTGATCTAGGGTAGGGTGTCCCTGCCCATGGCAGTGGGGGTTGGAACTAGATAATCTTTGTGGTCCCTTTCAACCCTGACTGATTCTGTGATTCTGTATGTCATACAGGTGGCAAAATCAAAATATTCTTGAAAGGGCTGTTGATGCAAACACAAAACACATACACCATCCTAAACCAGTGATTCTACTCATATTTAAGCTTGTATTTTACTCGCCATAGCACAAATTTTGTATTTATTTCAAATGTGTAATACAAAACTCTTTTCAGATTTTTAGCTTTGCAGTCTCTTTCTTGTCTATGTAGTAGTAGTTTACAGTTAAATGTTTAGTAAAAATAACTTTTAAAAAATCCACTGCTTTGTTCAAGGAATCTGGGTTGTGGAGTAAACTTTCCATTGAACTTATTTCTGTGGTATTTAGCCAATTGAGTAATTTTTTATTTTACCCTTCAAAACAAGAAGGAAGAGGGGAAGCAAATGTGCCCAAAGGGAAGATATTTACAGCAGGTGAAGGTGTTATATACTCCTCAAAAAGACACCTTACTGAAAGGAAGAGAGGAAGAACTATTTGGATATATAAATTGGTGGGTGTTACAAGGTGTTTGTTTTGGGTTTGTTTGGAGTTTTCTTGTTGGTTTTTTTTGTTGCTGTTTGCTTTTCTTTCTTATATTAAACTATAGATACCCGTAGTACTTGCAGCATCCAATTAGATGACAATTTCAGCAACAAAATTAAATCTAACTTCTGTATTAATATTTTATGTCTTTTTCCATCCTTTGTGTGCATGTTTCTGGAGGACTATATTTCACTTGGCAAGAATGTTGATTCTGCAAAACATGGAGCATTCTAATGCTTTTTCCAAAGGGAGATGAATGCATAGATGTAGGTTCAATACAGCCTACATCTAAAGTCTTATGTTGAACCAGAGCATAATAAACCGTTTGCCTATTGAAAAGGAAATGCACTTGGCACAAGAGTAAATACTCACAAATTGCACTTGAAATGTTCTTAAACTTCACTGAACTGTGGACAATAATGTGCCCTTACAGGATTTTGCTGAGTCAGAACTACAGTGTAATTAGTATGTGCTTGTCAAGATATGCCATCTCAACACTTTGTCTAGCTGGTCAAGATGGAATTTTTGATTTTTTTTTTTTTTTCTCTCTTACTTTCTTCCTAGGAAAGAAAAAAATAAGAGCTGTATGAAAAAAACACACTTTACAAACAAACAAATAACCCAAAGAAAGTCAAAATCTGTCATTTCTGCAATTAAATTAGTATGAAGTGCAGATGAAACCTAGTGTTCCAGCAATTGATTGCAAGAATTCAGTTGTAAATCTGAAACTATTCAAAAATATTTAACCTTTAAATCATCTTGTATGCAGTGGTATTGCATACTTCTCTACTTGTTCCTCATTTACTTACAACCCTTGGATAAAAAAAAACCAAAACAAATCATACCTTGTGTTTTCACAAAAGGGTGTTTCGAAAAGTGATTGAAATATTAATAATGTGGTTTGAGCAGTTATTTTCTATGTTTCAGACTAAATATTCTGTGAGACGTTATTTAATAGTACAATATTTTGAGATTTCATACACTTTCATGGAGTGTACTATTTGGTTCTTCAGGGATACTTCTGTGCACAGGAGGGAGACTGAGATCAGAAACCAATAGACTCCAGCAGAATTGTCAGTATTGTAGTACTTGGTTGGCAGTTTTGCCAAGCTGTAATCAAATGCCAATGGCTACAGTACCATTTGATGGAAAACCTAGTCTGTGAGGTGCAATCACAATGCAAATGGGAGTGTTCTATTCTAACAGTAATTAAGAGAATGAGATGTATGTACTGAGTGGATGTCTGCATTCCTTTCCTGGAGGGGGGGGGAGGGGGGGAATTCTTATAATTACATCAGGTATCCCAGTGTTAATTTTAAACCTTTGAATGCAACTTTACTTAAATATATTTACAGACGTCTAGTATTTTTAAAAAAAAATTATAGAATACTGCCCATTATGTTAAGCCAGTGGTATAATACTTTCTAACCTGTAATGTTAGACAGTAGGGGATGACTACAGATAAATCAACCAAATTTGTCTTCCATAAATGATGTGATTTTAGTAGTTTCTTTTTCAGATTTTTTTGCTACATTTTTTTTCTATTCTTCTTCGTAGTATTTATAGGGTTTTTTTTCATCAAAGTACAGGTATACTTTTATTTATGAATAACATCCAAAAAGGTTGTGAAGAATTGCATGTCTATAACCTTTTCCAGCTTTGATAAGCTTAAGGTGCAACTTAAGTTTGTATATAACAACGGTACCTGTTATGGCTGACAAATGGCCTTTGCAGTGTACTTTAACTGCAGTCCATTCGGATTCCTCATCAGTGAACACTCTGCATCTTTAATCAATACAAGAAAATTCAGTTCAGTGAAAATAAAACACTGAACACTTTTTCCCTTGTGGAAGTAGTTTTGTGTTTTGGTAGCCAGTGTGGATTTTGTCTTCTCATCTAGTGTGTCAATTCTTCTGAGCCAAAAGAAAACTTTGCCTACTGTAAAGAATCTAGTGTGTTGCTCAGAAGTGTAGCTATATTTTAACCTGTATATATAAAATAGATATATCTGAGTAAGCTAAGGTTAAGCTTGCACCCAAGTATATTCACCTACTGAGCATAAAACACTCATTGACCAACCTTGGTGTCTTGATCAGTGTTCAGAGGAATGTCACTGGCAGAACTAGTTACTGAGCACCTGTTTCTGTGGTTTCTAAGTAAGCATATTCCTGTGCTACACCAGTTTCAGTAAGAATATTTGAATATTCACTGCACTTCTGAGGGATAACTGATGTGGCTTAGAAGATGATCTTGAAAAGCCCTTCAAAATAGCTTATGCAGTTAAGCTACCTCACAGGGAGGATATCATTAGATGCTGAAAGCATTCATGATTTAGGTGAGTGGTGCACATAGAGGTGTGTGTTGGAAAGTCATCTTGGGGCTTTGGGCATGCAGGGATGTAGAGCAGTCTTTCTGCCAGCATTGTGTGGTGCGATAGGGTTGTCTTGGTGCAGGGGCGGGTCAGTCATCCCAATCCTTCCTAAAGGAGGAAGAAGATTAGCAGCCGAGGCCACTGAGGTCACTGAATTACTCCAAGATCTGACTGCCCCATAAAGAAGCTGTTGTTGTCTCCTGCTTGGAAGCTCTTCTTGGAGGTCCTGTCGGAAACCTGAGGGTTGTCGTGCCTGTATTTTAACTCTTCAGGGCTGACTGCCTGAGGTGGTGCTTTGCAGAAGCAGGCACACTGACAGCGTTGTTGTAGGTCACTTACAAAATCAACTGAAGGCTTATTCCTGTGTTTGATAATGGCTGGAAGGCAGCTCTTCTGATATGGAGAGTTTGAGGGAAACTTAAATGATTCACTATTCATGTTGGATTTAGTGGGTAGCAGAAATCCAAATCTGTAGTAGAATTTGGTTGGATTTAGTTGGATTTAATGTGTAGTACAAATCCTAAAACTGTAAATGTGTGTATTTTCAGTGATGCTGTTTATATTCCATGTGACATTGTATTCAAGTGGTATGTATTGCACCAAATGTATTATGATACTTAAAAAGAGTTTGGCTTCCTGAAATACTGCATTTTAATGAACAGTAAGAGGCAGTATACACAGTTTATCTTTTGGTATCTGGTGAATGGCTTTGTGTGTTACCCAGGCATACTCAGTATAACTGCTGAAATGGTGAATTTCACAGAACAAAAAATATTAAAATAATAGTATGGTATATTTGCTGTGGAATTCTGTTTCTAACAACTTGGTTAATTTAATCTTCGATTACAATTACTGTTTGTGGTGTATTGACAAAGCTTGAATTGTATTAAGCAGAGAAGACTGAGAAAATTAGCTTGTCCTGTTTATTTTATAAGCCAGTAGTAGCAAAACATGGAACATCATCGATAAAGACAGAAACCTTCTACAGTCTGTTTTTCTTTCCCTAGTTTTAAGTTTGAGAGTTTTAAGACATCACAGGCTTCTTGCAGTCTCCTGGATTTAATTCCAGCTTTCCTTTTTGTGCTCTCTTTTGTGCCCTTTTGTTTCAGGGATCCTCTGCAGCTCTCATCTTATCCCTCCTTATTTTGGAGGGGGTTGTTTGTCAGCTGCTCTTAGTTGTTGCCCATAATAGAGCAGCTTATTTTCTACCTGCTCTGTCACTCTCTTTCCTCTCTCTTTTCTACTCCTGCTTTTTGATTTGGCAGCTGTATGCATAATGCTCCCAGCAATCCCTGGCTACTGTCATTGCTACTCTGGCTTTTTCCTCAATAGTTTGAGTCCTTGCATTTTGTTCTTAGCATGTCATTTCCTTGTGACCATTCTTCTTACTAACCTTTAAAATTCACCTGTATTTTTTACCTGATTTTTTTGTTTGGTTTTTATTTTTAATGCGAAATACAGACATCTTAATAGATGTATTTCCATATGCAAATTAATTATCTTCCTGTCACGCAAGCAAGCTTTGACAGGTGATTTTAGAGATATCCTTCCTTGAAGCATTAGGTAATTGTGGGATGCAGATTCTCCCAAGAGGCTGATTTTTATTTCTCTATCTTGCACCAAAATCAGTAGCTCTTTGTCCATCACTTAGCACATTCCCTGATAAGCTGGGTTGTCTCATACCATTAGTTCTCAAGTTATCACATACCAACCTCAAAAATGCTGTTGCACGAGCATTAAACCTTTCTTTATATTTGATCTACGAATTTGTTTTTCAAGATTAAACAGAGTATTAGTTTTCTGTTCTTAGTTCTCCCTGAAGATTACTGAATGTCATTCTCTACCAGTCCTGGATTTGTACAGGATCTGGAAAGGTCTGTTCCATTAATGTTAGAGAGCGTGCTAGTTTATGATGATGAAGGTCAGGGTGTTTGGTAAGCTAAAGCATTTTTCTCAATGGAAAAGGCTGTGACTTTCATGAGTTTACTTAAATGTTTTTACTAAAACTCCAAACCTTGTGTGTGTGTGTGTGTGTGCATTTATGTATGTTTATAAAACCGATTTTCAGACTAGCTTATAAGCAAGGTTTTGACAGTTGTACTCCATAGAAACTGAATTTACTGTCAGAGGGGTAAAGGAAATTTGCATTCTCAGCTGCTGACTTGCCCTTCAGGCACTCTTTGGATGCATGGCTGCTAGAACATACTTTCTGACTGCAGTAATTTACTGAAACTTCAGGAAGTCTTGACCTGTGAGCTGTGTAAGCCTTCTCATGTATAACTGGTAACATATGATCATGTGTCCAAAATGAGGGCATCCCATTTTTGGGTCCCCACTGGGGTTGGGGGGGGACGGACATCCGCACACAGTGCTGGGGTTATGTCCAGTTGTGCGAGGAGCAACGGCTACTGTGTGTTCTTCAGGAAAAAAAAAAAAATGATAGCAGTATGATCAGTAGATTGCAACAATCTGCTCTTTGAGTGTGGTTTAGGGAAAGTAGAGGAAATGGCACAAAGAAGACCATTGGTCAGATTAAAGATTATGGTCTATAAGTGGTAGCTGAGCATCTCCACATCCTGTGCCAGTACCCTGACTAATTCTACAGAATCCTTTAAAAGGTGAGAAACAAAACCTCAGAGCAGCATTTGATGCAATGACACAGTGCTGTTTTATATATGTGGAACTAAAGTTTGGTTTCACAGGTGAGTGTGCTGGTTTGAGGCTAATTGGTTTGAGGCCTCATTCCTTAACTTCCAGTTGGCTGAGTTCTAGTCTGGGTCATTTTACAAAGTGTGGGAGGCGAGTAACTCCCAAACCGTCACAGTGAACTTTTGAACCTAGATGTATTATATACAGAGGTTCTACGATGCAGGAAAGAAAAGGGAATCTTCAGCGAAGTTCTCACTGAGGTGCAGGAAGAGAGGGGATGCTTGAGTTGTGGTCTTCTCCCTATTTTATTCGAAACCTTGAGGCAATTTTTGAATTCGTATATACCTGTTTATAGTTTCAGTGGGTCAAGGGATTCCGACTTGATGCTACTTTCATGCACTGCTCCACAGCTTCCAATATTTGTGTATGAGTTTTCTTGTAAAAAGTCTTTTTCATTGACGTCTGCTGCAGATTTGGTAAAATTCTTGACTTCTCTTAGTAAGGTCTGGTTTAAATAATGAATAAACTATCTGCTTCTGTTGTAATGTTGCTTAAACCAGGATTGTGGCATGTTGCTGTTGAATTTTGACTGTACGACAAGAAACTGTCGAGTAATACATTTTTCTTGTGGTTCTCTGCTATTCATGTGTATAAAACAATGACGGCATAGTGACTTTATTGAAATTCATTAGAAATATAAATTTTTAAAATTGGTTGAACTAGAAGAAAAGAGAACTCTGTGGCTAAACTTCCAAATTCCAAACTGTGGGTTTGACTCTCTCTTTTTTTTTTTTTTTTTTTTTTT